>OZ020191.1:13836668-14310668 GCA_963971165.1 Philopedon plagiatum
AATCGTCAATATAGAAATTTCCAACTTTGTGCAAATATCGTTACTAAAAGGATTCAGTGACTCTCGGGCTATAATAGGATTATTAATATTCGGTACGCCACCGCACTTCGGGGTTGTATGTAACAAGAAAGATTACTGTATTTTGAAATAAATTTTCCTATGTAATATAACTGCGACGATGTGGAAATAGTCAAAAATACAGTGTAATTTGTTTATACGCAATTTGCCAATAAAAATGGGAGTTGCCGTGTTTTTGAAAAAATGTTTGGATTTTCGTCGCTGTAACTCACATAATAGTAGACTAACAAAAAATGTTTAGACGTAAAATGTAAGAAATTTTGTTTTCTTTAAGTTTGTATATAAATGTCGCAGGATCAACCGTTAAGAATATTTATTTAAAAAAAGATCATTTTTAGCACTTTAAATTTAAGATGGCGCTTCGCGCCTTGCCTCCCTAAGATAAAAAAGTTGGATTTTTCGTTAGGGTCCCGACCACTACTTTTGTTGTTTGTTGTTTTTCGTAGGATTACATCACCGGGAAACTGAATTTTTTCAATTTGGTCGAATTTTAAACCTTAATATTTTTGATATTAGGTATCCGTCCAACCGACGTAATTTTTTGTGTGCGTGTTTCGATTGACTGATTGTGCATTACGATATTATAGACATATTTTTTGAAAACGTGAAATATCAAGAATAATAGCGATTTGAGCTGATTAATCCTCTTAATATGTTTGTATTTTCTGTTATCTAGATATGGAAGAAGAATCCTTCTAGTATGGGGTATGGTACTATGTGCAATATGTGGTTGCATGAGAGCTTTTATGCCAACGTACGAGTTATTTTTAATTTTTGAATTTTTGGATGCAGCCTTTGGGGCAGGCAGTTACATTTGTGGTTTTGTCTTAGGTAGGTGAAATAATATGATTTTTTTATGAAGATTAGTACTCGGTTGAACATAAATTTTAAGGCCAGGTAATCAAAATGTCATTTAAAGTGTCACTTTACCCTGAACGTAACTTCTGTTTGTCATCTGCTGGGTTATCCGATTTTATTCAACCACGAGCTTCCACTGAACTATACTGATTTAAATTCCAGTGGCGGGGTGCAGTTTACGAAAACCAAAAAATATTTCTTATGTCAGAATATCTTAGAGGTTAAAATTTACAGGCCTTTAAATTAAGATCTTTTAGTTAGCCAATTAAGTTTTGACATGTTCTAGTCCTGCCTGGGCCCTATTTTTGCTGCTTTAAGCAAAAAAAAGAGAAAACATCATATGCCTGTAGTATAAAACCTGTACAAATGTGTTTAAACTGCTTAAACACAAATTATGTACAATTACTCAACAAAAAAAAGTGTAATAATCAAAAACATAATCACTTTAATTCTCTTCTTATCACGGACGTATAAACTAATTGTTGAGAAATTAGTAACGAGGTAAATAAAGGTGAAAAAATCCAAAACTGTATAACATGTAATTATTTAAATTACATGATTTCATCTATTTTGCTTATTAAATTTGTTTTTGTTAAATGCATAAGCACTGGAAAATTTTCCTTAATTGGACATTTTGTGAGCGGTACTCTTGACAAAATTTTCAAAAATTAAATCTGGTAAAAATGGCATCTTTAAGAACAATATATCCATATAGACCGAGCAACCTTCGGGAATAGATGACATGGACGAAGGTTTTAGGAAATAAAGACATATCAATTGTTTAAAAATGCAATAAAAATACTTCAACAATAAACTAATTGTTACTTAAACGGATATTTCCATTTTTGCAGGTGTAGAACTTGTTGGTCCAAAGAAGAGGGTCTTAACGGGCACGATAATTAGTTCATGTTATGCAGTAGGAGAAATATTAGTAGCAGTTGCAGCTTGGATAGTCAAATCATGGAAGTAAGTACCTAGGTCAAACCACAAAGATTAAAAAAATCATTTTGGATCAAACGAAATCATGCAGAATAATTAAATATTTCGCGCGCTACCGTAATGGCTTTCTTGGCCGTCTGTATTCCACCGAACACACCTGTTGAAAGACAGTTCTAGGTGGAAAGAATCCATTCTCCACACATTTGGTACTAACGCGTCATTTCTCTAAGTTTATGGTTAAAGTCCTTTAAAAAAGACTTAAAATTCACCACACACATATATTCCGACATGCCTGAAGCGTTATTCACAAAACACTATTTCTTGACAAAATCCATCAAGGAACCACACGTGCTCGGGTGTAAAAGCGACAATATCACTCTCGCTCTAAATTTCGTCACCTTGCAATGCAAAAAAATTGCTAGAAATTTATTATAACGCAAAATAACAGTATATTGGTATGTCTTATTAATCCTTGGTCGTATATGCCTTCAGCCTGCAACATTTAGAATTGCAGATATTAACCTATAGCAATTACGTTCTTTTAGTATAGTTTATCAATTGACAAATATGCTACAGGACTGAGAGTTTTGCAACAGCCATTCTGAAGAAGTAGGTGGGGGACCATATGGTTGGTCAGGTAATAAATAACTGGGGAATTCCTGATCTCTCTAATGTGAACATTTCTAAATCAATATTTCCTGTTCTAGGCCAGTTTTTTTGGTAGTGTATCTTGCTATTACGGTTTCTAATTACCAACGTGATTTCGCTTTTACAGCGTTGGATTTTATAGAGTCTCCCTACCGTGAACTTTTGTTTATTTCTTAGACAAATAATTGACAACGAGCGTTATAGATCTTCGTTAGATATATTTGATCTGATGATTACCTGTAAAGAGTACAAATTTTCAAAACTCAACAACTTTTAAATTTTTTCAGGCCGCTTATCTTGATTTGTTACATTCCACCATTTTTGCTCATATCCTACCTGTGGCTAATACCGGAATCTATAAGGTGGAATTTAAGTAAAGGTCGCGTAGACGAAGCAAAAAGGACCTTAAGAAGATTGGCAGAAGTTAATGGAAAAGATATTTCCGAAAAAGAACTAGAAACGTTAGATTTTATAGCAAATGGTAAGCCACTTGTGTATAATTTAGTAACAAATACAGAAAAGCAACTAGCTACTGACCAAGCAATGGGTCTGTTTCGCAATTTTCTTTATTTACTTTTAAGGAAGGGCGATCAAAATTAGCTCTAGAAATTTCCTAATTAAAATCTATTTATAGTTCAAATTTTCCAGACGAATATCATCATCTTAGACGTCACTTGTCGATTATTTCTTATAATAGCTGCAGCATTGTTAATGCGATCAAGTAATGCTTTCCTTGTTTCTGTTCGTGTTGCATAAATTAATGATTTCATCTACCCCTACAAACAATAATCCAAGGGATTAAGATCAGGTGACCTTGGTGGCCAGTTGTGAGGACCACCTCTGCCAATCCAATGATCTAAACAGGTATTCAAGAAATGCGGTGTGGCACCAACAGAGGCGGATCCAGGATTTAGGAAAGGGAGGGGGACTAGACTTAATGCGTTGCTAAAACTTAAGCATTTACCCCCAAGTTCACAAAGAAGTATTAAGACTTAACCCAGTGAGTATTTTATTCCTAATGGGGAAATGCATCATGGGCGACGTCGCTGTTAGGTCGAATTTCCTTTATTCAGGGTCAAAATGCACACAAAATATTAAGCGACTTCACAACCCGTTTGCAGTTTTGCACTAAAAAGGAATTGTGTGTTCTTCTACACGATGTAGGAATTACATTCACAAACAAGGCATTGTTTCATAAGTTAAATTGAGGCGTAACGTGCTGTAGGAATTTTGTTAAAAAAATGTCGGCACTGTGTCTGTGTCACTATTTAAATGACATTTCTAGTATAAGACAGAATGCAGTGCGCTTAGCCTTAGGAAGCATTTTTAACAAGAAAAACGTGCCCTAGAAATATTGCTCACTAATTTCGGAACACCCTGTACAGTCGGATGTAAATTACATGACGTTCGCTACTGTTTTCAAGATTAATAATAGTTTGATCCGATTAAAACCACAATACTTTTATCACCTTTATACCTGTTTATTAATATATGTATTTTTTAGAGCGTAATGACTCTACCGAAAGCCTGCAAAAATCAAGGAATCAACTTGTTGACGCTATAAAGTCTAGTACACTTATGTTAAGACTGATTGCATGCTGCTTCTGTTGGATTACCTGTACGTTTTTATTCTATGGTTTGACCCTTAACTCAGTCTCTTTGGTACATGGAAATAATTATTTGGACTTTATCTTAACAGGTACTTTTCATACTCAGACTACTGATAAATCAGTTTATATCTTGCAAAGGTTTAAAAATTGTTTAACTTTTTACAGCTGTGGTAGAAATTCCTGCTTATTTTACTTGCACCTATATTGTGGAAACATTTGGAAGGAAGAAATCGCTATGTTCCAGCTACTTATTAACTGGTGCAGCTTGTTTGGCATTTATTTTTATTCCATCAAGTAAGTAGATATAGGAAAATTTCTATTAGAGGTAAAATTAGACTGAAATACAATAATGCTGCTTTAGAAATCTTCAGCAAGAAGATACGCAGCCGTTCATTTATAACCAGAATTTTGTTGTATTTCATAGATTGTGCATGTTTAAGACAAAGAACGACCGCCATAATTCCGTCTCCGCGCCCCACCCGGCATGGCTTTTTTGTATTCTGTATTTTACTGAGCAAACCTCTGAAAAGATAGTTCCGGATGAAAATAATCCATTTGTTTACACACTTGGCACTGACGCGCCGTTATATAAAGTTTATCGATAAGATCCTTTTAAGAAAAAGCAAAAATCACTTAAAATTTCACTACGCACCTATGTTCCGACCTACCTGAAACGTTACACACAAAATGTTATGTTTTAATAAATCTTTAAATTACACAGCCCCCGAAAAAAAATCATGTACACTGGACTAAATCCTCATATCTATATATGTATATGTTTTCGAGGTCGCTAAATCCAAATCCGTTTTACCCCATCAGGTCTATTGGACACCGTAAATCACCAAAATACTTCAAATTTTCACTCGAGGATTCTCTTCACTTAATTTCTAGCGTTGCTCAGCATTTGACTCGAGTGTACTCTGCTCTTCTTCTTCGTTTATTTGTGAGACGTGGGGAGGGTAGAGAGTTAACATCCGATCCGGAACGCATTCCCTGAGGCGGAGAAACCACCCTTTCAGTGGGTGAAACCCTTTTTTTCTGTTTTCGAATGATTTTTGTCAGAATCACGACGGAGGAAGGGTTGCTACAAGACGTAATGCATGTGCGCGGCATACAAGTAACATGTAGTAAATTAGGGCAAACATATTTAAGCAAACGGCCCGCACGAAGCATGAATGATCCGCCATCAGCCACGAACATAAAGCCGGGTTCTCATTAGTCGACTTCATTGATCAATATCATCGAATCTATGCCACTGAATATAGAATTGAATGTAAAATTTGTTCACATTATTCAAGAGCATTGAATATTCAGTTTAGAAAGTGTCAGTTGGAAAAATGACTGCAAAAAAGAAAATTGTGCGAACTTGCGTTCGTATTGTTTATGAACATTTTAAAAACTTAATCGCAGAAAGAGAAAAACAAGAAAATCCCGACGTTGGTGGATCAGACCATGGATCTTAAGCCGGGTATATAAAGGTGCTTCAGTATCAGTAAAGCTGTTCTCGGAATTAGCTGGAGGCTGGAGATGACTTGGATGCATATTAAAACCGTTTAAGAATGAACGAAGAGAAATTTGAAGAACATCTCCAGAAAGTATCACGTGTTATACAGAAAAAAGATACTTTATTGAGGGAGGCTCTTCCTCAAGACTAAAATTACAAGTTATTTTAAGATATTTAGCTACAGGAGATTCTTTTTCATCTGTCTGACTGCACTGTACCAGGCTGCCCAAAAACAGTATTTCACAGTGTCTGCCAGACATGTGGCTATCTCTCCATTTGAAATTTGAAATCTTTCACGAAAACAAAATTAAATTAAAAAAGACACAAAACACAACCCTTCATATGGTTTTCAATGCATCTGAATGCCTGTTCTCACACTCAAACACTATTCAGTGTCACTGAATCAGTTCCGTCGATAAACCACAGTAGGAATTCGTTTCAATTTTATTGAAACACAATATTATTTAACGATATCGTTGAACGGCTGTTCACATTAAACTATTTTACTTCAATGGCGTAGATGGAATCCAGCTTTACAATCTGGTTTGAGTGGTTTGCTGAAAATCCAGATTTGTGTACGGTGCTTTCTATATTATTCGCGATAGCTATAGTTCCGACGCCTATGGCCGGGCAACGATACCGACCGTGCCTACACTGAAGATTAATAAGTTGATTCTATGTATCATAGGAAGCGTTAAAACAATTTTTTTGTTTACTTGGGTTCTGTTTATATACAGTCTAAAGAACCTGACAAAAGTAGATAGAGAGTAGAAAAAAACTGTTTTAGTAAATATTTAGTTTAAGATTAAATTATCTTTGTGCTTAAGTTAGTTAAAAAATGGTGTATTAAAAGAGCAAACACTTTCCAGACGTTGGCATTAAATTCTTTTACAATAGACATTTTTTATTTTTAGTATTCTGTTTTCTCAAATCATACCTTTGCAATAAAACGATTTAACTTGAATTATATTTATATTCTAACAAAATCACAAACAAACACAAAAATTATTAAGTGCTGAAAATGACCCCATTGCTTTTAAGATAGGTAAGGTAGATCTAACTTAAATAATTTTGCAGAAAAAACGGTGTTGTCTGTGAAGATACCTATACCTACCGCAGTAGTTTTTGTCCAGGCTTTTTGGATCATTTCTAGAATACAACAATATTACAACAATGTACAAAATTGTTATGGTTATCCGGACACTGGGTTGACAGAAGAGGGTCAACAGAATGGCCTTGCACCCCCCCCCCCCGCCCCCGACCTTACTTATTTAGATTTCTTTTTACAACGATATTTTAAATTTTGCCAAACACAACCTGTTACAACTTACAAGATTTTTGAATTATTTGTAACAAAATTAGAAAAGAATATAAAAATCGTTTTATTAGGTTCTCAAAATGATGCCAATAACTTTCGTACAATTCCAATGGTACAAATGAGCTTTTAACGCATGTTGGGTCTTTATCGTAAATTGTAATGTTTGGGTTTGTTTAGATTTCAGATATCTACAGGAGTTTGGTCGGGGCAGGGGAGGCTGGATGGCTATTCTATCAAACCAACGATTGGATAACTATAATTTTCTTATTGTATTCTAGAAATGATGAAAAAAGTCAAGCTGGGACACAGATTGTTAGGTAGATATCTGGGCAGACAGACAGTTTTTTTTTGCAAAATACTTAAAATTAGACCTACGATTAATTCAATACTTACTTACTTTCAAAGGTCTTTATTATCTCATAATATAATTATTTACAATTCATCCTTACGACTAATTTAATTACAATGTATTAAGTATTTTTGGTAGAATATTTGCAAAGTGAATATTCACCAAACAGAAGCAACCAGGACCTGGTTGGGGCGATGTTAGTCCAGGGGAAAATTGAATTGCTCAATCGAAGATTCCGGCTCCATCCGATAGAGATCGTTTAGAGCCATGTAATAATAGAATGCCCCGAAGGGAAGAAAATGTAGTGTACTTATAAGTTCGTAATATTAATATTAACAAGTCAATGTCACTGGAAAAGTTTGCTTAACTCAATAGGGTTATCTTGAGCACTTAATAAAATGATTATTTTGTTTGTTAATGATTTTGTTAGAAGCAATTATAATTCATGAATAACTTAAATTTAAAAAATTAAATTTCCCTTTCTGAAACTACTATGCACATTATGTCAACAAATGAAATATGACGAAATAGAGAATAGAAACACCTTTTAAAGAAGGGGTTACTTGACATTACTAACTTTTTGAAATTTTTGACGTGTGGGCTAGCGGGGGTAAGAGGTAAACGAACTGCCACATTTTCATCAAAATGTATCCCCCTAGAAAGAGTGATGTGTTTCGGGATTTTTTTCAAAGAACGTACCAATAATGCAATAATTGTATAGGATGGCTCACTATTAACTGAAATGTTCTGTACATGAAAGTTAAGCAATGGGGTAACAAAAGATAACTGAGTTTTAACATGTGTAAAAAATATATAAAAGTTCTACCTAAATAAAAATATCCTTTTTAAGAACAAGCTTCTTTGAGAGACAAAAATTTATTTCTTTACTCAATATAACTCAATGTTTTAGCTTCAAGATGGGGAAGTCTATCGGTCTACCTTATTGGAAAATTCGGTGCTACAGCTTCCTTTACAGTGCTGTATGTCCTCACGAGTGAGATGTTCCCCACTAACTTACGACATTCCTTTATGGGTACTTGTTCCACATTTGGTCGATGTGGATCTATGATTTCGCCACAAACGCCATTACTAGTAAGTAAATGGAAAAAAATATCAGAATAAATTCAAAATATAGTTTAACCCAAAAAGTATATGAAGCCTAGGTAGATAAACAAAAAAGGTATAGGATTTTAGACAAGTTGTAATTTTGTATTTTGTGGTCTCTATCATAAATAAGTTAGTACTAAACTTAGTTGTCTTATTCTTATACTGGTAAATGCAATCCCGTGATTATCAAATCAGATTCCTCTTAGTAATAATAGGGAATCTGGCCGAAAGGCTCTAGAGATATTTTTAAAAATTCTTATTGTTTTGGAATTCTGCATGACTCAATTATAGATAACTATATAGTATGCATCTAAAACTATAATAATATATGGTTTATATTTTAGGCACATATTTGGGAACCGCTGCCACTAGTTAGCTTTGCAGGAATGTCAATCCTAGCAGGTCTTTTGACCTTAGTATTTCCAGAAACTCTTAACAGAAAACTTCCCGACACTGTTAAAGAAGCGGAAAATATTGATAAAGTTCCTGTGGTAACTACAACAACGAAATTGTCGCTAGATGATCCAATTGCTATAGAAAGATTTTAGGATGATAGGACTGAAATAGACTGTGATAATCTACATGATATAGACTTTAAGAAAGTATAAAACAATAATGCTTAACCGCCTTAAATCACCTGCTTTTTACCATAGTGAAGCTACATACAAAAACTCATTCCAATAAAAAAGTGACACTGGCGAAAAAAGGCAAATCAAAATAAATAGAACACGCTTTTTGTTATAACAATGAAAAATTAAGATATTGTTGCCTCCTTGCGTCCAATTAAGTATTATAATCTAGAAAAATAAGTAGATTTAAGCACTGGTACTAAAAATGACTAGATAATTATAATTTACATACGTACACACCACAGACCGGTCTATTTAGTACTAGGGAGCGCCAGCTCAATTAGGTACATTCCATGGTCGTCGTTTTTATAAACAGTCAACTGTGTTATAATAATTTATAATTTACATGATATTTTATATATTTTCATATATGTGAATAATAGAAACGCCGATGAGCTGGGTTAAACATCTGCAGCATGCCGTTTATCTACACAGTAGCACAGAAAACATAGCTACGTAGCTATGTTTTCTGTGACAGTAGTTTCTTTGAGCGATGCCGCGATGTCTGCAGCGCGCAGCAGCAGCGTTGCCAACGCAACGCCGCCTTTTTACTAGCTAAACTTTTTAGAATTACTGGCATTTACTGGCATTTTTTTTCTGCGATTACTGGCACGTTTGTTAGGTTAAATGAAAGCACATTATAACACAATAAGCGTTCTCGGAAAACGATTAATCCGATCAACTCTTACCATCTCGTATCCTATTTCGAATGTTTGAATTTCCGGTATTCTTGTTGAATAGATTTTCCACTAAGTTGATTCAAGCTCTGTATTTATAAACAAATTTTAGAAAATTAAAAAGTATTGTAATCTTTTCCTGAGACTTATCTACGAATTCTTTGAGGAGTGTATCCATAGGCTTCTTGTTTTTTTTTGTTACGGCAAATTTTCAGTTGTCTATTTTACGAAAAATGCATTTTCGCGTGTTCAACGCGCTTAGGAAAACCAATCATTATTTTTAGTGATTTTTCAATTTTAAAATAATACAGTAGTTTCAAGGGGGTAAAACATTTACTTTCAAATAGTGTGCTGTATCATAGGTTTAGGTTTATTAAGATACTCCAAGCAGGCGTTGGCCATACTGGCAATAATATTTTTGTATATTATGTTAATGTGTGATAAGTAATTTTAGGTAATTTTAGTCTTTCTACTACATACTGCACGTTAACTTTTTTAAAATAATAAACAACATGCCGTACACCTCAATCTTTATTTATAGTTTACTGTAAATTATTTGTTATTTACATTTGTTTTAGGTTTATATTTTATTCTATGAATATTCAACTATTATTTTCATTAGTGAGTTTTATTTTAAATATTTATTTCTCACGGTTTTGTAAACATATTTCTATTGAAATAAATGATAAAACATTGATTCGGTGAGTTTTATTTTGAAATAAAAGTTTAAAAGCTATACCTAATACTTTTCCCATATTTTGTGTTTCTATTGAACATTGTTCACCCCAATTTCGAGAACTTAGAAAATGACATTAATGTAACAATGAACCTCTTAATTATTGGTTTTCTATAATTTTCTCTTTGCTTGCTGGAGGTACTACGATGGTGTATTGATATCTAGTTAGCCTGGAAAATTTCTAGTAGACAAAATTAAATATGGTTGCTATGGTTACAACTATGATGTTTCCATCACCCATGTCAGGTATCACTATGATGTAATTTCCGTTCAAAAAGCGGCTGGCAAGATTCTTGCTTCAGTTTTCTGAGACAAAGATGGGATAATTCTGAGAGATTATTTATTTGGAATAGTGTAGAGGTATCACGGGAGAATATTATACACCGCGGAAAACTTGCCCAAGGAGTGCTTCTTTTGAAAGATAACACTTCTGCTTACAAGTCGTTGATTGCACTACAAAAAACTAATGAAATTGTTTGACCACCCACGCCGTTTTCTCCGGATTTAGCACCATCAGACTATTATTTGTCCCCAAAACTCAAAAACATCTGAGAGGTAAAAGATTTTTGACAAATGACAAAGCCATAATAATATGCGCTGTTAAAGAGTGATTTGCAGACCAAGACAAATACTTTTTTTAAAGGGCTTAGAATTACTTCATGAACATTCTGCTAAATGTATGTCTTAAAAGAGGTTATGCTGGATAAATAAAATTTTGTTTTGAAATATTCTTGCGCTTTATGTGGCAGGCTAAGAACGTATTAATACTCCCTCGTATAATAAACTTCATTATTTACTTAACACAATAACATATTAAAATAAATAGAGGGTCCAACGGAGGGTCTAAGTCAGATTTTATGGTTTTTGAGAAAAAAATTCAAAAATTTATTTGTTGGATATATAATAATGCTTAGGAATTTGATTCTATTTTTTAATGAAGATAATTTACAGTTTTTGAAATATCGTCCCTTGTTGTCATAATAACGCCGTCCACGATATTTCTGTTTACTCCTCAGAATACAAAAAATATACTTTTTTTTTACTAAAAAGTCACTCTTCAGAAAAATGTCTACTTAGCTAAAGATTGAGATTAATATTTAAAAATTCAGATAAGTGCTTGCAAAATTAGTGTTCCGTGCCATCAACGTCCAACCTCAAGGAAATAATATTTCCTTACAGTTGTTACTGTACTGCAAAAGTTATAAAAACATGCCGGTCCTGAAGGAGTTTTAGAAATGGAAAATTCATCCTCACTCATTATTTTGCACTTTGTTACTAGATACAAAATGTAAGATGGAATTCTTGAAAACTGCGCCTCCGGAAATTCGATAGACTTAGGTATCGCATTTCTGCGAGGCGTGGCTTAAACGGGAAAGTAAAAAAAATGTATTTCTTTGATGAATTATGTCACCGGAAAATCGTTAGTTTTTATAGTATATAAGAGAACAGCAACAATTAAAAAAAAAAAGAAAGAAACAAAATAGTAGGGATGGGAGGTGACTAGGTCCCTTAGGAAAACTGATACGATATTTTTTTTTACTTAAACCAATTACTCTACATCAAAGGGAATTACCCAGGTCTTAATATTGAAGACCTCGAAGTTACAATATCTCCTCTGTAGTTTTATTCTATCCCATTGATGTTTACGCAGGACCGTCACTTAGGGACTATAATTACAGCTAAATTTTTAGAAATTTTCTGTAAATACGCTAAGTATTTGAAATCTTCTTCTACGTTGTTTGATTTGCCTAATTAATTCTCCTAAGAAATAGCTTAAGAATATCGACAAAACTTGCAGTACTTTCATTAAAATTATTGCAATATCAATGACGAAATGGTACAAAATTTCCTGATTTTTGATCTTTAGATTGGTTGCATAATATCAAATATACATATTATGTATGTATATGAAAATACTGAAGTTGTGTAAGCTTATATTTAATTTTCTGAAGTTTCTATACCCTTATTACATGGCGTAAAGACACAAGAAATGACATTAAATACTTTATTTTCATTGTCATGCCTAACACTATCTCTACCACCGCGTCCTTAAGGTTAATATATTTACTTTATTAAATAATAAAGGTAAATAACCAACACAACCGTATGCTGTGGGACTTAAAAAATTATATATAGAGGTCGCGTCGAAAAATTAGAGTAGTTTAAAGTTCACGGTGTCGCGTTTACTCAAAGCTACCCATAACAAACAATACACCAACCAACAGTTGTGTTTAAAAATTTTTAATTTTTTTTGGTGAACTTTTTAATACATTTATCTTTTTTTTGAATTAAGGTTTTGAAAAAATGTGAAAATAAAAGGCTTTTAAATTAGAAGTAATATTTTTCATTGAAATACTTTGAAGTTAAATATTAAAAATTTGTTTTGTATAAACATAGTGTTTTAAAATGACGATAAAAAAATCAAACATAGACAATTCCTTAGATACAATTTTGTTTCGTCTTGGAGACTTTGGGAAGTACCAAATTTCCGTTTTTAGTTTGGTATGTGTGGCTATGGTTATGCATTCTATGGTCCATATAGCTTATGTTTTTACTGCTATGAATTTGAGCTATAGGTAAGTAGTACTGGATTTCTAATATGTTTTATCCATTTCTTTGTCATAGTATGCATGCGCCGACTGCGGGGGGGGGACACCGGAGCATTAATTTTCCTTTAGTGGTCTATATATATATATATATATATATATATATATATATATATATATATATATATATATATGTATATATATATATATATATATATATATATATTTTATAGGAATGTTTTCTTGGGGTTTATAGATCCGGAATAATCACTATTTTTTATTAAATTAGTGATTATTCCGGATCTATAAACCCCAAGAAAACATTCCTATAAAAAAAATATATAGAAGATCCAAGAAAACAAATTCTATAAAATATATATATATATATATATATATATATATATATATATATATATATATATATATATATATATATATATATATATATATATATATATATATACAGGGTGTTAAAGTAAAATTCAAAATGTACCGTTGATTTTTTGACTGCAATAAATCCTGAATGATGTCTTAGGCTATAAAAGCTCATAAATGTCCATCCCTTTCAGACAGGGCTGGCCCTTAATATTTTACCTGCGACATGAATTATACCAATTGTTAAGATTATTATTTTCCAATTCATTTTAGGAAAAAATGGTTAAAATTAAATTTTTACAGGTAATTAAATTAATTACCTGTAACTTAAGCACTTAATATTAATAATATATAATGATATTTTATTAAGGCACCTTCAGTCACCTTTTTAGCTTTCCTGTGTGAGGTGCGAGTTGTGTGCGATAATTTTGTCTTTTTATTTTAACTATTTAGTTTGCTTAGTTAAACTATTTTTTAAGTATAATGTGGCGTCCATGGACTCATGCTGATGGTGCAGCTAGTAGTGTATCTTTAAAAAGAAAGCATTTATCACCCGATGCGAAAGAAATAGTCAAAACTGTATATTCATCTTTACTAAGAAGGGGTTTGAATAAAAATCCTGCTTTAGCAGAAACTAGTGCTTTAGCTAAAATTCCCTTAACTTCGATAAAGGACATAACAATGAAACCTATTAATGCAAGAAAACAACGAAACAACGTTGGCCAATTAAAAAGTATAGACGAGAGTGATAAGGACCTATTAAGAAGAAAAATTTATGCTATGTATGAAGAACAATCTGTACCCACATTAAAATCATTAAAAATTAGGCTAGCAAAAGACGAAACAAATATTTCATGCAGCATATCAAGCCTAAGGAGAATTTTACTTCAAATGGGTTTTAAGTATCACACAATTGATAAAAGACAAACCATAATGGAATCTCAACGCTTATGGGAATGGCGCCAAAAATAACGGCTATTAAACAATATAGAGTAGAAAATCGATAAAGAATTATTTCAGAATTTAAAATTAATAAAGAATACGTATGTGATAAACTTGCAACAGAAAACGGATATACAGTGTTGCGTCTTCCCCCCTACTATTGTATATTTAATCCAATCGAACTAATATGGCACCAAGTAAAATCAAATATTAGAAGGAACACAACATTAAATACATCTGTAATAGAATTAATAAAAAACATAGTAAGTAACAGCAGACAGCTGTAAAAACTGTATACAACATGTAATTAAGGTGGAAAATTGTCATATGTGTATCAGTACTAATGTTCACCCTTAATAATAAGTGTAGATGAAGATAGTGATAGTGACACAGAACTAAATTTAGAGTAAAGCAGAATTAAGTCGATTATTGTAAAACTTTTCTCTGTACACACACTGTGCTGTATTTTAATCTTAATATATACATTTAATTTTACTATTATTATTATTTTTATATTATTAATTGATCTTTATTTTCGTTTGGTTTAAAATGTCTTTTTAATTCTAAATAAAAATAAATAATTATGTATAATAGATTCATATTTTCAAGCCGACCCTGCACCCATTTATTGGGGTTTGAAGATGTTGGGACCTACACAATGGGGTTTAAGCAGGTAGTTGATTTATTGCAGAAAAGGTCAACGGTATAATGTTAACGATACTTTACAAAAAGATGTTCAGAAATTGTGAGGGCAGAGTCTACATCTTAAAATATGAGAATAAGTTTATATAAACACGGATCCTCAACCGCTTCTTTTTCGAGATACAGGGTGATTAATATTTTCACACCTCAAGTATTCCGAAGTTAGGATGAATATGCGAAGACGATTTAGACTCTAAATAAATATATATTTTGGAAGAAGATGTTTTTCGAAAAATTAATTTAACTTCAAAAATGATATTTGTTGAAAAAAGAAACAGCTAGAAGAGCTGGTCATCTTATTTTACACGAGACGGACAAACTGTTTGATTAATATGAAAGTATAAATATGGTAGCATTTTGTTTATTTATGCCTTCTGCTCATTTGGGGGGATATACGAGTACTTACGAAAGTACAATTTGTATAAAAGCAATTTTTCAAATTTTTTTCAAAAGTACATTTTTTCAGAGAACATCTTTTTCGAAATTAAATTTTTTCGGATAGTATTAATTTTCTCAAGCAACAGCTTTTTGAAAAAGTAATTTACGAGAAAATAACGTACCTAACCTAAGGAAACCTGATCAAACCCAAAAAAGGTTCGTTTGGGTTTGTTCAGGATCTTTTTTCGTATTTTTTTCATTAACATTCGCCAGGCACTAGACTTCATAATTTAATTTTCTAAATATTGATTTCGAAAAAATATATTTTGTAAAAATGTACAGGGTCTTCCAACGAGGACTTAACAGGGGCTCATTTTTGAACTTCCTTGTATTTAAAGAAAAATCTAAAATAGCCAATCGATGTACTTTTTCCTGCAGAATTCAAAAATGAAATCAAAAATTTATTTCAACCAGAAACAAAAGAGTTACGCTATGGATAAGGTGTTTTTTAAATGGAACATAGCTTTTTTTATACGATTTTCGGAACGAGTGATTTTTTTATGTCCGTTCTGATTAAAATATTTAATATTGTGACAGCTATTTTTATTAAATTTTAATGTTTTATCCAGTATAATTTAACTTCAACCTGTTTGAAACATACACTAGGTAATAAAGGTAAAATCACCTTGAAATCCTTCAAAGTCAAAAAATTTGACAAATTTACTATAATATTGCCGAAATGAAATATTCATTGGATGAGAGATTGCAGATTGTTATCTTGTTCTACAAATGCCAAGAAAATGCAAGAGAAGCAAGGAGAAGATTTATTGCAATCTCTCATCTAATGAATATTTCATTTCGGCAATATTATAGTAAATTTGTCAAATTTTTTGACTTTGAAGGATTTCAAGGTGATTTTACCTTTATTACCTAGTGTATGTTTCAAACAGGTTGAAGTTAAACTATACTGGATAAAACATTAAAATTTAATAAAAATACCTGTCACAATATTAAATATTTTAATCAGAACGGACATAAAAAAATCACTCGTTCCGAAAATCGTATAAAAAAAGCTATGTTCCATTTAAAAAACACCTCATCCATAGCATAACTCTTTTGTTTCTGGTTCAAATAAATTTTTGGTTTCATTTTTGAATTCTGCAGGAAAAAGTACATCGCTTGGCTATTTTAGATTTTTCTTTAAATACAAGGAAGCTCAAAAATGAGCCCCTGTTCAGTCCTCGTTGGAAGACCCTGTACCTGTTTTAAAAATTATTTATTTGTAGATATTTTTGAAAAAATGTAGGTACTTCGAAATACGGAGAAAATATTTTCAAAATATTTCATAAATCCGTTTTCTAAAAACCATCTTTGAAAAAGCGGTCAGGATATTTTTGAAAAAATGTGGGTTCGAAATATGTTTTCGAGAAAATATTTTCGAAAAATTTCGTTAATCCATTTTCAGCATTAGTGCGGAAAGGTGTAACTTCCAGCACGCTCGTAAAAAAATAATTTCTTGGATTGAATTTCATAATCAAGAATTTCGTTTGGTGAGAAAAATTTGTTATGTTGGCAAGTATATTTATTCCCTTAAATTATTACAATATTAAAAAAAGACGAAGATTTGCCCTGTTATTCACTAAAAAGATTAAGATTTTCTTTTCTAAACTATTTTTGTTTTGAAATAAATTTATTTTATATTGTTATGAAAAGTAAATTGCCCATTTAAATTTGCGACAAGCAGAGAAATAAAGTCACAGTACTGAACTTATTTGTCTTGCACTTACACTTGTTAATTTAAATCCTTAACTGTCAAGATGGACCGGACTTAACAATAGTGAATTTAACTGTAATATTCAAACCACTTAATTATGAAAAAAACAAGCGACAATAAAATATTAATAAATAAAAAAATCCAATTCAGGTGATGAAATAGACGAAAAAATAGAGGTCGTTCTCAATTGAAAGCGTTTACAAACGACCAACGTCATAAAAATAAAAAGTACGCATTTTGTTCAAATCTAGTGCCACTTCCTCACTATGTTTTGTGGCCAACTAAATTGAATGACATCATAATAATTGAATTAGAAAAGTACATGCTAAAACTGTCTACGACTGTTCTAACCATTTTAACGGTATATATAATTGCCAAATTTTACTTAAATAAGCAATGCCGCAATCTGTTTTAACCATTGACGATTTTATTGGAATTAATTGGTCCGTTTTTATCCTATTAGAAAGATTATGTAGGTGGAACAAAATAATTTTAATCGCTGATTTGCGAATATTTGAACAGGAAGTGGCTAGATTGGCTATTGAGTATTCAAATTAAATAAGTGATGTTTATGGTACCAGGGTGTTACGTAAAATAGTCAGGGCCGCGCGAGAGGTTTTTGCCGCCGGGTGCAACCGAAATTTTGCCACCCTATATCTACTTTAATGGATAAACAGTATAAAGACCCCCTTAAATAGAGAGTAGCGATGGGACATCTCGAATGAAAAATAATCGATCATTCGATTATTGAAATCACTCGAGATATCTCGAGAAGTCAGCAGGATCATTCGAATGACGAGACGAAATACGAAATGACGCCGTAGCCGACTAGGCACTCGACGTTGCGTTACCACGCATTTCATCTCGGTCCCGGATCTGGAATCCGCATAGAGACATGTTTCATTCGAATGATTGATTATTTCGAATGATCCTTCGAAATTGATCGAGCATTATTTCATCTCTCGACTCCGCATAATGTTATTGGCATGTTTTTATGATACATACAGGGTGTTTAAGTATGAGCCCAAACTTTAGGCTATTATTCCTTACTTAATTTTAAGACAAAATGTTCATATAAACATCGGTCCTAAACGACTTTGTTTTTAATACACAGGGTGTTGAATTTTTTTAAAGGTTTTTCCTAAATAACTAGAAGATGCAAATTAGTAGCAAGTTAAAACTTGGTGACCATTTTTAATGCATAAAGGGGAGTCTTGCTAGTTGTCAAATTTGTTTAAAAAAGTGTTTTGTTTCCATGACTCTCTTACTGTTTTGATATTTTCAACAAATTACATTAAAAAGAAGTTGGCGTGGCTGGGGGTTGGAGAGAGACAATTAAAAATATACCAGAAAAATGAGTAAACAGTGCAATTAATTCACGTGTGTCAGCGTTTTACTAAAAATATCGCATTAAATAAATATGAATTTTATGCGGGTTTTCTGAACCATATGTGCTTCTAAAGAACATTGACACATTTTAGGTATCAGTCAGTAAAAATTAATTTTCTTTTTCAGATGTAAGATATCAGAATGTGATGCAGATGACAATTCAGCTTATTCCCAACCGTGGTTGGAGCAGGTGGTACCGTTCTCAAATGGTCATCCAGAAAAATGCTCAATGTATAAAGCTTTCACAAATGAAACAGGATTTAGTGCGAACTGTTCAGCAGGAGATTTCAATAAAAACATCATTGAACGGTGTGATAGTTTCGTATATAATGGTGTTGAACACTCTATATTAAGAGAGGTCAGTTCATTAAAGGCGCGCACGCAAAAAAAAAATAAATTCTTAATTTAAAATAAGTAAAGCTAGTATTTTATATAATTCAGGAAAATATTTTTTAAAGTGGAGTTTTGAGGTTTAGTTGATTGTTGACATATCTGGAATATTCGTGACATCTTTTATAACTGTTCTAAGCCGTTCTAAGCTTTTAGCTTTGCACCGACCTCTGATGACATCTCAACTACTTGTTGCAGTTTTGTGCTACATTCTTGAATAAAATCTTTTTTATTTTTTTGCTTGGAATTTTTGTCAGGCAAGTGATCCATCGTATATTCTTCACAAGTCTTATTTTTCACAAATTTTCCAGCAATTCTAGATAAATTCTTGGGTTTCTAAAACACTTACCTTTTTTTTACGCTATTTGACAAGAAATTACGAGTTCCAAAACTTCAGAATATACACCTTACTTATTGAACCAGAGAACCAGAATTTTGGATTTTCCCGTAAACAGAATCTCGGCTCGTGATCGGGCAGAGTAACTCCTTACATCGGTGAATATCTTTCAACTTCCTTTCTAGCAGGGGTCTTCCCAGTTATGTATATAGAACAAAATCCCATTGTTTACAAGAAACTAATGTGACAACATTGCATTTACTACCCCACTATATTCTATTTGCCCCCTTCGTTTTTCCGCGAATCCTACGAGTGGGCGACTTTGTTTAGCAGGCAAATGAAGGAAAATTATCGGAGATTTACGACTTTACATTCTGTCACGTGGGTAGCTTTTTATTGCTCCCTAAACTATAAATTTAGTTTTTACGATGTCGCTATTTAGTAATACTTGTTTGAAAGGGATATGTCACCAAGGGGTGGTTCTTCTGTTAAGCCAATCACATAAGACAGAACGTAATTTTACTGTTATAATAAGATAATTCGGGTGTTTCTTTCCAGCGGTGGAGATTTTCCTCTTTGAGAGTATCATTGCAAAAAGTTAGTTTGTTCCTGATTGTTAAAATGTTCTGTCGAAATTCGAAAGCAGTAGTCAGTCTCTACTTGGTTGGTTACGGGACTTACAAAGCTTTTGGCGGATCTTGGTGAAATTAAGTGTAATGGTTTCTTCATACTCAAGTTCTTGTTTTTGGAATAAAGGATTAATTTTTCTAATTATGTGAGTTAACTTGTATAATTATTTTGTAGATGAGCCACTTAGGTGTTTGAATAATTTTTACATGAATTATTTTAAATAAAGTTTTTTTTGCTTTAACTTCTCCAATAAAACTTAAACAAACTATTTTATTATCATTATTTTTTCAAATCAATTATTTAAAAATTCTTTGAACGCAAACTTACTTTATATTTAATCATTCCCTTTTCATTCCTCATTTCATTTTTCCATTTCATATTTTGCACGATTATTTTTAAGAATTTCTTTCCGTGTTTATAAATATTTTTCAAAATTTGCGTTTTTTATTTGTTTACACTGCTTTACCCCGTAAATAAATGCTTATAGGTCGTGTCACTACAGTTACTTTCCTATATTCTTCTTCTTTAATTTTTCATCAAACCAGGAAAAGCATACTTTTTTTCAGTAACTGATTATGTTATATTGCGGAAATAGTTGATTAAGCTTTATTTTTTTTTATATCGATATTCTGTTTTTGCCTAAAGTAAATATTTTTATATATCGATTCCATCAAACTTGATTTTTAATACCAGGTAGAAAAAATCTGAATATGAACTTGAATTTATCTTATAAATATTCTTCCATTTTGACCACCACATTATTAATATTCAAAGGTTGATAGCCACGACGAAGGGTATTTACCTCAGATGGTCGGCCTAAGGGATTCACAGCTTTTTTACGTTCACTAGCAATAGTAACAATAAATTTAGAGTATGGGAACAATGTCCAGAAAAAATTATGTTCCGTAAATCACAAGTTTTAATGATTATAATAAAAAAGAAACAAACTTATCAAGGAATTTAGGAGCAAAACCCTTGGCGGGAAGTTTTTTTTGTCATTACATGCTACAGAAAAAAAAATTCAATGCACGTTGACAGAATCTCCAATGCAGAGAAATGTAATTTAAGACAAACAAATCATGGTATTTTTTTATGATTTATAAATGCTGTTTGATTTTTAAAATCACATCACTATGTCTTAGGGTGGAGAATCCCTCTATTAATATACCCTATTTTTAATATAAATTTCTAGGCGCTGAATCTGTTTCACACTTATTTAAGTTTCTTTTATTAGAAAATGCAGTAAAAATTATGTACAATTTTTTTGGAATCTTCTTTTAAAATCGATTTAAAGTTAAATAGGCCACTTGCCGACAATTTCATTAGTTGAAATCAAGAGGCGACTGACTAAGCAGTACCCTCAACGAATATTTTTTTTATTTTAAAAGCAGTGTTAAGTTTTAATTTTTAAATAATTTTTAATGAGATTTTGAAAGTTATCAATCAGTTTTCAAATTTAATTTTCTTTTTAGTATGACCTTCAGTGTGACAATAACTTATGGAAGCTGAGTATGGTTGGAACAATCAACAATGTTGGTCAGTTTTTTGGGTTAATGATTTCAGGATTTATTTCTGATAGGTATAAGCAACTATCTTTTTCCTCCGCAAATGTTTTGTACCTATACATACATATTTACATAAATATGTTATTGTTACTGTTCGACATAAAATATTCTAAGGTTTTAATATTGAATAAATAGTTTTTTTTCAGTATATTTGAAAGGTAAAGGTACTTGACCAAAAGAAATAAAATTTTGTATATAGAGTTGGCTTTACCCTGGATCGAAACCGACTGAACTACAACGATACGGAGAAAAATATTTTCTATTATTCTAAACTAGCCTCTGTTCTTGGTAAAATAGTCAAGTTTATTTCGAATTTTTAACAACTTTTTTTTTTGGATTTAATTGCTATAATAGATAAAATGACCTCTAGCGGCGTTCGGTAATTCAATCTTTTTCATCGTTTTACTCGGAATTATTGTCAGGCACGTGATCGGTCGTACTGGTTACAATAATAGGTCATGTGACCGTCAAAATTTCCTAGCAAAACGATGGAAAAGATTGAATTGCCGAACGCGCTATCTGTGTGGCAGGAGCAGCTTTCAAACTAAAACTAAATTCGAAGAATAAAAAATGTTACAAATGGCGCAAAATATGAAAACTCTCTGTTATTGCTAAAACGGCAGCGTTGCCGATTCGTTAAATGATTCACCACATTGCCCACTACTTCCAGTTGTTTTTCGTAGGATGAGGTCAGAGGAAAATTGATTTTTTTGAATTTGGTGGAATTTTAAACCTTAATATTTTTGTTATTATCCGTCCAACCGACGTAAATTTTTGTGTTCGTGTTTCGATTGACTGATTGTGCAATAATATTAACATATTCATTGAGAACGCAAAAGAATAATAGTGATGTGAGCTGATTACTCCTGTTAACATGTTTATATTTTCTGTTATCTAGATATGGAAGAAGAGTCCTTCTAGTATGGTGTATGGTATTATGCTCAATATGTGGTTGCATACGAGCTTTTATGCCAACGTACGAGTTATTTATAATTTTTGAATTTTTGGATGCAGCGTTTGGGGCAGGCAGTTACATTTGTGGTTTTGTCTTAGGTAGGTCTTGAACATCGTTTTCAAGGTCAACTAATCAGAATGATATTTTAAGTACACCCTGAGCGTAACTTCTGTTTGTCCGATTTTCTTCAATCACGAGCCTCCACTGAACTATACTGACTTACATTCCAGTGGCGGGGTACAGTTTACTAAAAGCAAAACATCTTTCTTATGTCAGAATATTTTAGGGGTTAAAACTTACGCGCAAATTTACTTACAAGGCTTAATATTGAGCACTGGTTTCAATAAAATTAAGATCTAGTTAATCAGTTAAGTTTTGACAAGTTATGTAGGTACTTTATTTTTGTTGCTTTCAGTAAAATAAAAAAATAAAATATCACATGTCTGTAATATCAAACCTGTACAAATGCGTTTTAACCGCTTAAACACAAATTATATACAATTATTCAAGAAACAATTTCTAGGTGTAAAAATAATAATTTAAAACATAATTACTTTAAATCTCTCTTTCTCTTATCACCGACGCTATAAATTAATTGTTTGGAAAATAGTAACTGGAGGTGAATAAAGGTAGAAAAAAACCAAAACTATGTACACATAATTATTTAAATTACATTAAAATGTTTTTAGATAGATGCATAAGCACTGAAAAATTTTCCTTACCGAACATTTGGTGAGAGGTATATTTGATAAAATTACCGCTCCCATGGACCACACGCCTCTGGCAAGAGGTTTGTTACTGATCCACTTCCAAAGAAAATAAAAACTTCTGGTTTAGTTTATTAAAAATGCAATAAACATGTTTCAAAAATAAAATAATGGTTACTTAAATAGTTATTTCCATTCTTGCAGGTGTAGAATTAGTTGGTCCAAAGAAGAGGATCTTAACGGGCACGATAATTAGTTTATGTTATGCATTAGGAGAAATATTAGTAGCAATTGCAGCTTGGATAGTCAAATCATGGAAGTAAGTAGGTCAAATCACCTGATTCACTAAGAAGGTTTAAGATTTAGTACTGGTTTAAATTAAGATCTTCTAGCTGATCAGTTATGTTTTGCAAATTTTTGTCCTGTCATTGTTAATAAGTCGTCATTAAAATCATATGAATTGTTCTGATATTTCAGCGATTTGCTTGGTTTCCAAATGATTTTCATCTTGGAACGGGTTGCTACAATGAATTTAGTTCTATTATTGTCGCAAGTACGTACTTAAATTGCCGTTTTCTTTGTAAATTTGCGAAAAAACTCGGAAACAAATTCAGTATAAAACTTAGTTGTCTTATTCTTACAATTGTCAGTTTAAAACTTTTGGTTGTCAAATTGGACTGGACTAGCGTTGGAGCATCTGGCCGTAAGATTTTAAAAAACCATTTTGGTCCAACAAAATCATAAAGATTATTTATACAGGGTGTTTGCAAATAAGTGTGAAAAGTTTATTCTTAAGCTAATTTTAAGCATAAAAGTCTACATAAACATATATCCAATAATGCTTAGTTTTTAAGATACAGCTTGTTAAAATTCATTATTTGTTTCAGTTTTTTTAATTTATCTTATTTGTTTTTGATGATAACTAAGTCAAATTTGGTACACGTAACAATTTTTTGCAGTTCTCATAAAACAAATTCATTATGTGAAATAATCTACAGAGTGATACTTTTTCCCGGGTCATGTTATATTTTAGCCCTCAAACCTTTTTTTGGACGCCACTGACTCAATTTGATCACTCAGTTAGTTATCCCATCTTATTGTGAACATTTTTTGTCACCCGAGTTTTCTCCTAAAAGTCGACAGTTTTTCCACAAGAAAATAAAGTATGTAAAAAATCATAATATATTTCTTTTAATCGACAGAGACTGAGAAAAAAAATTACAACAATAATAACAGAATCTTAACAACAGATGTTAAAAATGGCCGCCCTCAGCCTTAATGCAAGAATCTAATCTTCGCCTCATTGAACTGCATATCCGTTGAAATAATCCGGGAATATTTCTTATCCTTTCGCAAGATGTCACAATGCGATTTCTTAAATCTTCAACATTTTCAACGGGAGATGAATAAACCAAAGAATTAAGGAAACCGCAGACGCAAAAATCCAAAGGGTTTAAATCTGGAGATTGGGCAGGTCCGCGTTCAGTGTCCCCTCGACCTCCAATGATTTTGATATACTGCGTCTGGCGTGAAGGCGTGCATTGATATTAAAATGTGCTGGAGCGCCATCATGCATAAACCATAATTTTCGTCTAATTTGAAGAGGAACCTCTTCAAGAAGGACATGTAACTCTTAACTCTAATCACCAATGATACGAAGCCGTGCGTTTAACGAAAACTGATGTTGAAAATTGGCTTCAAGAATTGCATGTGGATTTTCTTCAGCCCAAATGTGATTATTAGGAAAATTACTTATGGAATTATGAAAAGTTTGCCTTATCAGTAAACAAAATACGAGATAAAAACAGAGGCGTTTGGGCGGTCATTTAAATACGAGATAAAAACAGAGGCGTTTGGGCGGTCATTTAAATACGAGATAAAAACAGAGGCGTTTGGGCGGTCATTTTAAGTATTCACTGACAAAAAACTACGCGCAGCAAAAAGTCTCAAGGTAAAATAGGCGAGCGGGACTCACCCCCAAAATGACCGACTAGTGACCACGGTCGTCCTAGTCGCTAAAAACAGTTTTACTTTATGTTTTCGAGGTCGCTGAACATGAATCCAAAGCTATTTTTTTAATTAAAGTGGGGGAACAATGAAAAAAATGGCAATTTAGTGCCAAATGAGGAAAATAAAATTTTCATACTTTTTGATATTCAACTCGCTATATCTCAGACAATTATGCATATTTCTTTTTTAAATTTTAACCACTTATTCCTTAAGGTATTACCTAGAAAACAAGCTCCATCCGAAGTTCTCAAAGCAATTATTGGCTGAGTGGCGAATTTTCAAAGTTGTGCTATCAGGTTTTATGAGTCCTCACATACTATCGCAAAAGTTGAGTTTCGAATTTCGAGTAAATAGCTATATAGTAAGTATATAAGGAAGTTTTTTTGTAAAATTTAAGCGCTTTATATTCAATAGAAAAAAATATATACGATTTCAAAGCTAAGAGCTGAATACGGACGCGCGCGTTTGGCGCGCAGTGATTATCGCGGCAGGCGTATACAGGCGTTTGAATGATTGTGCCTAGCTCGATTGCTTACTATATCGATTTTTTTAGATCTTTTTATTTCTATTAACGTAAAAACATTTTTTATAAATATTCGAAAGAAAAAAGGTAAGTACAACTCCTAATTAAATGAAAATCACTGAAACAAATTTGAAATTATTCGTTTATTTTATCTACATTGACACATGAATCACTACAGTTACAAACATCACAGCATCTTAAGTTAGATACTATACAAGGGCAAATCGCAGTTGCACAAGCATTTTTACCATTACAGGAACAAAAATATTTTTTTAGTGTTTCTATGGCAGTGGGTCCATCATAATAATCGAATTGCAATTTGTCGTCTTCTACCAACCATCCAAACTTTGTCACATCTTCAGAAGCAATTATAGATTTTGTCGCTTGCCTCCATTCGTTGATTTGCCAAAGAGCTCTTAAAATAGGCTTTAGCATAGCTGGTTTAGACGGAGGAAGTTTTGAGATGTTTAGATTGTTTTCGATGGCTAAATTATAGCGTAAGGAATTGATGTCAGTGCGAATAGCTTTTGATTTTTTGGGGGGCTCATACAAATACGATACGAATAAGCTAACGATTTCTTGGACAATATCTATAGATAAATCATTTATTTTAGCTAAATTAAGCAATTCTTCATTTGACATGTTTTTAGAGTGGTACATTGAATTAGCACTACACAATGATAAACATAAATCATGTAGCTAACTGTACTTACCTTGTTGATTAAAACATTTGGAATATTTATAAACAACGTGTTTTCACTCACACAAATAAAAATATCTAAAAACAAGCGATATAGTAAGCAATCCAGCTAGGTAAAATCATTCAAACGCCTGTATACGCCTGCCGCGATAATCACTGCGCGCCAAACGCACGCGCCCGTACTCGGCTCTCAGCTTTGAAATCATATATCTTTTTTTCTATTGAATAGAAAGCGCTCAAATTTTACAAAAAACTTCCTTATATACTATATTTTAATACTATATAGCTATTTACTCGAAATTCGAAACTTCGTCACTCAACTTTTGCGATAGTATGAGAGGACTCATAAAACCTGATAGCACAACTTTGAAAATTTGCCACTAATTGCTTTGAGACCTTCGGATGGGGCTTTTTTTCTAGGTAATACCTTAAAGAATAAGTGGTTAAAATTTAAAAAAGAAATATGAATAATTGTTTGAGATATAGCGAGTTGAATATTAAAAAGTACGAAAATTTTATTTTCCTCATTTAGGACTAAATTGCCATTTTTTTCAATGTTCCCCCATTTTAATCAAAAAAATAACTTTGGATTCATGTTCAGCGACCTCGAAAACATAAAGTAAAACTGTTTTTAGCGACTAGGACGCCGTGGTCACATACTGCTATTTCTAAGCTACTTTTTGGGGGTGTCCCGCTCGCCTAAAAGCGCCTGCACTCGTTGGATTTGGTAGAGATATTATTATAATTGTTGTTCTTTTAAAATTCGGAATACTGTGGAATTGCTTACATTTAATATACTGGCAATTTTTCTTGCACTTGTTTCAGGAGATTCTTCTATTAAATTAAGAACAGCTTTCTCGATTATCACTGTTCTTACTTCCCGAGGGTTGCCGCAATCAGTAGCTTACTTCAGAAAAGTACTATTTTTTTGCAACCGTTGATGAATACTAGCAAATGTGGTATGATGAGATATCCTACGTTGTGGATATAATTCAGCATAAATCCGTTGAACTCCTAATGCATTTCCATTAGCACGACCAAAACAAAATGCATATCTGCCAATTCAGCATTTGTAAAATAAACCATTTTATCTACTCCTATTAAATTATATATTAATTATTCAACTACTTTTGAACAATTAATAGTATCTATAAACAAACAACATGAGTTATAATAACTCTCTGCTATAACTCACTATAATAAATCGGAAAAGATTTACGAACCGAATATCAAGGTGGCTCCGTACAAGCCGATTGGCCGAAAGGAAACAGTCCATTATTGTTATTGAGGGAAGTAATGTCACTCGAATAATTTTGACGTTTTCAAATTAAGTTAATACCTAATTATAAAGTTCTTTCTCTGTACTTGTATCTTAGTATTTATTGTTATAGTCGTAGATAAAGTATAGTATTCAACTTGCGGTAATGGTCATAACTCACTTGATGAATTACAGCACTCTCCTTCGGCTCGTGCTGCAAACTTCATCTGCGTGAGTTATGACCTACATTACCGCTCGTTAAATAATATACTATTAACTCACGGAAAAACAGTTTGACATTTATTAGATGTGAACTTATTTGAAAACAGCCTACTATATCTTTTCGTCAATTAATTGCCCACCCTACAGAACTTATTTGGAAATGCATCTGCACATATTTTATTTTTTTGTGGAAAAACTGTAGACTTTTAGCGGAAAACTTAGGAAACAAAAAATTTTTACAATAAGATGGGAAAACCAACCGAGTGATCACATTGAGTCAGGGGCGCCCCAAAAAAAATTTCAGGGGATAAAATATAACATGGAATGGGAAAAAGTATCACTCTGTAGATTATTTCACCCAATAATAAATTTATTTTGTGGGAACTGCACAAATTGTTACGTGTATCAAATTTGACTTAGTTATCATCAAATACAAATAAGATAAATTAAAAAAAATTGAAAAAATAATAAATATTACCCCCCTCTATCTTAAAAACTAAGCATTATCGGATATCGTCGGGTTGCTGCAAAAACAAGATGAGCCCATCTTATGCTGTTTTTGAGTTAACTACACTATAAGACTAAAAATTGTTCCGAAAACATACTGCCATTACTGCCAAAACCAGTCAAGTACAAAATAATTATTGTCTTCCATTGGAACTTCCAACTTCCAGCCTTGGATTTTAAAGAGCCTCCCCACCGTGATCTTTTCTTTATTTCTTGGACAAATAATTGACAAATAGCGTTATAGATCTTCGTCAAAAATATTTAACCTGATGATTATCTGTAAAGAGGAAATATTTTAAAAATTCAACAACCTTGTTAATTTTTTCAGGCCGCTTATCTTTATTTGTTATATCCCTCCATTTTTGGTTATATCCTATCTATGGCTAATACCGGAATCTATAAGATGGAATTTAAGTAAAGGTCGCATAGCTGAAGCGAAAAGGACTTTAAGAAGATTGGCCGAAGTTAATGGAAAAGAAATTTCCGAAAAAGAACTAGAAATGCTAGACTTTATAGCAAATGGTAAGCCACTTGTGTATTTAGTAACAGATACAGACCATCAGCAAAGGGTCGGTATCGCAATTTTACGTATTTACTTTTTAGGAAGGGCGATCAAAATTAGCGATACAAATTCCCTAATAAAATCTATTTATAGTTCATATTTTCTGGACGAATCTTAGACGAGTGACATCATCACTTTCCCCCACCTGTTTCATTAGTTTAAATATTTCAATAAATAGTTCAATATTTTAAAAATAATAGAATTTCTTTGATTTACCTGTCCTCGGTTAGGTCAATACGAAATTATTATATTTAATGAATAAACTGCATCGGAATGAACTTTCTCACCTCGCCATCCAATTCTTGTATCTATTCTGGAGCTCGCCATAGTGTCACTATTTACATGGCATTTCTAGTATTAGATAGAATAGAGCGTGATTCACATCAATTATTAGATAGACTGGCTGGTTAAAAGTAAATAGAAATATTTTCGGGTTCAGCCTTTTATGTCAGTTAAAAGGTTAAAACCTATTACAGATGAAGATAGTCAGTAACAGTTAATAACTTAGATTTTCGATTATTAATAAGTCGGTTAATAATATATCCCCTTGTTAACGCAGGGGCTTCTTTCTACTAAAAAATCATGCTTGTTGAGTGGAGAAAATTTTTTCAACTAGACAAACGCTTCCCAGAATTAACTGGTCAGCCTTTTTTTTGAATTTTCCCAAAACTTATCTGTCAACATTCCTCCTATCCGTCTCCGAACAGTGTAAAAGAAAGCAAACGTTAAAGGCTAAAACTCCTGTATATACTTTGGGGAAATCCGCCTTCCCGATTAGATTTGTTAAAGTTTGTTCAGGTTCGTTTGGAACATTTGGCTAGAGCACAGATCGGCGGGCTCTTTAGTTTCTTAAACAATTTTCTCATTCAATATAGAGTCGCAATTAAATTACATGACGTTCGCTACTGTTTTCAAGATTAATAATAGTTTGATCAGATTGAAACCACCAGACTTTTGTCACCTTTATACTTGTTTAATAATAATAATATATGTATTTTTAGAGCATAATGACTCTACCGAAAGCCTGCAAAAATCCAGGAATCAGTTTGTTGATGCCATAAAGTCCAGTACACTTATGTTGAGGCTTATTGCAAGCTGCTTCTGTTGGATTACCTGTGCCTTTTTATTCTATGGTTTGACCCTTAACTCAGTCGCTTTGGTAAATGGAAATACTTATTTGGACTTTATCTTATCAGGTACGTTTCATAATCACATTACTGATTAGTGATTACTAATTGGTAAGGTCTTCGTTAGAGCAGGACGGAAGAAATTATAAACAATCTAAGTTATTATTATACAACTTAGTTTATATCTTGCAAAGGTTTAAAAATTATTTAAATTATTACAGCTGTGGTAGAAATTCCTGCTTATCTTACTTGCACCTATATTGTGGAGAGATTTGGAAGGAAAAACTCGCTATGTTCCAGCTACTTATTAACTGGTGCAGCTTGCCTGGCATTTATTTTTATTCCATCAAGTAAGTAGATATAGGAAAACGTCTATTAGAGGTAAAATTAGACTGCAATGGAAATAAATTACTTATTATGACGAAACATAACGGTACATTGGTAGATCTTATGTCAACACATGAAATATGACGTAATAGAGAGTAGAAATACCTTTAAAATAAGGGGTTACTTGACGTCATTTCCTATTTCAATTTTTTTGACGTGAGGGTTAGCGGGGGTAAGAAGTAACCATAAAAAGGCCACATTTTTCATTAAAATATATCCCCCTAGAAACAGTGATGTGTTTCAGGATTTTTTAAAAGAACATATCAATAATGGAATTCTATAGGATGGCTCGCTATTAGCAAAAATGTTCGGTATATGAAAGTTAACCAATTGGGTAATAAACAATAACTCAGTTTTAACATGTGTAAAAAATATATAAAAGTTTTACTTAGCAAGCTTCTTTGAGAGACAAAAGTTTATTTTTTTACTAAATATAACTCAATGTTCTAGCTTCAAGATGGGGAAGTCTATCGGTATACCTTATTGGAAAATTCGGTGCTACAGCTTCCTTTACAGTGCTGTATGTCCTCACGAGTGAGATGTTCCCCACTAACTTACGACATTCCTTTATGGGTACTTGTTCCACATTTGGTCGATGTGGATCTATGATTTCGCCACAAACGCCATTACTAGTAAGTAAATGCAAAACATAAAATAAATTCATAACGTAGTTTAACACAAAAAAGTGATAGTGTTTTAGACACATTGTAATTTTGTATTTGTGGCCTCCATCATGAATAAGTTAGTACTAAACTTAGCGGTCTTATACTTATACTTGTAAATTTAAACCCTTAATTATTAAATTAGATTCGTTTGAGTAATTGGGAATTTGACCGAAAGGCTTTAGCGATATTTTAAAAAATCATAATTATTTTGAATTTCTTGGTGACTCAGTTATAGATAAGTATTCATCTAAAACTACATATTGGATATCTTTTAGGCACATGTTTGGGACCCACTGCCACTAGTCAGCTTTGCAGGAATGTCATTCTTAGCAGGTCTTCTGACATTAGTATTTCCTGAAACTCTTAACAGAAAACTTCCCGACACTGTTAAGGAAGCCGAAAATATCGGTAAAGTTCCTGTGGTGACTATAACACCGAAATTATCGCTAGATGATCCAATTGCTATAGGAAGATTTTAGGATGATAGGACTGAACTAGACTGTGATAATCTACATGATATTTTAGCTTTAACAAAATATGAGACAATAATGCTTAACCGAGTTAAATCACCTGCTTTTTACCACAGTGCAGCTATATACAAAATCCCATTCCAACAAATAAGGGTCACTGATGAAAAAAGGGAAATCAAATAGAACACGCTTACATTTTAATGTTTGCTCTGGATTATTTTAGTGAGATTAGTAAAAGCTCTTTCCCAAGAACTTTACCCATATGTTTGTCATCATAGATACCATAAAGCTAAAAAGGGCAGAAGGCTGAGCTTGGGAACTGAGAACGAATCTTCAAAACCATAAAATTTACGCGAGAGACAGAACTAACAGTACCTACTTTTATTTCTGTGCGCGTTAGAAAAAGACAGAAGTTATTAACGACCAGTGTCGTACCTAGAAACTTTTTGGCGAATTTACTAATTATCGCGAAATAACCAATATTCTTCTTTATAGAAAAGGATGGAATAACAATATAGATATATGTAACTGCCAGATTTAAAGAGCCAAATTCCATATGTAAAGTCTTTTGAATGTGATTTTTTTTACCTTTGGAAAGTAACCAATAAAGGCAGGGGCATGCGGTGAAATTTCAAAGTTGTATATCTCTGTTCCTACTTACAGGAACCTCACCAAATTTAGGGGTTTTAATAGTGAGCCCACTGGGAATTTTTTGGTAAAGAAAAAAAAACATTTTGTAATTTGCGAAAAAAGTTGAATTTTTGCATTGGAATTGGAAAAAAAATGAACACGTTTAGGTATGTTATTTATTATTTTTTCTAAACAAATTTTACATCATTTTATCGACAATTTTTAAATTTTAAGAGAAAATGATGTAAAATTTGTTTAGAAAAAATAATAAATAACATACCTAAGTAAACGTGTTCATTTTTTTCCAAGTGCAATGCAAAAATTCAACTTTTTTCGCAAATTACAAAATGTTTTTATTTTCTTTACCAAAACATTCCCAGTATTAAAACCTCTAAATTTGGTGCGGTTCCTGTGAGTAGGAACAGAGATATACAACTTTGAAATTTCACCGCACACCCATGAATAAAGGTCTTTTTTCGGTCACGTATTCAAAGTGCCTTAGCGTAAGTTAGTGTAGCGTTTTAACCTTTATATAATGGATAAATTATCCAAATATAAACCCAATCAAACCCAATCAAACAAAGAACAATTTAGACAATCTTGTTGTGTAGCATTACTCGGCCTCTGGTACAGGCTGGAGATAAACCCAAGAGGGGAAGTGTAAACGGAAAAATATTAAGAAGGGTCTAGGTACCAAGGAAAAGATTAAGGAGACAATCTTAAACTGGCCGTTGCGAATATGGTCTAATTTGTGTACAATTGGGTGTTTCGGTAACATTCTTTAAAAACACGTTCGGGTGTTTTCGCGTCGTGTGAAAACTTAATTAATATGTATTCAGGGGCTTAATTAATTTAACTAACTAAGGGGTTATTATCATTTCAATGATCTATTTATATCTTTTTGTTTCGAGATCTGATAAAGTAAACGCTTGTCCAGATCATTGTTCAACTCATTCTTTGAATTGTTCTTTGTTATTTTATATCTTTATTTCTTTTTGTCTGTTGTTATATCATTGTTTATACAGCATTTTAATTTATTTCTTTAATACATATCTACTTGTTATACAAAAGTCAGGGGTTTTATTTAATGGCAAGATAGACATATTAATTATTAAGTTCAAACTTCGTTGGCCCGTCGGTGTCAAGGGGGAGACGGTGCAACATTGGAGTTCTGTAGATGGCGACCACTTCCAGAACTTCGATCATCAAATGGCGGCAACTTCAGTCTTCTAGATCGGCTGCAAGATTTAGGTTTGAGTAGCATAGAGTCTTGTACTAATATTCACTAACTTTGGGTTCCTTTCATTTGAATATTACTGTGACCGCAAGAAGGTATCGTTGTCAAATGTATTGTTTAATCTAGATTAATTTATAAGAACATATAAAACGGAATATTGTTATAGGTTCATTTGGCTTAATCTGATATAGATAAAAAAATGATTCAATTTGTGACATACCAGTTGTAAAGCATGAAGTATGCACCTTACCTGTATCCATTCAGGGCAGGCATTTTTTAGTACACAGCTTGCACGAACCACGTTTGATCCGCCATGAGTAAAAAACATTATACACTTGCTTAGTAGATATCCGAAATTTTTGTAAAGTTTTTGGCACATAGTTTATGTTCGTTTCCGAACAGTATGTACTTCGCTTTGCGTTGACCTTCTTTCATTCATTTTATTTGCCTAGGTACCTGATACAACGACGATATTGGCGAAAGTGGCGTGCCTTATTCATCATGAACAATTTTTTTTATCATAATTATTAAAAATTTTAACTGTCGGATGACATTTATCCTACTGTATATGATACAGTAGGTTTAGGTTTATTAAGACACTCCAAACGGGCATTTGCCATACTGGCAATAATGTTTTTGTGTATTACATTAATATGTAATAAGTAATTTTAGTTTTCTTCTACATGCTGCACGCTGACTTTTTTAAAGTAAGTATTTATAGTTTATTGTAAAGTATCTGTTATTTACTTTTGTTAGGTTTAAATTTTATTCTATGAATTTATTCAACTATTATTTTCCTCAGTGAGTTTTATTTTAAGTATTTATTTCTTACGGTATTGTAAAAATGTTTCTATTGAAATAAATGATAAAATATTGATTCGGTGAGTTTTACTTTGAAATACAAGTGTGAAAGCGATAATACTTCCCCCTTATTTTGTGTTTCTATTAAAAATTGTTTACCTTAATTTCGAGAACTTAGAAATCGATTTAAATTTACCAAACTAATTAATGTAACAATGGATCACTTACAATTGGTTTTCTATAATTCTTCCTTTGCTTGCTGGAGGAAATATAATAAACTTCATTCTTTACTCGACACATATTAAAATAAATGAAGTATCTAGTATAAAATTGGTCAAAGTCCAATTTTACGGCTTCTAAGAAAAACGAGGTCAAAAATTTAATTTGTGTCCGGATATATTATGTTCAGGAATTTGATTTTAATTTTTGATAAAGATAATTTACAGTTTTTGAAATATCGTCCCTTGTCCTAATAACGTCCTCCACACTTTTTTTTATCAAAAAAGGCTCTTTTCATAAAATGTCTGCTTAGCTAAAGATTAAGATTAATATTTAAAAAATCAGAAGAATAATATACAGCGTGTCTAAGAAATAAAAACTTTTGTCTGTTACACTCGGAAGAAGTTTATTCTCGTATAAAAGTGTCTCGTGTTTTGAAAGTAAATTGTATCCTTATAAATTTGAAGATTTCCTTTTATGTACAGGGGGGGCCAAAAACGAGGGGTGCGAGCGTTCGAAGGTGAAATTCATATGTTTTAACAGCAGCTGAAAACAGATTTTATTTACAACAGAAAAAAATAAGGACAAATTTCCTGCCAGTTTATTAAACAAAAAACTGTCAAAAATATCTTCAGATAATGTATGAGGCTTTTAAATTTAGTCGTCATGTAGAGCAAAAAGCAATTATTAAAAAATGTTACTTAGTTAAACTCCTGCGATTTTTGAATACGGAACTATCTCAGTATAATAATTTGGGACACTGGGTCTATAAGTTTAAATGTCTTTATTTAGTTTTTCCGTTTGGGTTTGCTTGGGTGACTCTGACGCCTTCTAAGAATTGCCATTTTATCAAAGACAACGAAAGAGCTTGAAATGAGCTTTAAACCCAAATGAAATAGGGTTTTAATTTTCGAAAATCGTATTCAAATTGCTAGGCTCAGCAAAAATTCGACGGAATTTTTTCGCAGCTTAACGGGAAAAGTACATCAAGCATAACTTTATACAACAGTAATAATTTTAAGTCTTATTGCTTGTCTCCAAGCAACCTCCCACAATATTTGATCAATACTTGTTAGTGCGACCCATATTTTTCAAAAAAGATTGTCAGCTTTTATACAGGTAAAATATGTTAGTGATGTTTTATTATTAAATTGCTTTGCATGCATTTTGCTTCATTGTCATTTGGTTGGCGACTGTCTCTTTGTGTGTCTTAAAGAAGAGTTATTATGAATTTGCGTGCTGGCGAGGTGGCGTGTAAAGTCACTAAGACAGACCATTAAAAGATTTTTTGTTGTGCGGCGTTTGACAATTAAGTGATGATGAGATCATAATACATTTATAAAATATAGGAGCATATATTGTTAACAGGGGGACTGGAAGATTAAAAATTAATTAGATGAAGTATGATGTATATACACAAAGTGAGGTTTTCAAAGTGTTGCAAGGCGATATCTCGAAAACAGTTTAAAATATTTTCACGAAATTTTGGTGAGTTAATAGGGAGATTGGATATTTGAACATATCTTTGCCATTTACCCCTCTCTCTCAATTTTTTTGACTTTTTTTCGATTACGAAATTAGGATTTATTAGGTTGTAAAATAAAACAAATTATTTGTCTTTCAATTTCCACTTATTTTTCTTCTGACGTGTTTGAGATGTTGTTCGAAATGTCGCCTTCAACTTCCAAACATTTCTCACTTTTTTCTAAATGAATTTCGTATCCGCTGTAACATTTCAGGTCTCACTAATAAGCCGGCAAAGCGGATTCGGTCTTCCATATCATCTAACGTTGTAGGTGCAGTCACCATCACTTTGTTTTTTATAAAACCATAAAATGTCAAAGGGGCCAGATTAGGAGATCTAGCAATAAACTGAGAAATAATCGTTAAAATGTCAAAATTTTCAACTACCTTAAGTAAAAATAACGGATTTCCATGAAAACGAATGATAATTCTGATATAAGTAACTTAATTTATAGGTAAAATTTATTTAATTCGTAAATTCAATGAAAATTTGGTTAACCATAATTCCATGACCGAAAGAGCAAATAAAAAAAAATTGTATAAATATGTACGTAGTTTTTTACGTAGATTCAAATTTTATAAACAAAAGTACATTATCCCATTTAAAATTCCAAAGTAGTCAAAATAGAGAGAGGAGGTACATATCAAAAATATGTTTAAATATGCTCCCCCTTCCTCATATTACCTCTCAACCCCATATTAACTCACCAAAATTTTATGCAATTATTTTAAACCGATTTCGAAATATTGCCTTGAACACTTTAAAAAACTCACCCTGTATATTTTTTAACCTACGATTTAACGAAAGTTCAAGGTCCTGCCGCTGTAAAAATTACAACTATTACCATTTCATAAAAATTATCAGAGTAGATAGAGCATAGACGATAGAAAGGTAAATGATACTTTAACTTTAAACAAGAAGGGGGAAGTAATAATCTGATTGAAGTAAGGAAAGTTTAGTTTTTGGGCTAGTTACACTAGTTAATTCAACCAAGATAAACTAACTAAAAACCATTGATGCAATTCAAAATTTTTTGTGTGTTATGAAATATATTGTTATCGAAGATATTGCATCAAAATAATCTAACGATTATTATTTTGCAAAATTTATTGCAGAATTTAATTTCTTTTACTTTAAGTTGTTCTTGTTACATCTCGCTTATATAAGTGATTTCAATTATAAACGAGATTTTTTTAACAGCTAGAGAAGTTAGAATGCCTCACAGTGCATTTGAGGCAGAGCTGGGAGGATTACAACAAAAAAGGAATCGATTCCTGATTACAATTACTTGGTTAAAAAAGTAATGTAAACTTAGTACTGATAACAAGTAAGAATTGTAATCAAATCTCGATTACTTATGTAATCGTAAAGTAATCACGATATATTTTTGCTTGCCTTAAGAAAAACAATTAATATTATACAGTAACATATTCTACAAAGATACAATTCTATTAAAACAACTTAAAATAATATTTCATATGGAAGGATTTTTATAAAATGTTAGAAGGGGACGGTTTAAAATATTTTCATAAACTTTTGGTGAGTTAATAGGGAGAAGGGGGACATATTTAAACATATTTTTACATATACCCGCTCTCACTATTTTAGGGGTGGGGGTAACTTTGAAATTTTAAATGGGATAATTCTATTTTGTTTATAAAATTCGAATTTACGTAAAAAACTACGCATCTGTACAATTTTTTTTTATTTGCTCTTTCGGTTAACTAAATTTTTCTTGAATTTAAAAAAAAAATTACCAATAAATCAAGTTTAGTTATTTCCGAATTATTATTCGTTTCGATGGAAATGTGTTATTTTTATATAAGTCAGTAGAGAATTTTGACGTTTTAACGACTATTTCTCAGTTTATTGCTCAACATAAACATACATGCGAATTTTAATGTGCAAGTTGATATGTTGTTAATTTTGGGGGAGTACAGAAAAAACTATAGAGAAGCTGCACTAGCTGGTTCGGTCAACTGACCTGCTAGGTCTCCGGATTTGACCCCCCTTGACTGTTTCTTGTGGGGTTTTATAAAAGACAAAGTGATGGCCACTGTATCTACAACTTTAGATAATATGGAAGGCCGAATCCGTTTTGCCTGCTTATTCGTGACACCCGAAATGTTACAGCGGGTACGAAATTCATTTTTTCTACGAATGTCAATAAAAACCTTCATTGTATGTTCAATTCGGAACATAGTGCATTGTTTTTTACACATTTTCATTGTGCTTCAATCACCATGGTGATTCAACTACAAAATACCCAATGATTTTTACAAAGGTGGCGTTGACCGGCGCCGCGTCAACACGCCATAGTAATCGCATAGCAACGCAGACAATGCAAATAAAAAGTAAATGACAATTATTATTTTGACATCTTAAAAAGAAAGATATTACTAATCCCATTTTATGTAACAGTAACAGTCGTAGAAAAAGTATAGTGTAAAACTCGCATGGAATGACCATTTCCTACTCGTATGATTTGCAGCACTCGCCTGCAGCTCGTGCTGCAAACGTCATACTCGTAGGAAATGCATGTCATTCCATGCTCGTTGTACAATATACTATAGAAAAAGAGTGAGAAAGTGTTTAGAAGTTGAAGGGGGACATTTCGAGCAACTTCTTAAGCATATAACAGACGATAAATGAGTTGAAATTAAATTGTATTTTTTTTAGCTTATAACATAATAAATCATAATTCTGTAACCGAAAGAGCAAATAAAACAAAATTTGTACACGTACGCAGTTTTTTACGTAGATTCGAATTTTATAAACAAAAGTACATCATCCCATTTAAATTTCCAAAATTATCCCCCAGCCTTCAAAATAGAGAGAGAGCTAAATGCCAAAAATATGTTTAATCTCCCTATTAACTCACTAGAATTTCATTAAAATATTTTATATCGTTTTCCAGACACCATAGCATAGACATGTATAGATAAGGACGTGAAAAATGTTTCAGATAAAAGTTTCTTGATCCGTTACAGCTTTTTGAGCAACCGGGTATACTCCATCTAATTTTCAAATTACAGATTTTTGAAAGCTCTAGAACTTCTATCTACAACATTTTTCGCTAACCCGTCAAGGTTTTAAAATAATTGGCCGTTCTTGGAACTTTTGATACACTGTGTATGTCTCCTTTACATGTGCACATCGGAAAGTATTAAAAGTAATAAACGCTGAAAGAAAGAAGTATTTAACATTCTAAATGCTATTTACAACAAAATCATTTTTCTTATTTTTATCAAGTAGTTTTTATGAAAAATAGCCAATGAAAAGGAGTCTAGCAATATTTTAAGCAAATTTTTATATAAATTAGTAATATTGTACCAAACACTAATAACACCACTAGCATAAATTAATTATTTTTCCAAAACATAATAATCCTATTTTACCGCCATTCCTGTGCCATTACTGTAATATTAATGTCAAAATTCAGTTCTTTTTACGAGATCTGAAGGTGAACAAAATTATGATGTTCGTGACATATTCTGAACATAAAACTAAAGGTAATAAAATTGTTTTCCCGCTGATTACGACAATAAACTGTTAAGAAACTAACTGAAGCGACACACGATTAACCCTAGAAACATTCTTAGAAGATTAAATTATTTTATATTTTAATGCTAATAATATAATTAAATTGATATTTTATATTGTATATACTAATTCCATAAAAGTTGTGTTCAACGTCCTTTCTTTAATTTATTACATAGTCTTTTCATAGATGCTAGCAAATAAATTAGGTGGTTAATTTAAAACTTGAATAGCGCAACCGTGTATTGCGTGTAGAATAATTTATATTTGCTTTACTTTACGCTCCTTTAAATGGGTAAAATTTACTATTTTCTGTTTTATATATCTGCAACTCTATAACTAATACATATTAGTCATAAGTACCAATAGGTACTGTGGGATTTACTATTTAAATAGCACCAACAATTTTAGAAAAATAACATGCTTAAGGTCAAACAAGTTCAAAAATTATTCTATTCCTTGGTACTAAAAAGTTCTCTGGTCTGGCTGGCATACCCGCAATTGTTTTAAAAAAAATGCGCTCCAGAACTTGCACCCATCTCAACTCATCTTTCCCGGATCTCCTATGACAAGGGTATCTTCGCAGATAGCTGGAAGATTGCTCGTGTGCAGCCTGTCCCGAAGAATGGTTCCAAGTCCCTTCCATCCAATTATAGACTCTCTTCTCTCTGTTGTCAGCAAAGTTATGAAGAAAGCGATCACCTTGCATATTCTAAAATATCTAGAAAAAACAAAAATCATCCATGACAGACAGTAAGGATTTCATCACCAAACAATCACAGCTGATCTCCTTAGCATTGTTACATAACTGGAACTGGTCTCTCGAATTTCACGGCAAATCCCAGATTGTTGCTCTTGATATTTCCAAGGCCTTTGACCAAGTATGGCATGCCGCACTCCTCAGCAAGCTACCTTCTTACAGTCTTCGTCCCAAACTATGTACCTGGATCGGTGGTTTCTTCTATAATCGACGCATATCTGCTGTGGTGGACGGTCACTCATCTAACTTCCATCCTATTAATGCTGGCGTACACCAAGGTTCAGTCCTGGCTTGGTGTCACATTCAGCACCATTTAGGTTCATTGGAGTTCTCTCGTTCGAAGCTTTCAAAAAAGAAAAAAAATTCTGATGAAGGTCGAAGAATACGACCGAAACGTTAATATAATGTGAATAACAACCCACAAAATTGTATAATTTTTCACGGGGATCCAAAAACCCAAGAACCCTCAAATAAAAAAAAATATATAAGGATCCAAGAAACAAATCAAACCATATACTGTATATATATATATATATATATATATATATATATATATATATATATATATATATATATATATTATAGTTTCAAATAATCTGTATGCAATAAGCTAAAACACAGATGTTATTACAAATGCAGACAGTAAAACAATTTTGCGTGTCTCAAGACAACAAATCGCCAAATTACATGCCTATGCATTTTTCCCAGAATGTCATCTACCCCGGTACCCCCCACCCAATTGGCCGCCCCCCGCCCCAGTATGCGCCAGGGGGCCGTGGCGTTACGTGGGATTTCCCGTTTTCTACACAACGTTCGTAATCTTCGGGCAGGCGCCAAGGCAGGCGGTAAAGGAAAAAAGGTGAAGAAGATGACCGAAAAAGACCTGCTTAAGTGTCCACCCAAAGTAATGGAAAAGATGAGGAGAGAAACGTTGTTTAACAGGTTTGAGTTTTGTTTGATTTGCACTGTAGTTAGTTGTAATAAAATGCATTTAAAGGAAAGTGTGTAGAATTATGTACTATTATCTGTTGTTTCTAAACTTCAATATAATTTTTTGCCTTTTAAATAATGTGAGTTTTCTAAACGTATTTTGAATTATTTGTTTTTAACAAGAAGTATTGCAAAAGTTTAAATTATTTCTCAAAAAACTGAAAAAAAAATAGTTTGATTTTCATTAGGAAGTTATCTTTTTTTAGATAATAATCACTTTTAAATTATATAGTATAGGTATTTACCAAGATTTTTAATTTAAATAAAACTTTAATACAGATATTTCAAATTAAATTTGATTAATCAGCAAATAACATTGTATTTACTTATTCTTTAAGAAAGCGTTTTAAGAGACTGATGACGATGACTGTTTATTTCTAGCAAAAGCAGCAACTGAAAATCCTATAATTAAAATTATAAATATAAAAAGGTATTTTCATTATAATAGATATTTATGTTACTAGCACATAATGCATAACTTTAGTAGGACCAGTCCTTGTTTATACATACAATAAAAAGGGGAGTCCAATAAAGTAACATACGAGTAACATACATCGTTTTATGTTCTACTGCATGTTTTTTGCTAAAATTCAAATCCTAAATTAGGACTTTTTCAAAATTTCCTAGTGTGCTCTTATGATGTTCCTATAGTTACCATTATCATTGTTGATAATGAAAATGAATAATCAAATAACTTTTGTGTAAACGCGATGAAATTTTTTGGAAACGCATAAAGATGGACAGCTTTAAGGAAGTAGAAAATGTTAAGTTGTTGGCGCCAATGCGAAAGAAGCACTTTTACCCAAGAAATGCAAATCGCTGTATGAAAACGTATATTCCGAATATCGTATGTGGTGTAAAAGTATGAACATTTCAGAAACGACTGAAGACTCCATTTCAGTATATTTTGAAAGCAAATTTAAGTCCTTCAAAAGTTCCTCTTTATGGACTAAGTACTCGATATTACGATCTACTTTCAATTTAAATGAGGGAATATATTATGTACATAGCTAAATTTTCAAGCGTGATACTTTATTTAAAACAAAAATTTGAAGGATACAAACCTAAAAAATCTCTCACTCCAAGCAAAGGAAATGTAGATCTTTTTTTAACTCAAGCAGATGAAAAAATCATTTATTAAACAAGGATATTTCTGTATAACTACAATTTCACTAACTACAGATGCAGTGGAAGATTTTAAAACTCACTTTTTAGTTAAACTGTTTGATAGAAAGACAAAGAAAAATAGGTCTTTCATCATATTGCCTAGAGCAGTTGGGGCTGGTGAAATTTCAAAGTTGTATATCTCTGTTCCTACTTACAGGACCCGAACCAAATTTAAGGGTTTTAATAGTGAGCCCACTGGCAATGTTTTGGTAAAGACAAAAAACATTTTGTAATTTGCGAAAAAAAGTAAAATTTTTGGTGTGCCCCTCCTAGGAAAAAAATGAAAACGTTTAGGTATTTTATTTATTCTTTTTTCTAAACAAATTTTACATCATTTTGTCGACAGTTTTTAAATTTTGAGAGGAAAAAATGTGTTAGTAGAAAGTTATAGTCATTTGAATTTTTTCTTAAATTTTATTTTAGGCTTAAAAAAATTCAAATGACTATAACTTTCTACTAACACATTTTTTTCTCTCAAAATTTAAAAACTGTTGACAAAATGACGTAAAATTTGTTTAGAAAAAAGAATAAATAAAATACCTAACGTTTTTTCCTAGGAGGGGCACATCAAAAATTTAACTTTTTTTCCCAAACTACAAAACGTTTTTTTCTTTACCAAAACATTCCCAGTGGGCTCGCTATTAAAACCCTTAAATTTGGTTCAGGTCCTGTAAGTAGGAACAGAGATATACAACTTCGAAATTTCACCAGCCGCCACTGGCCTGGAGAAATAGGAAATGTAAACTTACTGGAAATAATTCGAAAATATATAAAACTTAAACCAGCCACAGCGTCGCACAATCAATTTTTTGTAAATCATACAAAAGAGAAATGCACCGTGCAACCAGTGGGAGTTCAGAAAATTGCTGGTGTACCAAGTCTTGTTGTAAAATGTCTCGGACTGGAGAACCTAAAATTATATACCGACCACTGTTTTAGACGCACATCAGCAAGTCTTTTAGCAAATTCAGGGGCGAGCATGAAAAGTATAATGCGACACGAGGAATGGCGCTCATCAACTGTAGCAGAAGGCTACAGTGACGAATCTGAAAGTAGCAAAATAAATGTTGCCACCAGAATATTGGGACAACAATGTTCTTCCGAATCACCAAAAATAATACAAGTTCAGAACCTTCAGAAAACCTTCAGAAGACTCAGCTATTTGCTCTATCTCCAGCACGGGTCTCAAAATTAGCTGTAATATAAACTGTGCCATAAATATTCACTATCATAAGAATTAATTGCCATTTATGTACTTTTTTTCTATGTAGGTTTTAGCTACTGTTGTTTAAATAATAGATATTTAGGCTTTGTAGGCTTTAGTTACCTTTGTTAAAATATTTTTTTATGCATTTTTTTTAAATTGCCTATTTTTCTCTCTTCTGTCCACTAAAGTAGTATGTTAAATTATGGCCGTCAAACACAATCATAACCAATATCATTTTGATGCAGTAGAATTAAAAATGAATTGATCACAATTTAATGCTTAATGACGCGCGTTTCCTTATTTTTTGTACAATTCTTTAAAGTATCATACACCATTTTAAAACAAAATTAAAGTAAATAGTTCATAAATCTTGTATAATTCAAATTTAGTTACATTGAAAAATATATCGACCATTAGGTGAGTTTTAAAAGAATTTTATAAAAGCTGTAGGTATTTTTTAACAAATGGAAAAACACCTGTTCCTTATGAATATAATACTAATGTGTAAATAAAAGGTACTTTATGTGTTATAAAATAGGACTTTGTTAATTTAATTTAATATTTATTGACGCATTCTTTTAAAGTAAGAGGTAGATACCTTAAAACCTACATAATTCTGTCTCAAAAATTTGGAAAACATTTGTGTTGTAAATTCGGTTTTGAGTCACTAATATTAAAATATGGCTGACAAACTTCGTTGCGTATCTACAGTGTGGTCCAAAAAACTAGCAACACATGTGAAATTATTTTATTAACTTTATCGAAATGTAAATATGTATTACGAAAAATTTGGACATACCTAAAAACAAAATTAACCATTATCGTGAAAATAACAATTATATAGATGAGAAAAAAATTAAAAATCTTTCAACCGTTAAATTACTCTTATTTTTAAATATGGCAAAACGTTATTCAAAAAAGTTGTTTCTCAAACATAAATTTATGACCTCCTATCTAAAAAATAATCAACTTTATTTTTGAGCGATCTTCATATTTTTGTTTCCTCTGCGCTATTTCAATTTTCGCGATTCTGATTTTGCAATTTTTGTTTCTAGTTAGGCATTTCAATAAAACAATTAAAAATGTAGTTTCACATATGTTGCAAACCACCATGTAGAGGCACAATAAGGCTTGCCATCCAGACTCTGATATTATTGATTAAGACTGGATTTACAGCACAAAGGGATAAAAAAGGACCAAACAAGTTTGGTTAGGTTTTTAATTATCATACAGGATGTCAGCGGATGGGGTTTAGAATAGGAATAATTGACAGACTGATAGTTTAGAAATCTTGGTCTAAATAAATAGACAACAAAATACTTGCCATTGAAATTTCTTCCATGCATGCGCACTGTATTTTCTAGTTAATACCTTAGAAAGAGTGCAAAAATAGTCACATTTTGAAAAATAAATTTGTTACATTTAATAGCCCTCAATATCTTTATAATCTAAACTGCACATGTCTAAGCAATTTTAAATTTAAATCTATAAAAGTTTGAAAGTTTTGCTATTATGCATTTAATAAAATTACTTCGCAAATCGCTGCATTATTTCCGTAACAACAAAAACAAGGATTTCGTGATTACCCACATGCAAACCCTTCAAAACCGATCAAGGCTTTGTATAGGGTAATTTTATATTAGATCGATTTTAGGCAAATGAACACACGAATTTGACTTATTGGATTGGTATTTAATGGTTTCTCGTAATTTGAAGCAGTAAAACGCAATTTAGCATAAGCTATTTTTAGAAGATTCTTTATTTGTCGGATAAAGACAAAAATTATATAAGAATTAATATCGCACATATTTCTAAATTCTTTAAAAATATCGCTTTTATTGAATTTTGATTTTTGCTGCCATTTTAAATATCAAAGAAAAATAGAATTTTCTACTGTTTTCTTACTGACATCGTTAAATATTTTTGGGGTAAAATATGTCGTCTTATACAGGGTGTTTCAAAAAACATGTGCCACCGGTCGAAGAGAAATTTTGAAAAAACTAAGGCATAAAGTTTACAAGAACATGGGTCAGCAGATGATTTGTTTTAAAGATACAGGGTGTTAAATTTTTTAAATGCTCTTTACTTGTTAAAACCGATGTGCAATTGTCTCTTTGGGAAACTTAAACCAGTAAGGCGTTTAATGAAATTGCATTTATCTCCTGAGCGAAGTGCAAATTGAAAAATATGAAGAGTTAAGTTTTGTTAAGAATTTAACATACTATTTGATATTTGATTCGAAGACAAGAATTGTCTATTCCAGATCTATTGTCTCGCTTCTCACTTATTCTGACCCGCCGGTCGATAGGGAAACACAAACCTGGTTTTTGATAAAAAATGGTTTAAAACCCCTGCAGTAGTTATTAGTGAGGCAAAACAAGTACTTATAAATGGTGTGATTGGTTTTTCAAAAACTTTAATTTTTCAGTGAGTTTTATTGGCATAAAGTTATCCCAAAAAACACCTACCCTGTTTCTGGAAACAGCTACAAAACAGACCCTGTTTCTAAAAATAGCTTCCAAACAGCGACGAAAACAGCTCTGGCGCATGCGCAGAGGCAGTGTGGAGTGTGGATGGTGAAGTCTCCATCTACCACTACTTATCTACAACATTACCAAGTTTCAGATCATTATCTTTTCATAACAATTTCTTTATAACGACATTTTAATCTTTTTTAGATAACTTCAACTTTATGCCAATAAAGCATAGTTTTTGAAAAACCAATCACACCATTTAAAAGTACATGTTTTACCTCACTAACAACTACTGTATTATTTTTAAAATTGAAAACTTACAAAAAATAATGATTCGCTTTCCTAAGCGGCGAACATGCAAGAATTCATTTTTCGTAAAACAAACAACTGAAAATTTGCCGTAACAAAAAAAAATAAGAAGCCTATGCATACACCTGTCACAGAATTCGTAGATAGTGATCCAAGGAAGAGATTACAATATTTATTATTTAATTTTTTAAAATGTTGATAAATACAGAGCTTGAATCAGCAAAGTGGAAAATTGCACACTTCAAGGATATCGGAAATTAAAACATTCGAAATACTTTCAAAATATGATAAATTAATTGTCTTTGTGATCATTTATACACACAATTTTGTTTTATTGATATATCTTTGATTTATTAAAAGTTATGAGCTTTCGTTTATAGCGCTGCATCCGCTGCGCGCTCGCGCAACTACTTTTTGAGCTTTTTTCTTATTTACTTAATACTGACGAATCTATTGGTCGAAGAAAAAGTGCTTAATAGGTAAATTGTGTAAAATTTTCTGATCTTTCCGACAGTGCCAACAGCGTTCCGCTATTTTAATAAATAACTGAGATATGACGGAAAAGCCGAAAAAAGGCATAAAAAAAACTTTTTTGTAATAAATTGTTAATAAAAAAATTAGGAATAATATACGGTCGCAAAATTCCGATCGCTAGCCAATTGACTTTCCTTCCATTAAAAACCAAACACAAGCCGTCGATTATTAGCAAGAAATATCCGACATTATTTTCTAGATATTTTAAATTCTATTGAATTTAATTACGATATTTCTCGATTAAAAATCATGAAACGAGTATTCTTTTTATTATCACCAAGCACATACTGATATATTTTAAACGACAATACTGCAGTGTATTAAAAGAAAAACAAAGACAAAAACAACTTACAAATATTTTAAATTCTGATTTGCCATCTCTTTTAGAAATGAAATAGAAGCCCTTTACAAGATATACAAAAAATTGGTTACTTTCAATAAATCGTCGTCAACAACCAATCAAAAACCTACAACTTCAGTTATAACAAGTCCAGTCACGGTATCAGAGGTAAGTGTTTGTGCCCCTATGTACGATAAAATTTCGGGGTGAGCTAAATTAAATTTAATTAAGCCAAAACCCAAGATGTGGGTGTCCAACTCTAGTATTTTTGACAAAACACTTATTTTAAAAATAGATATTTTTCTGAAGTACAAATTTTTTCTTAAATAAATAATTTTTCCAAAAACCTTTTTTTTCAAATACATATTTTTTAAAAATATTTTTTCTTAAATACATAAATATGTATTGAGCGTAATAGCGATACTTGAGAAAAATATTTTCGATTATTTCACTCATGTGTTAAAAGTCCCGTAAGATGAGTAAAGTTTTTTAAAATTACAGCGATAATTTTTTGACGTTACGTCAATTAAAAAAAATTACACCAAAAATTGTATACCAGTTGTTTTAAGCCAATCAGATGCCTTGTTTTTGACAGGTTGCTATGGCAACAACCCGAATTTTGCGGAAATTTTTTCGGTCACGTGACCTAGTTAAAAAAGTAATAAGTGATAATTTCCCTGGCTTGACAGCTGTCCCGTGCAGATGTCAGAATAACAACAGAAGCGTAGATTAAGTTTTACAAATATTTATTTTCAATTCAATAATAAGTAGGTAGGTACATGTTATTTATGATTAACAACATCAATTAATTATCAATTCCAAATATTTCTGAAATTCATTTTCCACTTCTTTTTTGATCAATGGCGAATAAAGTAAAAAGCCGTGGGTTTTCTTCACTAAATGTCTATGCTTCATGAAATGAAAGTAATACTTCGATGTGATTTTGTTCTTCTCAACACTGGATTTATGGGTGAAATATGGAATAATTTCACGAAGAATATTGCTCATACCTCTGAATAGATCTTCTTGTTCGGGATTTAAGCCAGAATTGTTCACCAAATATGTTAAATATTTTATATTTTTGTGATAAATTTAAATATGCCCAGATTCCGTACAAAAGGAACAAAGATTGTACAATTTTCTATTCATTTTATGATATTTTCTTTGCGACAACAAAATTTAATATGACAAATAATAATTAATAAACAAAACAAAAAGATATTGGTGAAACGTCATTCCACGAATGCGCTGCAGCAGTCACAGCCAACTTCGCAGATTTTATGTTTCCTACCTAAATACTTACCGCGTTAAATTGTCATCGACTTTGCAAGAGAATAATTAATTTTCCCTTCTCTCTAGTAGTATAAGATTATTAGAGTATGAAGAAATGTGCTCATTTCGGGATTTTGAGAATCGCTTTTTTTACTAGAGCAAAGGGAAAGTGAAAAAAACGCGACATTTTATTTTTGTACTCAACTCAATCACAAACAAAATTTTACTAGGCACGCCTTTGAAGCGTCAAAGTGTCAAAAAAGTAATTAAATAGTCACCTTATATTAAAATACCAAACTTCAAAGCAAAATAAACGCTTGCCAAATTGTCAAAGTTTGTATTTTTTTTGAAATAATTTTTGGTATAAAATTTTCGTACCGAATCTCCCGCAAGCTTGAATTAATCTCCGAAAATTTTTTCTCTGTTGCGAATTTTTATGAGAAAATTTCCCTCGGCTGACGCCTCGAGAAATTTTCAAAAAATTCGCACCTCGAAAAAATTTTCGGAAATAATTCAAGCTCTAGGGAGATTATAAGTGATAATTTTTTCCTGTCATTTTCTTGGTTGTCATATTAGTTTCAATACAAACAAATGGCTTGCAATTGTTATAAACCCGTAGTTATAACTGTTAGCAACCGTCGCACACTGGGGCAAGCTATATAGAGTGGTTGCCCAAAAGTCAGTATTTATTTTAATTGGCAGTTTCATCAATTTCTATAAACTAAAGAGTATTTTTACGGACAGAAAATAAATTTAACAACTATTATTAATATACAGAGTGTCCCAACGATGTGTAGAGGAACTATAGCGCGGAAACGATGGCAAATAGAAAACAGTTTCTTATTTAAAATTTGGAGGGACAGCTTAGCTCTACAATGTAAAATTACTTTGCTGCATACAGTGTGACTCAAAAAGTGTAACGACACAACACCATTAAAAAAGGCTAAACACATCGTTTGGACACCCTGTGCAATTTTATTATAAAGAAATAAATATTGATAATAATAATAATAATAGAATTATACGTAATTGCGTCGGACAAGAAGTTTGAATAATAATAAAATCTATTAATCGTCAAATTTGCTACCAAATGCTTTGTATTTAGTGCCGAAAAAACGTCTACCAGAGCCCTTCTTTTATTTCGGACTTTGGGAGACAAATCTGAAAAATAAAGTGCGCAGACTTCATCCAGGATTGAATATCCCGGAGAAACTACTTTTCCAGTCGGGATAGAAAGTACATAGGTTTTATTCTTTCCTTTATGCCAACTTCCATCGCGATACATTGCTTTGTTGAGACTTGATTCAGTACCGATCAAATAGATTGTAATCTAGTTAACGATAATTATTTGCATTACAAAAATTATTTCATTAAAATTTTGTTTATCTTTTGTAGGGAATCGATAGAACTGTTTTTCGGGAAGTTCTTCATAACACATTCGACATCGTCACAGAGAACATGTTAATGGATCGGATTTTCTGCGTATGGGATAGACTGAACTGCGGTTTGATCACACTTGAAAGTTGGTTTCAAGGAATGTCTCTGTTCCTTAAAGGTCCTCTTCTTAAGCAAATCGACTATTGTTTTGCAGTTTATGATTTAAATTGCGATGGATACATAACCAAGGAAGAAATGTTTCAACTTTTAAGGTAAAGTTTAGTTTATAGAGAACTAGTAATATATGTATTTTTAAAATAAAGGATCACGTTTTCGTATAAGAATTTGGATTATTAAGGTAAGCGAAGTCCAAGAATAGTGGATTATTCCGGGGAGGGTAAGAATTTTACCTTTATATAGTTTATGTGTTCATGTCTTTATTATGCGTCTATACTGGAAAGTCACATAACAACAAATATTTTTTAATAATTATAATAATGTTAATGTTACTACTTACCTAAGGTGTGCTATTAAAATTGCAACTTATTTTCAGAAATTGTCTTATAAAATTTCCCCAAGAAGAAGACCCCGAAGAAAGTGTTAAGGATCTGGTGGACATAGTGATGAGAAAGTTGGACCATGACAAAGACGGAAAAGTGTCTGTGGAAGACTATCATGCAACTGTGGCTGGAGAACCGTTACTTTTGGAAACTTTTGGGCGGTGTTTACCTACTGAGAGATCAAAAATTACATTCTTAACTACCTTAAAATTCTAAAGTACTTAGGGATTTCAGCTGAGTAGGTTTGCAACGTTCTTGCATTTTTAGATCCATCACCTATGATTCTACAGATTTCGCTCTGTTCAATGAGCCTAGAATTTTTCATTAGATAACATTGGCTTGCTATTGTGAAAACAATTTTAATTTTCATCATCATAAGGCGCGTGAAAAATAACTAACCGTGGCAACCGTGACAGATGGCACCGTGGATACAGTGGCGCGCATTTAGGTATTGCATACTGCAACACTAGGAAAATTGATAATAAGCAGATAACATTTATACAGTCTTTATTTCGCATAATTTACATAAAAATATCGATGTATTAAAAAGGGTAAAATACATAAGTGTATCTATATACAGAGTGCTCGGATAAGGAATGTGACTGTCATTAATGTCGATTAATAAGTAATTTTGAATAAACTACTACAATTTGCAATCTGTAAGACTTGCCCGCCCTGCCTGCAAAAGGTACATACTTAAATTGTCTTTTTCTTTATGAATTTGTGAAATAAATTTATAGAACAAGACAAAGTTGTCAATTTAAAGCCCAAATTGCCAAATTACACCAGACTTGGCAACGGCGAATCCAAGCGCGACCCTTGAGTTTTTTTACAGGTAGAGCAAATTTTCTGGGCAACTAGTGATATCAACGTAACAAGCAAAATACCCTTTTTTTAATCAATAATATGACTAGTTCTGCTAAGAAATTATTTACCAACAAATAAACACCGCAAAAAACATAAAATACTAAAATTGCATTTTTGTTGTGACTTTTTTTAAATTACATGCAAACAGTTTGTTGCACTGTTAAAGCCATTGTTAGCACAAGTACTCAAGTACTAGTACTACACTAATACACAAAGGACACAACACAAATATCAAATAATATCCAGAAACATATTACACAACAAAATTAAATATATTACACAACAGAATTAGGAAGGCCGAACCACCTCTTAAACTAATAATAAGTACCGGCGTGACGCCCTGAAACGTAAACAAATGTTTTTTCAAATACAATGCGCATAGTAGGTATTTAGTTTTTGTTTGTCTAACCCAAATGTTTTGCAATAGTATATTTCACGGAGCAGCGATTCGAGTGTATTTCCATAGTGGCCCGGGATAACTCGAGAACCGGTGGCGTTGATGGCTACGCGCGCGCCTAAAGCGATATTATTGGTAGGCCGTCGATAACTTCGTTTGTATATTTGTGTTTTCTTAACCTCCTAAAACGCGTATGTTTGTCTCTCTTAGTTTTAATGCATTTATATAGTTTTATATTTCCATATAAACCTATGAGGTCATTTTAAAATACGGCCGAGGACGAAGAAAGCTTAGCTCGATTCTTTCTTGGGGAGCTTTCGTATGGAACTTGAACTTTTTTTGAAAGATTAAGTTTTTGGTTTTAAAAATATATTATTAGATCATTGAAAATAAATTTAGGTGGGTCATTGACCTAATGACCGTATGGAGGAGCCGCGCCTGGCGAATCTTATTAAAAACTAATATTAAAATTAAAATAGAGATTTAGCTGTACATATTTTTTATCTAATTCTCAAATAAGGCAAATTTTAGTACCTAACGGCTTCTTTTATGTTTCGTGGTACTTGCAGCTCTAACTGCCAAATAATTTTTGTCTATAGAAATTTTTATATGTCTTTTTATTAATAGAATAAACAGTTTCTGAGATATGACTGGTTCTGTCGTTATTCGCACACTCTGTAGGTATAAATACATTTTTAAGTAAAGTAGAAACTATAAAAAGTACATTCAAGGCAAGAGGTATTGGTAAAAATACGTTGATTGTAAAAATAGCAATATAATAACAATATAACAATGTATATTATAAAAATATATATCTTAAAAGTATGTACATATTTATGGTAATTATGGCTTTAAAAATAAAACAAATTCATAATATCACATATACGTATTATTCATTTTTTTATTGTAAAGGAGGCTTAAGGAATATCAGTATTATTCATATATTAAAATATTGTCATTTGTCGCTAAGTTGCTTGACAAATGACGTTTAATTCTTTGTTCAACTGTCAATCGCAACCATAACCTAAAACCACATGTGTCTTAAGTGACTGTCAGACGATCAGTCAGATTGAGAGTATTTTGTATAACTAACAGTATTACCGATCGTGTAAGGACAAATACTGATGGGCATTTGGGAGTCCAAATTTTCCAAGATAATGGTATGGATTGTGCTATATCCATAATAATAAATAAAAATTTGTAACAACAGCAACTAAAAACATTATCGTCCCACTAAAGGAAATACTACTTAATAGAAATATGTATCATGTGACGTCTGTCATCAGTATACTGATGAACCGAAGTAATGACAGTATACTGATCGTCTAAAGGCCGTTTTACATATTATGTCTATAAGCTGTATTTACTAATGGCGATCCGTACTGTAGTATGTGAAGTCAAGATTTGAGCTGGGCTTAAGGTTGTCTCTCAATTGCCTCGCATCAAGTGCATTTGTTAGAAACTCTATAAAAGCAACCGAAACCGCTTGTGCCGTGCCGGAGCCGATGAGGAGTTGATAAGTGAGTGACAATCCTTAGCCTTGTGCCACCGACAGATAGTTGTTATAGGGTCGTAGCCGGCTTAACTGATTACGGTGCGAATGGCCACAAGTATTTCCCTTTAAATGTTTTTAACTGAACTCGATTCATTTTACGTCTTGTTTTTAGTTACAGAATAAACTTCACTAGAATTCTAGGACACCTTGTATAGTTTTGTAGGTAGATTTAATTTCCCAAGAGCCAACCAATATTTTATATGCATTTATATTTCTTGTTTAAAAAATGGTCAGTTTGTAATTATTGTTTTAAAGGTTACATGTAATATTGCACCTGCAGTGGATATAACGAGAGTTGCATTCGAAATAATTACAAGAATTTTGAAGCGTTTCCGTTTTATACATATTAATTTAAATATTACGAATAAAGGTAATTATTTTATCACGAAAGGAAGAATTAAGTACTATATATATATATATATATATATATATATATATATATATATATATATATATATATATATATATATATACGTTTAAAACAAGGTAATTATGGATGGCAATACTGTAATTTAACCGTATAATACATATTAGTGTGGACTTGCTTTAATGTAAGTATTTACGTATCATTTCGCAAATAAGTCTGCTGCTAGACTTTATAAAAGTCACTTTGATTCTTACGATACAAATTCACTATGTATTCTTCCGAGATTTTTGTCTCATTTTTTTTTTTGTCATACATGATCCGTATGACAAAAAAATCATCAGACAAAATTTTCGGGAAAATATATCATCGTGGATATGTACCTTTATAGTATTAAAGGACATAACGAGATGAGATTTCCTCAGTAAAGCGTTCCGTGAGATTACCATTAATTCTCGTTGTTTAAACACAAAAAAACTTAACCCCGGCAAGAAGATAACTTGTACATTTTCCTAAATCATTCGTTTACTTTCTGTTCCAAGGGGTCCACATGAGTTTTATCCCCATCCATTCTCACTAATTCCTTTAATTCTTGATCAGCCTTTTCATTATTATCCATTGTAATTTCTTTTGGTTCCAACCTCTTCTGAAAATACCACATCCATATTAGGCTAATTCCCATCATAACTGATGTAAGGCCAAATGTCCATCCAGTCCCAAATTCTTCGTAGACATAAGTTACGAATACAGGACCCATTACTCTGGATAGACAACCTGAACCGGTCATTAGACCCATCCATACACCCTATAAATTTCACAGAATATAAACAATAAAATAATATTAATTTACATTGATATATTAATAAGATAATAGGTATATTTACGTGTATCGGGTAAGTCAACAATTGCGCGGAGCAATTTTATGCCTTAGATAAGATTTGTCGATAATAAGCTTTTGTGTTAAGGTATAGTTGGATATTCTGTAGATTTTAAAAATATTTTGTATACAGGGTGCGTTCAAAAAACACTGACTTCCGGTTGCACAAACAATTTAATCACGAATTAAACTAATTGGACACTTGTAATGTGACAGCATTTAATGTTAACGTCACTGACAAAGGTGAGTCTTAACGTTAATTAAATTTACTACTTGATTAAAAGTTTTCTGTAAAACGCTGTTAGACATGTAAAAATCAAATAATATTTATGTGTCAAAAACCTACTTTACATTACATATTTTTATTAACTTAATTAAAATAAAAATAAACTTAATAATAAATTTAATAACGTAAAAGCAAAAACTAAATACTGCTCCTCGCAGCAGCACAAATTTAAAATACGAATGAATTACCTGTGGTCGGGAGCCTAATAATTTGGAAAACAACGTCTGAATCAAAGTTATTCCAATGGGATATCCCAAAACAGTTAAAATATAGCCACTAAGGAATTGGGTATACGTTAAAGCAGGAACATCATTACACCATTCTTGACTTGATGGGCAACCCAAAAGATCGTCACCACAGTCAAAAGTCATATAACGAATTTCTGACTCAGTTGTTGCGTTAAGATTTAAAGACCTAAAATATTGTTAAAAATGTATTATCAATTTTAACAACATACACAAAAATACTAAGCACAAAATCTAGATAACAAATACGCAAAAATTTGTATTTCAATGTATTTTGTAATCTTCTATATAGTTATACTAGCTTTCGCACGCGACTTCGTCCGCGGTATAACAATTTTACTCCATTACAAACTTTGAACCTCCATTTCACCCCCTTAGGGTTTGATTTATTAAAAACTGTATAATACGTGTTTAAACATTAACGTTCAGATTCACTAAAAAGGTTTAAGGTTTAGTACTGGCTTAAATTAATGATTTATATAATCATAACACGAGGCAAACTAAATTATTGCAAGCAGCACCTGTAAAAAGCAATTTTGGCATGCAGTCTTTATCACATAATGGCATAAAAATTTATAATGCCCTTCCAAAAAACATAAAGAAAATCAAGAAATTACAGTTATTTAAAATACATTAGAGGAACCATTATTTAAGAATTTGAATGTTTTTAACAGTTTTTAAGGACTTTTAAAATAAACCTTAAAAAGTATTTTAAAAAATTTACTGTTTTAATAGTTTTTCTTTAGAATTTTACTAGCTTATTAGTTTTTCGTAATACTGTTATATTATGTTAATTAAAATTAATGTTATGTTATATATTCCCTGCAATAAATTTCAAGTTGGTTGGGAATACAGAATTATAAAAAAAATGAAGATCTTATAGTTGATTAGTTATGTTTTGACAGGTTTTTGTCGTGTCATTGTTAATAAATCGTTATTAAAAACTTCTGAATTATTCTGATGTTTCAGCAATTTGCTTGTTTTCCAAATGATTTTCACTTTGGAACGAGTTGCAGTAATGAATTTAGCTCTATTATTGTCGAAAGTATCTACTAAAATTGCCCTTTTTTTATAAACTTGCGAAAAAGCTCAGAAATAAATTCATAGCCTAAAACATATTTGTCGTATTCTTACACTTGTCAGTTTAAAACTTTTGATTGTCACATTAGACCGGACTAGCGTTGGAGAATCTGAATGTATGTTTAAACACGCGTTTTGCGGTTTTTTATAAATAATATTTTATAAATAAAATAAAGTTTGTAATGGAGTAAGCGGACGAAGTCGCGGGCAAAAGCTAGATCATATTACTTTTAAGTTATTCTTACCTGTTGTATTGATGTAGGCCTTCATTTAAAGACGCATAGTCTAAGTCATATAATAAATTAGAGTTTTTTAATTTTTGTTCACAAAAAACGGACAAATTCATTTTCAAATTGATGTCGTATATTTTTGGTTGTGGTCCACTGAAAGGAATACAACTCTAAAAGACAAAAATTAAGGAAATTCTCCAGAAAGAACGAATTATAAACCAAAATTTAATTATTATTATTATACTTTTCAAAAATGTTATTGATAAAGCTAATATCAAATCTGTTATGTTTTACTTTGAAAAATATTGGATAACCCAGGGTAAAAGATAGGATAATAATATTCTGGGGTATTTTAACTAATTTACACTTACAATTCGTCCCAAGACCATGAACAAAAATCCAATCCAAATCATCAGCTTAACCTCGGAGAATCGCTTAGAAAAAACTGGTATAGCAGGAAACGTTAAGATTGAAAATAACGCACATATTGACATAATTATTCCCATGTACCATAGAGATTGGCCTTTTGACCATCCTAACTGATCCATTGTCAGAGGGGTTCCTAAAATATGAATAAATTTGTTGATCTTACAGCAACAAAATTTAGTTTAGAGATGGAAATGTTGCAATAAAAATTTTATTTAATACGTGTAGTATCTGGAGAAAAGAAACATGTTGGACCTGTAGGATTGAAATTAGACTAGGCTATGATAGGAAAAAGGGATGCTTTGGATTTCCGCTGTTTTACTACAAATGGGTGAATAAGTGACGCGATTCTTGATTTTTTTTGCACTAAGCAGGTTCAATGTGGGAACAGTGGACCAAGAGGGTACAGTGAACTGAGTTAGTTTTCGGTAAAAAGAAACATACTTATTTGTTGTATCTATCCATTATCTATTACTCAATATAATCCTTATTTGGCATTGATTCGTCTACTCTAATCACTTGGCATTGGCATCGATCGGTAAACGCGTAAGAGGTATTTGTAGTATTTTCAACGATCGCAGTTTTTAAGGTTATTTTTAAGTTTTTTAAGATAATTGTTACTTAAAGACTGACATTATTGACATTGATGCCAAAATAAATAAAGGAAATAGTTTACTACCTAATTTGATTTTATTGAATGCTTTTTTTGGGGATCAACCACTGTTCCCTCTATTGAGCCACTGTATGCTTGCATGTGATTTACTGGGTCCTCCACGGTGCACACAGTGCCTAAAGAGGTTTTCTTTTTAAAAAAGCTTCTACCTTTTAATAATTGTATAGATTTTACAATTAGATAGAAGACAACGGTCATGTATTAAGTGAACAATATTATTCTTTATAGCAAATTTATTTTCTAGAACAAACATCCCTTAAGGAAGGTAACGCAAATTACATGATCCACTGTTCCCACATCGATTTTATGGTTCCGAAACTGCATGAAAAAATTATTTCAGAGAATTATAAAGAAGCTTTTGACGCCACTGTTTCTAAACCTTTACTGGCCATTTTGACAAAACTTTAAATGCAAGTTGATTGGTTAAACGCGTGTGGAATTGCAATATTTTCTTTTGTGTTTCTTAAACCAGACTTGTCGGTGGAATCATTATTCAGTATTCTATTTACCTAATGTTTCCAATAACATAAAGTTGAACACCATAACAAAGAACGCCACAATTAAGGTCCACGCTGAAAAATAGTCAGGTTTCGATCCCTTCCATGTATCTTTTTCATTATTTTTTCCTTGTTTAAACATAGCTTCTTTGGCAGCAATTTTATGTTCTTTAAAAATATTTGGCATAAAAAGGTACATGTTAAGTAATGTAAGGAAGACATTTATCCAGCCTAAAAAAATAGACACGCAATTCGATTATATTTCCATATAAATATCTTACAACAGAATAATAAAAAATGTTACATTAACAAGTTTTTTGGTGACCTACCTGTAGCTGTGTACATGTTTAACCTTAGTTTAGCTATAAAACGTATTCCCTCGTCGCCCAAAGGAACCACTGCAGCTTGAATAGCAGGCCCCACAACAAATCCAAGCACTTGGGCCAACGATATCATCGAAACAGCTTTCGTTCTTTCGGAGTATTTTGTGGCAGCTGATAAGTATGAACGACAGGCAGCAACATTCGCTACAAATTAAATAGCAATAAAAAAACGAAATTAAAGTCCTTGATATTAAAAATTAACAATACAATTTCTTCTAAAACTCTATTGTTTTTAATTTTAACAAAAGTACTGGAAGAAGACAGCCCACGAAGACTTCAGACTTCAAGCTTAAGTACTAACGTACCGTGGGCGTCTGAAGAGAAGGAAATGTAATCTACTGACACGAGATTTAAAGAACTGAAGGTTGGTAGGGGAAGGGAAAACATCTGCAGGCGATTTGTTCCATAATTTGGAGATCCTAGGTATGAATGAGCGAGAGAAGTGAGATATTCTAGGCGTTTGCAGCTGGACAGTAAAGGGATGCATACATAACGCATATTTTGTTGTTCTGTTAGGAACAGTCAAGGAGGGAATTATAGCGGGTAGTTCTTCAGTGAAAGTATCCGTAGAAAAGGGACAAATCCCCAACAGCGAGCCGATGAGCGAGAGAATGGAGGGAGGAAAAAAACTCATTACCTACTTAAAGTTTTATTTCATACTATACTCATATAGCCATTTACGCATTTATCTTAAAAAGAGAATCGCTGTTTGAGTTGTGCTGTTATTAAAATTCATGTGAATTAATATCTCTATTTTTTATATAAAAAGTAAGATGTATGAATTTATTTATAAGATTTTCTAGACACGCAGTATGTGGGTGGGGCTGGACAAAGTTTATTTCCGAATTTATTTTTGGGTCTTTAATATACATATGTCAACGGCCTAAGAGCGAAATACAGAAATAGCCTGAGCTATATAAAATAAGGCGTGTCCATTAATTACAGCCATAAAGGAAATCATGACAGTTACATAATTTTTTTTTAATGTTATATCAAATAATATGTAGATAATACCGCTAATTTTTTTTAACTTTTCTGGACTTAAAGCAATATGACCTTATTGCAGACCTATTTAGAATTTTACAATTTTTTGATTTAGGCACTGTTACATATTTTATTAATAAAAATCAAAATCAGCTATGAAATAACTAATAAGTTAATTACACTAGTGATGTAATCAGTCCGATAGAATATAAAATCAGTTTTTACACGTGTTTAACACATTCTATATTATGTTGTTGAGTAATTTAAAGAATTTGATTTGATGAATGGCAAATATCTATGCCAGACTGTGTAAAAAATATTATGTGAAAGAATTTCTTACCTGAACTAACTCCTACCAAAAACCGACTCCATAACATCCAGTGCTTAACATAGCCGTCAAAAAGTTCCAAGCAAGAATAAATGCCGCTAGCTAGTGTAAACAATAGCAATGAGAAGATAAGGGGTATTCTTATGGATCCTAATCTATTACTCCACCATCCGACTAGAGGAGAAAACAACATTTGACCAAATGGATTGGCTGCCACAATAAATCCCATGAATTCTTTTCCAGCTGATGGATCTAGCTGATAATATTTTTATTAGTTACTTGTGAAGGAATAGCTGAATACCTAAATCTACTAAAACGTAATATTTTTCATAGAAGGACAAAAATTCAAATTCAATTGATTGTTTCTTTCGTTTTTCTTTATTTCTTATATACATGTCCCTGAAAATGTTGTCAATCTCTCTTCAATATTGTCGTGCGAGGTTCCGAAAACTGCCTTTAAGTGAGCCCAGAGGAATAAATCAGGCGGTTCCACATCTAGAGATCTCGCTGGACATTCTAAGCAACTCTTAACAATCCATTTTCCGAGAAATCCTTGATCCAACCCTTTATATATATATATATATATATATATATATATATATATATATATATATATATATATATATATATATATATATATACAGTGTGTCCGCGGATGGAGTCCCCAAGAGGGAAAAAATCTTTATTATTCATTTTACGACCAAAAGTCATTCTTTATAAAAATCTGCTTGTCGAGAAAATGAATTAGCGATAAAAAAATTTTAGATCAGATGTATGGGGTGTTAATAAATTAGGAAAACATGAAAATGCTTCAAGAGAGAAGTGCAATTATTCATTACTTTTAACGAAAATTTTATAAAGCAAAGTTGTTTATAAACTAACATAAAGACTAAATATAAATTTCGAAATAAAAATTCGAATATTTAAAAATAAATACTGGTTTTTATGTAATTATTTGCATTTTACAAAAAAATCAATATAGCCGATTTTGTATACGTTCATATTACCTCAACATCTTATTTACATCTGTCAGTATTCTGATTTCGTGAAGGCATTTTCGAAAATGTTAACCAAAGAAGAGCGTATTATACATGTATAACGTATTGATAAGACACATTTCCAATACCGTAACATTGTATTAAATAAATACGTTCTTCTTTGGTTAACATTTTCGAAATTCACCAAATCAGAATACTGGCAGATGTAAATAAGATGTTGACGCAATATGAACGTATACAAAATCGTCTATATTGATTTTTTTGTAAAATGCAAATAATTACATAAAAACCAGTATTTATTTTTAAATATTCGATTTTTATTTCGAAATTTATATTTAGTCTTTATGTCAGTTTATAATCAACTCTGCTTTATAAAAATTTGTTAAAAGTAATAAATAATTGTATTTCTCTCTTGAAGCATTTTCATGTGTTCCTAATTTATTAACACCCTGTACATCAGATCTAAAATTTTTTTAATCGTTAATTCACTTTCTCGACAAGCAGAACTTTTTATAAAGAATGACTTTTGGGCGTAAAATGAACAATAAAGATTTTTTCCCTGTTGGAGACTCCATCCGCGGACACACTGTATATATATATATATATATATATATATATATATATATATATATATATATATATATATATATATATATATATATATATATATATATATTTCAAGAACGAAACTAATCGGACCGTTGTAATTGACTGTATTTATGTTAATGTCATTGCCAAATATCAATTAAAATTATTACCTAATTAAAAGTTTTAAACAACATGCTGTAAACAAGTGAATTTTCTAAACATATAATTTTACTAAAATTAAATTATTGGGGAATGGATGTTGTATTTTTGGCTATAACTCATCAAAAGATCAACCGAAGTCAATTTTTTAAAAATGGTTTGATCAAAATTTTTACGGCCTTCGAAATGAGGCATCACAAGGTACGGGGTGTCATTTGAAATTTCAAAGTAAGGTTAGCTGGGGTAAAATATAATGTGTCGGTTTTAAACTTCCCCTTTGATCTTTAAATTGACGTGTTTTTGTAAAGTTGGTGATAGTGTAAAGTCATAAAAACTCGATTTTATAAGGTTTTGGTTTACTAGGATGATAAATAAGTAGGACGATCCAGTATAATAGAGTTACTTTTATATTAACATGATTTTTTCTAATAACCTTTTTCTTTTAACGGAAACAGGGGAAAATATAAAATAAGCTGAAAATGTTGCAAACCTATTTTATTTATGCAAAAAAAAATGCGTTAATTCAAGTTACTGAACTCGCCCTGATTGTAAAGTGTGTCGTTTTCTTCTACAGTTTAAAATAAACAACAACCCAAATAACCTTTCTCTCTCTGTTCTCTTTTTCCGATTCAATACACGTTTTATCTACATAAGAACTATATCAATATTTAATTAATATATTACTGAAATCTCACTTTCAATTATTTTAACTTGCATAAAATGAATTGTTGTTTGCAAAAACGATTTAGCCTTATTTACATACTTATTATATGTCACAAAGTTTTGTTAGAACGTCTACGTAAATGTTCGTCTAAGAATTCTTTTAAAATTCTATGAAATTTGCTTGTATTATTCAACTTTCTTTACTTTATAATAAAATTTTTATCTAAAGTTAAAAAGAAAAAAAAGATATTTATGTAAGCAGAATTTAATGCATGACGAGACAAGAAGTAACATGACATTAAGAAGTGTTTAATTGGCATTTTAAACGGGACGCCATACTTTTAGCCTAGAGTGGCCAACTGTGCCACTTTAGATTTTTAATAGGCTTTTTCGGAATTATTACTTCTTAGCTTCTAAAATTGAAAAATTACAAAAAACAATGACTGATTTTTCTAAGCGGCGAACAAGCGAAAATGTATTTTTTGTAAAACAGACAACTCAAAATGTGTCCTAAAAAATAAGAAGCCTATGGATACACCCCTCACAGAATTCGTGGATTCGTCTCAAGAAGAGATTATAATACTTTTATTTTTTTAAAATCTAGACTGTGACTCAACAAAGTGGAAAATTTCACCTTTCAACAAGAATCCCGGAAATTCAAACTTTCGAAATATTTTCAAAATATGATTAACTGATTGTCTTGGCGATAATTTTAACGTGCAATTTTGGTTTATCCAAATATCTTTAATTGATCAAAAGTTATGAGCATTAAATTTTTTTCCTACGACCACCTATGAAAGTGAAAAAAAGCACGGTTAACTTAGCGAGAAAGTGCCTTATATCACACGCGTGTTGAAAAGTACTTTACAACACAAGTGTTGAAAAGTACTTGTCAACATGACATTGAAATAGATGGTGCAACTTCATTTGTTTTATTTTCAGCACACTCGATGAAAATATTAGTGTTGAAAGTGAGGGTTTTAAAAGACAGAAATTGAGGTTTTTTTGTAAATATTTTTGTGGTCGTAGTGAAAGTAATTTTCGCACACTCGTGGGATTATCGCACTCGGCTGTCGCCTCGTGCGACAACATTCCCACTCGTGTGAAAAATGTCACTTTCAACACTTGTTATGTAATATACTATTGTTTATAGCGCGCGGCGCTTATGAGAATATACAACTGCATCCGCAGCGCGCTCGCGCGCGTCCATTTTGAGCCGTTTTTTATTTCTAACTACTGACGAATCTATTGGTCGTAAAAAAAAGCGGTCGGTAGCAAAATTGTGTAAAATTTTTTCACCTTTCCGATGGCACCAACGGCGTTCCGTTATTTTAATAAATAACTGAGGTATGACGGAAATCCCGAAAAAAAAAACGACGTTTTTGCAAATAAATTATTAATAAAAAAAATTAGCAAAAATATATTTTTATAAAGAGTTTCATAAGTTCATCTGGATACCTAAGGGGACGCATTACAATTGGTTTCATCCATTGCATTATTTTTTTGCTTATTTCGATCCTCCAGATATAACTTGCCTTCTCTATCCTTAGAAGGAATTCGAAGTATGCCAACTTTTCTTAACATAGTATACTACATATCATTAAATCGATTTGAATTTTTTCACAAAAAGAGAAGCATATTTATTAAGATAAGTCATATACGGCGTACGCTACAAATGGCAGTGTTCAATAACACATAAAGGATTAAACTTATACGTGCGCGAAGCAGCGGCTAAAAGCTTGTCTGCTTTAAAAAAAATCACTGACATTCAAGTGTACGTTATTTAAATTTACTTTAGCAGTTTTTTCGTTAAATATTAGCCATAGATGAGCCATATGATTATTACGTACCTATTTAAAAGAAAGCAATCTGCAAATCAAGGACAATCTTGGTATAACTTGATAGCAACGTTTACGTGTTGTTTCTAGGCTGTTATAATATGATACAAAAGATTTTGAAATGCTTGACATTTAAAAAAAAATAGCTAAAGTAAATATAGACATACATTGTTAAAGAAAAGGATTGAGCTGTAGTTGGTTCATTTTTTTTGCTAAGAGTAGGATATTTACTTATAAGATGATGTCAGAATGTGGTTTTAATAGCTTTTTCTTTAACAGGAGTTTAAATATGAAGGGACAAATTTGCAGGCGCGGATTTAAGGAAGGGGAGCAGTCGCCCCCTAGAGCCTTGTACAAAAAGGATTTCAAAAACGAGTTTTATAAAAATGAATTATACATATTAACCATTTGTACAAACACTTGCCGTCTATGTAAGTTCTATAATATATATATAAACTATATCTACCACAAAAACATGAATAACAGATCTATAATATGAACATGTTATATAAAAAATGCAAGCCTTTTTCGGCATTTTTGATTTACTTACATGCTCTTAGATGGTTTCTGAAAACATCCCTTGCTAAAGGAAACAAATAACCGAATAATTTTTTTTTTCTAAAAAAATTTTTGAGAGCTTTTTTTTTTTAAACGGATTTAAGAAGTTTTAAAAAATCTATTTCGAAAGTACCTTTTTTCAAAAATATCTCAACGGTTTTTTACAAACGATACTCTGTTGAAAACGGATTTTTATATTCTCCAAAACACATATACATATTTATTCCGAAAGTACATTTTTTCAAAATAGTTATACAACTTCCGAAAATGTATTTTTTCGAAAACAGTATTAGGCTATGAACTCTACTAGCTTGGAAAATGTTAAATAAAAAAAATACGAAAAACGATCCAGAACAAACTTAAACGAACCTTTTTTTGAGTTTGATCAGGTTTTCTTCGGTTTGGTACATTACTTTCTCATAAATTACTTTTTCCAAAAGCCGTTGCTTTAAAAAATTAGTAGTCGAAAAACTTTAATTTCGAAAAAGATGTTCTCTTAAAAAAAATTAGATAAATTGGTTTTCAAAAAAAAAATTGTACTTACGTAAGTACTCGTATATCCCTTAAATGAGCAGAAGGCATTAATAAAAAAAAATGCTAGAATATTTACACTGACAATCAAACTTAATCAAACAATGGGTATACTATCGCATGCAGGTACTGTTTTTTTAAAGCATTGTTTCGATGCAAAATTAAGTAGATTTTGCCGAAAAACAGCGTTATCGAAAACAGATCTACAAATTTTTTTCGCTCGAAGCGAAATAGGCAGCAAACATGCTTCTAAAATCAAAATATACATAATCTAAAATAAAATAACGTGTATTTAAAAATAGTTTTCCCTACGAGGTTGATTTAACTGCGGACACGAGTGAATTCGTCCATGCTCTTCCTATGTTCGCAGCAAGCTGAACCTTACTGTATATATGCCTTGATGAAGTGGCGGCTCGTGAGGAATTAAACTGGGTGTTCAACTCGGTGGTTATACAAGAAAAATACGTAGAGAAATATTGCAAAAAAAATGCAGCTTATCTATGTAAAAAGCTCATCCTCCTGTTCTTCATTTTTGCAAAAACTTCAATTACGCGATTAAAATTTAAAATCTGATACTGCATATTAATCAAAATAACCTCGAAAATATCCTACTACCACTACTAGCCGTATGGGCTCCCGCGTATATCACCATTCTATCACCTGACTACTGATATGATTCAGGTGCATTGTACAGTGCACCCCAGAGCGCTAAAATTTGCATCATTTTGATGCGACGATGTTTTGTCTCACGCGCCGGACTCCTCTTTCTCCAACACACGGTCTTTGCCGATACTTTCGTCGTTCAGTTCTGATATTGAACGCGCTAGAGCTCGTATTAATGTTAATGTTAGACGGTGAAAGAAAATAGCTTGACTGTTATAAAAATACAAAAATCTATTATACAGTAGTAAAAGTAAATGTAAAATTTGAAATTATAATAAAAAAATTAAAACAAATTATAATTGATGTGTAATAGTATAATAGTATAGTTATAAGGTATGGAAAACCGTCTTTTTGCGTATATTTTTAGGGTGTTCACTGCACAATTGATCCTACACAAAAACCGCCACTGCCTTGATGTAAGATGTTAGTATTAAAATTAAATTTTAAAAACCAAAGAGTAATAAAAAAACTATCAAAAGGAAGATCTTGATCACTTTACTTACCTTATCTAAGTAGGGCCAGACTCCAGTAACAATAATACTAAAACCCAGTGACATTATAAACATGGTAAAATAAACGACATAGATAGATCTCCATCTTTCCTTGTATTGTTGGGCTGTTTCTAAATTCGTATTAAAATTTTCTGTGTTGTTGTTATTTGATTTCATCAGTCTTCGTAGTTTTTCAAGCCACGACATTTTAAACTAGGACTAAAACTGTAACAAAAGAATTTTGTTTTAAATATTTTTTTATACACAGTTACTAGAGGTAGTTGTTATATTTATTTTTAAAAAGACGTCATGTGCAGAAAGAAAATCTATTTCCGGTTTTGCTAACATCGTTTTAAATTTTAATACGGGGGAAGGAGGGAGGCCTGGGGGCCAGAGCTCCCAAAGAAAATATAGTTTGTGTACAGCCCCCCTAATGAAACGTAAAAGCTGTATATTAATTTTTTAGTTAAGTATGTGTCTCTGTGGCACTAACAAAATAATATGGACTAAAAGCAAGTCTCAAAAAAGTCTAAAAACTAAAAAAAATTAGTAATTTTTTTTATATTAAAACACAGGGGCGGAGTTAGAATTTCGTGTAGGAGGGGGGGGGGGGGGCGCAAAGTTACTTCGAGCTACATTGCTTCGTAAAAGACTTCAAATATTCATATTAAGAAATCACACACAACACAGAACAGAAGTATCTACTTTTATTATCAAATAATCAAGAAAAGATTTTTCTTTCAATTTTTTATATTGGAATAAAAAATTTTGCTAGGTTAACTTAGGGAATTTTTTAAAAAATTTTGATTTCTACTTACTTACGAGTTTTGCACAGCAAAATAAATCCCATGTAAATAATTTAGCGTTAAATAATGTATTACGTCGAGAACGGTTTTATATAAAATTCACTTTCCAATATAGGTATGCGTATGATATAACGTGTAACAGATACATGCCTAATACGGTGACTGCTGTTATGTCATTTAAATAATTTATTACAATTATGGAATTTAATTACCTACATTTACAAATAGAACTGTTAGCCTATGATTTGGTTATTTGCCATTTTTAAAACGCCATACATCTAAAAACAATAATTTCTTTTTTTGACATCAATATCCAACAATAATATTTTTACCATTTTCATGCAATTTCGACAAGCATTTTATTATTTTGAATAAGAAGCAATAGGAAAGCATATCATTTGTTTCCTACTGCATACGTAACGCGCCTCTTGTTGTTCTGTTAGGAACAATCAGAGCAAAATCCGTGGAAGTATCGGTAGAAATAGGATAAATCGCCAACAGACCGGCGATGAGCGAAATAAGGGAGTTTTCTTGTGAGGATTGGGTGATGAGTCGAATGACTCTTTTGGATAGAATCAAGGATGCTGAGTATTGAAGGTGATATCGCCTCCCAGATATGGGAACAATACTCTAGGTTAGGTCTCATTTCGGCAACATAGAGAGTCTGTAAGTTGGAAGGAGAGAAGTAGTTTCTGGCTCGAAAGAGAAAACCAAGCTTCTTAGCTGCTGATGTGGCTATTGAAGTAATATGTTTGTGCCAGCTGAGATCGCGTTCGAAAGCGATGGCAACAAGATTGAACGTTTCATTGTTCTGTAGGGCTTGGTTATTCATGTGGATGGGGTGAGTGTTTCCGGATTTTTTGTGTGACAGGGAGCAAGACTGTTTTGGAGGCGTTGAACGGAATAAGGTTCTTGGCACCCCAGTCTAGGATTCACTAAAGATCTTGAGAAAGGGATAGGTGCATAGATCTGCGTATTATCCAGCTCTTGATTCGGGACTTGTCTGGAAAAATGAACGCTGGTGTGAAGAGTATTATCGTCAGCGTAACTATGGATGGGATTGGTAGTTGAAGAGTGCAGGTCATTAATGTGAGGAAGAAATAGGGTTGGTGCAGGACTGATCCTTGGGGTACGCCATCATTAATAGGATGGAGGTTAGATAAGTGACTATCCACCACGACAGATATGCTCCGATTAGAGAGAAAGCTAACCATCCAGGTACAAAGTTTGGGAGGAAGACCGTATGAAGGTAGTTTGTTGAGGAGTGCGGCAAGGTAAGGAGATCAGCTGTGGATCGCTGGTGACGAAATCCGTACTGTCTGTCATGGATGATTTTGTATTTTTCTAGATATATAGAATTTGTAAGTTGATGACTTTTTTCATAACCGGTACAGACGTTAGCGGTTGGAAGAGCGAAATTGGCAGGAGGAATGAGGGTCGAATTGGCAGCGAATTGTTTGCCAAATAGTTCAGCGTTTCCTTCAGATGTGTAGATAATTTCGTTGGCAAAGGTCAGGGGAGGAAAAGTGCTTTTACAAAAGTTTTGACTAATGATTTTGGCAAGTGACCAGAAAGATTCGCTCAGGTTGGAACATTAAAGCACTTTATCTTTTATGCCGTTCTTAAGATCATTTTTGGACTCTAGGATAGTTTGATTGTACTGATTTCTTGCTTCAGTGAAAGTTTGACGCTTTTCGGGTGTAGGATTTTGAAGAACCCCTTTGTTCGATTGGATTTTATTGAGCCTGGCTCACAAACTTTGGAAAACCAAGGCTTTTGACGGAGATTTCTTGCGGGTATGTGGAATAAATCTTTCAATTTAATGATATCTGTGAAATGAGAGCAAATTTCGGAGGGATCGGGAGTGGAAAAACCGACAAGGTTCCAAGAAAAAGCAGAGAAGAAGTTTCAAAGACCATCCCAGTCGGCAGAATTGTAGTGCTAGATAGTGCGTTCCGGTATGATGTCAGCGAACTCGGGATGTATGGGACAAGAGACCGTGATCGGAACGACTTCGGGGAGCGCATACAGATGTTAAGTATGGCTCAGGATGGGTGGTAAGAAAAAATCTAGTGGGTTTGGATTATGGGTAGGAACGCGGGGAAAGCACGTTGACTCTATGATTAGATTGGTGAACGAGTTGCTAATAGCGAAGTTTTCTGCCGCTCTGCCTTCTGGGTCAGTTTTTGTGGATTCTAGCCATTCATTGCTATGGAAGCTGAAGTCTCCTAGGACAATAACTTCAGTGGAGAGACATTTAGATATAAGATTGTCAATTTTTGCCGAGAGAAAGTCAAAGAACTCATTGTAGGAGTTGTCTTATGGGGAGCGGTAGATCCAACAGATAAATTCATTAGAAGAATTAAGGGTAAGTTTTAGCCCGAGAACATCGGCCTTGACTAATTCCAGGTTCGGGAATCTGGTGCAAGAAAGTCTGCTGAGAACGTAGGCGCATATCGCACCATGAAAACCAAAAGATGCCAGAAGTTCATAGCCTAGAAACAGGAGATGATTGGTTCTTATATTATTATGAGCTGCTGATAGCCTGTTTCTTTTTAACAAACAGGACAGTCACACCCGTAGCTCATGTCAAACTTTTCTTTGTGTCTACTGTTTATAAGTACTTTTCTATTTAAAATCTCACCAATAAAATAAATACATAAATAAACAGAAGTTTAATAACACTATTTGCTTATTTTATTGTCATGTAATAAGTTGACGAGGTAGTTATTACAACCAAATCTTAAGTTACATTCGTATAATTGAGTGGACAGATTTATAATTATTTTATCTTTTTGGCCAGAGTCCATTTCCGTTTACTTGTTTTTCGTCATTTGTCAATGTTTCAGTTAATTTAAACTAGATAATTTTATCTCTTGGTACGAGTTATAATTTTCAGTAGTAATTTATTTAAATAATGAATATTCTAATTTTGAGTATATGTGTTTTTATCATTGACCTTCAAGCTATTTTAGTCTAGTTAAAAAAAATCATGTTCATCAAATTACAAGAGTCAGTAAGAAGCAGCGGCCAAAATAACGAAAGCAGAAGTAAAAAATGTCGAATTTTACTTGTTTTTAGGGCATTTCCAACAGGAGGGGCACTTTGTGTATATTTTTCCCATAGAGATACTCACCTAAACTACGAAATACCGCTCGGTTCATCACAAAATCTTTTTCCGATCAATAGATATTTAATTTTGTCCATTTTACTTTCGGAACATATTACTGTTTGGCGGTTGATGAAATTTGAATGAAGTTTTATATCTCTGTTGCTACTTACGAGACCCATGCCAAGTTCAAGAGCTCTAATAGTGAGCATACTAGGGATGTTTTGGTAAAAAAAAAATTGTAATTTGCGAAAAAAAGGTGAATTTTTGCTCCGCTTCCCCTGGGAAGAAAATTAACACGTTTAGGTATGTTATTTATTATTTTTTCTAAGCAATTTTTACATCACTGTCGAAAAGTTTCAAATTTTAAGATAAAAAAATGTGTGAGTAGAAAGATATAGTCATTTGAAATTTTTTATACTTAAAATATAACGACTATATCTTTCCACTAACACATTTTTTTCTCATAAAATTTGAAAATTTTCGACAAAATGTAAAATTTGTTTAGAAAAAATAATGAATAAAATACCTAAACGTGTAATTCTTTTCCCAGGGGAAGCGGAGCAAAAATTCAACCAACACGTTTTTACTGATTTATTTCTTATAAACTTTGAATTTAAATTGTGGTGCAAATATTATAACGGCTCGCGCTAGTGAAAGCCAGCTGAAAATTTTTTGTTAAAGATGTAGTAATTTCTCTACGAAAGAGAAGAATGAAAAGTTAAGTCTCAGAATGTTGTTATTTAAATCTACAAAAAACTAGAGCTAAGTATGAGATTAGTACCAGAATACATGTGTATAATACTCTCTCACAAATTGTATAAAATAGGTTCATGGATAAACAAACGTTAATATTTTGTTCATCACTGCTATTTTAGTAGTAGTTGTTTTTATAACTAATATCAGTAATATCCAAGGGGGTAAAAAGGAGGTGTATGTTATGAAAAAATTAGTACGTCTCAAATCACTGAAGTATGAAATGTCGATTTCAGCAGATAACGTTCTTGCCTCTTCTAATAAAAAATGTCTTTAAAAGACACTACTCGGGCGAAGCCCAAAAAGGGTTTGCTAGTTACGAATGACTAGCAATGTAATTATGTAAGTATTTATTATTCATTTATAAATCAAACAATGTTATGGATAGATGTGGCCCCTAAGCAAACACATAAAAACTTCATCATTCAATCAATTGTTTCACAAGATATTTACAACTTTCAGGCACCGTTTGTTTATTTTTAGATACTAAAATATCATTCGGTTTTATTTTTAAATCAAGAAACACGCGCGAATTTCATGCAAAATTCTGTACAAAGAATACAATTGGCCATAAAAGCTATCGGGAAAGCATCAGAAAGTGGTCAAGGAGAAGGGCTATAAATCATTATCTACACATGTTTAAAAAAATCACTAAGGTAAGGTTACTGGGCATTTGGGGGGCTATATCCGCTGTAGCCAACCCCATGGATCCGCCTTGCATGCATTCTTAATACTTATGGTAAGGAATTCTCGAGAGTATTGCTTTATTTGAAAGAAAATTGTCAGGAGATTGAAGAATATACAAATTGTTAAAGTTAAAGAGCCCGAAACGGTTACAAATTCACCAAAGCTGATTTTCGGCAGCACTTTTTAATTACTACAAAACTTAATCGCTAGTATCTTTAATACTATTGAATACTTCTTTAACTAATAACGAACAGCAAATATTATGAAGATTTAAACAACTTCTTAAGATTTTTAAGGTGATAGAGGAATTTTTCCTCGGCAGAGGTGGTACCACCCAGATGCACGAAAATTCAGGTATAAAATCCACTTGTTAGAATTCTAGGGAGGATTTAGTCAATTGTGTTATTGTAGGTAGTAATGATTATTGATTACATTGTCGCGTTAACGATTTGGTATAGCATATTCAAGTTAAGGTCAGTTCTATTTTCTTTTTTGCAGTGATAGGGTGGTGTGCGAAATACAGTGTCAACAAGTTCTTAAAAATGCCTGCAAGAGGAGAGTTGACAGTGAAACACGTGCCCTTATAATAAAATTGGCAAAGGCAACCGACAAATAGCCCGAGAATTGCATTTAGTCCACTCTACCGTAGACTATACTTTAAAAAATTCCAAGAAAGTGGCAGTTTCTTAAATAAACGACGAAGTGGAAGACCCTCGGGAAGACCAAAAGCGACCACATCTGCAGACGATCGTGCAATAGAGAAGAGAGACAGGCGTAAAAAGGCTCCAGAAATCGCCGCAGAAATAAATGTTGGAGGCAAAAGCCGATTAGCGTTTCTACCGCAAAACGTCATCTGAAGAAAGCTGGGCTCCATGGATAAATAGTAATGAAGAAGCCGTTGTTACCTAAACGAAAGCGACTCCAGTGGACCCAGGAACACCAACATTGGACGGTGGAAGACTGGGACAAAGTGTTGTGGACGGATGATTCGAAATTTGAAGTGGTCGGTTCACGAAGAGCGGCAGGTGAACGCACAAGAGAGGAGTGTTTTTTGCCTACTGTTAAACACCCGGGTGGTTCCGTGATGATTTGGGGCTATTTTGGTGGCACAGGTGTGGGTGGCATCATGAGAATAAAAGGTATCTTAAGAAAAGAATACTATCGTGACATTTTAGAAACACATACTATACCTTCGGGACTAATATTTTTGGGTCAGAATTTTGTTTTATAGCAAGATAATTATCTTAAAAAAATGGAATGGCCACCTCAGAGTCCGGATTTAAATCCCATCGAATTATGATGGGGCAATTTGCCACAACGTCGGCCGATGACCTGTACAATAAACTGGAAGCAGCTTGGGACCTAATAATACCCGAAACCTCGGTAAAACTTATTGCACGAATGCATGGCACGATTATGCGCTGCAATAATACGGTCCAAAGGAGGGCACAGCCACCATTTAAATTTATAAAATACTTTCTGCTTTTTTAAGCATATTTGTATAAATATGTGTACATATATAGGAAATTGAGAAATAAATATTTTTGCATTTTTCTTAAATTTTTGTATTAATTCTACGATAACTGGAGGTGCCTAAATTCTTTTGAGCGGTAGCGTAGTTTTTGAAGAAAAAAATTAAAATTAATGGAACTGTCAACATATCAACTGTAAGGATATACACAAAATTAACCGTACAAGACGAAAATTAATGCTTAAATCTATTTTATATTTAGTTTTTCAAAAAATTAATATTTAGGGGCACCTCCTCTAGGTTTAATTACGGCCCTTAAATGACGTGGCATGGATTCCACCAACTTTCTATTAATGTTTGGCGATATATTTTGCCATGTAGAAAAAATAGTGTTTCTGAATTCTTCACGGTTACTAGAATTGCAACTTTCAAGTTCTTTTTTCAACATTTGCCACGGACTCTCAATCGGATTGAGACCGTGTGTCTGCGGTGGAGTATTTAACAATTTTGGTACCCTATGAAGCAGCCACAGCTTCATCGTATATGCGGTGTGTTTGGGATCGTTATCTCTTCGGAAATAAAATATACGCGCCATATTTAATTTTTCGGCTGATAGTCCCAAATTGTGTTTTAGAATATCTAAGTATACATCTTTATCCATTATACCTTGAATTTCATGTAAATATTTCCAACACCGTTAGCTCCCATAGCACCCCATAATAATATGGAACCTCCTCCGTGTGTAACAGTTTTTATGGTATTTTTAGTTTGAAGCTCGGTATTTGTTTCCGCCAAATGATTTGTTCAGGTTTGCTCAGGTTTGGTCAGGATTGATCGAATTGTGATGCGGAAAAAAAATACCGAGGTTCAAACTAAAAAAACCGTAAAAACTGTTAAACATGGTGGAGGTTCCATATTATTATGGGGTGATATGGGAGCTAACGGCGTTGGAAATTTACATGAAATTCAAAGTATAATGGATAACAATATGTACTTAGATATTCTAAAACAAAATGTGAGACCATCAGCTGAAAAATTAAATATGGCGAGTATATTTTATTTCCAAAAGGATAGCGATCCTAAAAACACCGCATATACGGTGAAGCTGTGGCTGCTTCATGGTGTACCAAAATTGTTAAATACTCCACCGCAGACACGGTCTCAATCCGACTGAGCGTCTGTGGCAAATTTTAAACAAAGAACTTCAAAGTTGCAATCCTAGTAACCGTGAAGAATTCAGAAACACTATTTTTTCTACATGGCAAAATATATCGCCAAACATTAATAGAAAGGTGGTGGAATCCATGCCACGTCATTTAAGGGCCGTAATTAAACCTAGAGGAGGTGCCCCTAAATATTAATTTTTTGAAAAAGTAAATATAAAATAGATTTAAGCATTAATTTTCGTCTTGTACGGTTAATTTTGTGTATATCCTTACAGTTGATATGTTGACAGTTCCATTAATTTTAATTTTTTTCTTCAAAAACAAACTGTTTTTGTTTGGCTTTTGTTACGTTTCTTATAGTTCTATAGTTATTCTTTTATTTGCTGTCATTTTTTTGTTAAAATATAGAAAGAATCATATCATAGAGCTGGCATTGTTTCAATTAATACATTGTGAATTATTATGTACGGTCAATTTTGTGAGCAACTGTATATATATATATATATATATATATATATATATATATATATATATATATATATATATATATATATATATATATATATATATATATATATATATATATACCCACACACTTATATCCTAAAATATTATATTTTATTTATGCTAAAAATCTTTTAGCATTAAGAGATTAAAAATGAAATATACAACCCTAGTCATAACGCAAAAATTAAAAAAATATATTTCAGTCCATCGGAGAAAAAATTCAAATTCCAATTAATAATATTACATTTAACTGATTAAAAATGACTTAAATTATAATTCTATTACTTGACTTACCTGTTAATAACTTAAAACTAAATGAATTAATTACAAGTAAGGAAGCATTAAAAATAAAACATTCAACTTATGTACTCTTTGTTCTTATACTAAGAGCGTTTTCACATTCTCGAATCATTTTAAAACCAAAAATAAAAGATCATTTTCATTGTTTTTAAATTTAGTCACATCTTAATCTATTTCAATCCAAATTAGTATCATAAAAAAGGTTGTCGTACACTACAAAACAAAGGAATTAAAATACCACTGACACATAACAGATGATCAAACAAACAAAAGACTGTCGCTCTTTAACTCCAATTTTAAGTTTGTTCATGATTCAAATGCAGCAAAATCATGTAATGTGACTTGATAGGAATATTTAGAGATTCCCATAAATTACTGATTTAAAAAGTTGATTTCAATATTGCTTTCTCTTTCTTTATCAAATGGTTTCTGCTTGTCGAAGTCGCATCTAGGGAATTTAATGATCCAAGCTACAAAATATATTGATCCTAACGTTAGTCTGTGATCATATCTTGGCTCTGATACTGAACAGACTTCTTATTACCACAGTTTAGGCGATTTCTGTGATAAGAATGCTTGGTTGCCTACTACTTCTGTTATTTAAAATTAAATATGTTATTCATACAAGACTTAAATTCCGTGATATTAATTTGATCGAAATTTTTACAAGTCCGTGTAACTCTCCGAGAGACCCACAGCCCCACGTTGGGCGCCATATTATGATAAATTAAGTATAGTCAAGCAAAACAGCACGCGAAAGTATCCGCCAAATCTAGGACGATCGCAAACCGATGATGAAGAGAGATTAATTTATTTTTTGTCATATTTCTATCTCGGCTAATCATAACCAATAATCTTTCCTTGGGCGCCATCCCTCATAGCTTAATTAAATTATAGGTTTTTCTTTTCTAGCACGGGATCCAACGCATTGTCTTTGTTTGTAGGTGAGATAGGCCAATTAATACGCAAAGCCACTGATCGTTAAGGTACTTGAAGTCAATAGCCAGTTGGCGACTCAGATTAAGGGAGCCAGCTGCAATCAGCTGATTTTTAACGGCAAATTAGGGCTCACTAGACGACAAAATTGACAAAGATGCCAAATAACACGATAATGAAAACAAAGATGAAACGAAAAGTCCCCGCTTTGGTAGCTAGCAAATAGGCTGAAGAGGACGCTACGTTCTTGTCGTCACTTCGTGTGCATTTGGCTTTACGAAAGAGAACATTGTATTTGTGTCTCGCGGGTTGCCAATACTAACGAAAGATGTTTAAATAAGTAAATGTTTCCCATTGCTGATCTTAACTTACAAGTATTACAAAGGAATAAGGATAGACTAAAAAACGTCTCAAAAAATAAAATTTCTTTAATAAATTAAAATATCATGAAATCACAAAAATAATACTTCTCAATACTAATCACTTAAGCTTTATCACAATTTTCTAACCTCTGCCTAAGGGAATGATTTTGTTGCAATAATTTTACCACCTTAGCTTCGAGCTCAAATAAATGATCGTCTTTAGCTTCAGGAACTACCTCCCTCATTATTTTGGCCAAATTGCATACGTAGTCTATATTGGGACCACTTGGGCCAATTGATTTAACAACTTGATGGGCTATGTCATCCAGCTCTGCATGACCTGCATAATTTGGGTTATCATAAGAAGCTAGGTAGATAGTCATGTCGAATGGTTTCGTTAAAGCATCTTTTGGGTAAAACGTTACAGTGTGTCTTTCATAACCACCTTTTTCTCGATAATCCAGATGTTGCACCACCTTTTCCACATCGCTATCTTTTATCCTGTAAGCAATTCCGTACACCTTTGAGTCGTTCGAGGATGGAATTAATGTCACCACTCTGCCAGGATTTTCCGGCGTTCCTCTATGGTCCGTACTATGTTGGTAAAACCTCCTTTCGTACCCTTTGATGTAACCAATAATTTTTTTTTCGTATGGAAAATCCACTTTCCACATCAACGAACCATAACCGAAAATCCACATTTTTAATTTCGAAATTTACACCAGAATTTTTTAAAACTACTTTTTCTTTGTAGATTCTACCGAATCTAAACAAAAACCTTTATTTAAAATGACCTACATTATATATTAAACTGACAGCTGGCAAATCATTCAGGTTAGTGGCTTGTGTGCAGTTACACGTGTTTTTTACAGCGCAGGACTTGTGGGGATCTGCTGCTGCGACGAATTCAAAGTTGACTATTAAAATCTATAGAAATAGGAATGATTCCATAATAAACCGTTCTGGTTCCTGTAGAAACTTCCTTAATTAAAATAACACCTTACAACTTGAAAATTGAAAAATTAAGAAAGCATATTTTTATATTACTGATAATTAAAATCAGTTTCAAAAAATTTATAATCTCTCTAAAATTCTTAAACAATTTAAGAACCTCATTTGAAATTTATAAAATTTTCGAATATTCAGATTTGCTCGGTATTTATTAGTTCCTGGAATGTATATGCTCAAAACCGAGATCAGGAAGAATTATCAAGGAAGAGCATCGGTCTATCGGCTATCGCACTGACCTTCAACAAGAGAACACGCAACCGTTCATTCATAAAACCCTTTTGTTTGCTTCATACATTGTGCGTGTGTAGGAAAAATACCAACCGCTATAATTCCGTCTCTGCGCGCCACTGTAATGGCTTTTCGGGCAGTCTGTATTCTACCAAGCAAACCTCTGAAAAAACAGTTTTGGATAAAAATAATTCATTTTTCCACGCAGTTGGCATTGACACATCATTCCGCAAAGTTCATGCATGAAGTTCTGCCAGGAAAAAATAAAAACACCACACATGCATATTTGGACCTGCCCGGGATGTACACGCACAAGATTACGCTTTTCAGATTTCTTAGATTACCTATAAACCAGACGACGCCACGTCAGAACGACGTTACCGCTCTCAATCAAGCTTTCGTCACCATGCCATCTAATGAAAATAAATTACTAAAAATTTATTATGACGAAAAATAATGGTATGGTATTTTATTAATCTTTAGTCACATGCTCTAGCCTGTTGTATTTATGATTGAAGATAAGCATTTGCCCACCGTAACTGCGTTATTTTAGTAATCTATTAATCTGCAAATTTGCTACATAACTGAAAGCCTGGCAACACTGTTCCCAAAAAGTAAGTGGGGGACCATATAGTTCATGGGGTTATACTTATAAATATCCTGATTGTTCGAAAACCTAAATAATGTTACCTTTTTTTTAATCTAAGACATCTAATCTAATCTTAGACTTCAAGCCTAAGTCCTAACGTACCGTGGGCGTCTGAAGAAAAGGGAAATGTAGTCTATTGACACGGGATTTAAAGGATTGCAGGCTGGGATGGGAAGGGAACCATCTGAAGGTAATTTGTTCCATAATCTGGAGATCCTAGGTATGCATGAGCGAGAAAAGTGGGCTGTTCTAGGCTTTTGCAGCTGGAAAGTAAAGGGATGCATACGTAACGCGCCTCTTGCGGGTCTGTTAGGAACACTTAAGGGGGGAATAATACCGGCTAGTTTTTCAGAGCAAAATCCGTGGAAGTACCGGTAGAAAAGGGATTAAACTCCAACAGCGCGGCGATGAGTGAGAGAAGGGAGTTTTCTTGTGACTGGGTCATTGATGAGTCGAATGGCTCTCTTTTGGATAGAATCAAGGATGCCGTGTCGAACGTGATGCCGCTCCCCAGATGTGGGAGCAGTACTCTAGGTTATGTCTTATTTGGGGAACATAGGGAGTGTATAAGTTGGAAGGGGAGAAATATTTTCTGGAACGAAAGAGAAAACCAAGATGTCTAGCTGCCGATGTGGCTATTACTGAAGTAATGTGTTTGTGCCAGCTGAGATCATGTTCGAAAGCGATGCCGACAAGATCGAACGATTCATTATTCTGTAGGGCTTGGCCATTGATGTGGATGGGGTAAGCGTTGCCAGATTTTTTTCGTGACAGGGAGCAAGACTACGTTTTGGTGGCGTTGAACTGAACAAGGTTCTTGGCGCCCCAGTCTAACATTAATTGAAGATCTTGGGAAAGGGATAGGTGCACAGATCTGCGCATGGGCGCCCGCAGACTTTTTTTTCAGAAGGGGCAAAATAAAAAAAAATATAGATTTTATTTGTTGTGATTTTTACAAATAGGTACACTAATTATTAAAAACAGAAAAAAAATGGTCAAATGCAAGCTATACTTGCACAATTAGTGTTTCGTGCGATCAGAGCCCCACCTAACCTGAGCAAACCTCGGCAGCCGGATCTCCGCCCATCTGCATCCGCCGCCGACGGCATCAACGCCGTATCACATCGCGTATGCGCGGGGCTGAGTGGGAAGCGTTTCGACTGAGCCAAATTAAAAATTTTTAAAAACGTGTAAGGACAAAAATTGTTTCTTACATCGTGAGAAATATTTTTTTATCGAAAATTTTTTTCTCTAAAACCAATGGTTCAGCAGTTATAAGGAAATAAACAATTGCATTGTTTATATCAATTGATCGCGCTAGAATTTTTCAATCCTGATAATTTTGGCTCAATCTACACCTAGTTCTCAATGTTCATGATTTTTTTTTCAGATTTTTCTTTGCGATTCTTTTGGTGATGAGGGTGGCGCACGGAAATTTTTAAGCGTTTTTCCCGAAAAATGTTTAAAAAAATACATAAAGAGTACATTAAAAAATACATCATATATTGCTGAATTTGTGCTCTAATAAGCTTTCATTTGACACTCTACACGTTGCCCCTGAAATTTTTTCCCATTTCCCAGTTTACCCCCTAAAATTAACCCCCAGAATTAAAATTTAACTCTTTATAGTTCACGTCTGTAATTGTTCTACCACACTCTATCTCTCTGCTAAATTTCAAATTTTTACGTCGAATAGTCTCGTCACAATGCGTGCTGTGTGTGGATCATGTATTATTAGGAAATTATCACCTATAAATGGGGCAAAAGACATCACATACTCCTGAAGGATATTCGTAATGTACCTTTCGCCATTCAAAGTACCGTGTTGTACACTATGGAGGTCGGTGCGCCCACGAAAGTTTACTCCTCCCCAAACCATAATGCCTCCTCGCCCTCCTCCACCGTATGCATCCAACTGACGAATGTGACCCTGTACAAATCGGGTTCCAGGTCTTGTACATACCCTTGCGCGACAATTATTTGTTAAGAGAATAAATCTGGACGTCTGGTCGTTGAACAAGACCGTGCCCCTCCAGTTCAGGTGTTCTCTGGTGAAGGCTAATCTATCTACGCGATGTTGCCTGGCGAGTCGTGATAAAAAGTATTCAAAAACGCAAAGAAACAATTTTGAACTTGTCCATTCGTTCACCTACTTAGGGGTAACAATTGAACCCACATTTAAAGACCGGATGAAAGAAAGGATACCAGGCAGTGGGGAGGAACAAAAAATTTATAAGGAGTAAAAATATAAGCAGACAAATAAGGATAAAAATGTACAAAACCCTAATAAGACCGGTTATAGCATATGCAATGGAGACAACTGTAATAAATAAAAAAGAAGAAGACCTAAAAATTATTGAAAAAAAGATAATGAGAATGATATCAATACCAAATGTGACGGTAAAAGGAGAAAGTAGACTAAAGACGAATAGGGAAATAGAAGAAATACTAGGAGGAGAAAGCATCCTTAGGTACATAAAAACACAAATACTAAACTGGCCAGGACATATAATGAGGAGAAAATCAACAGAAACTATTAGGAGAATATCAGAATGGGTCCCGCTTTGGCCCAGAAGAAGGGGAAGATCTAGGAGGAGAGATTTAAAGCGACTAGGAGTAACAGACTGGAGGAGAAAATATAAAGACAGAGGGGAGTGGAAGAAAGTAACTAAATCAGCCAGGACCCACAATAATTTGTAAAGGAGCAATGAATATGAGGAGTAATCCACCTCAGAAAGTGGATAGAAGAAAACGCTACAAGCGTTAGCCATAATCCGACATGATTGAACCGCTTGATGATAACTAATGAAATGGTTATCGATATCCAGAATCAAATAATTGAAAAGGTAAAATCAAGTGAATTTTTTGCCATTCAGTTCGACGAGTCAACAGACGTGCCAAACTTGGCTCAATCCGCTCCATTTTTATGTTTCGTCCAATACGAATGCGGTGGGTCAGTTAAAGAAAATATTCTATTTTGCAAATCAATACCTGGTCATGCAGCTGGTGAAGGACTTTTTGAAGATTTTACTGATACAACAAAAAACAAAAATTTGGACTGGAATAAATGTATTGCGGTGTAGATGGCGCGAAAGCGATAACGGGTTGAATTGAAAATCATTTTTACAGATGAAAATATCTCATTTTCAGAGTTTTGCAAGATAATAAATCTTTATAACTGTTGGCTTACTTGAGTGGTTTATTTTCACATTTGAATGACTTGAATATGGGTTTACCAGGCCGTTACAAAAATATTTTAGTAATGACAAAGTCAATGCTTTCATCAAGAAGCTTGGTATTTGGATTATTCGCCTTGATAAACGCAATTTTGACGCATTTACTTTAACTTCTAAGTATATTGACCAGAATATGGACTCAGAAAATCCTTTTGTTGATCGCGTTGAATTGAAAATTCAGTTACTGAAATATTTTCCAGATAATAAAGATAATTTCTTGAAAAGATGGGTTCTCAATCCGTTTTATAAAATGTTGTTGCAGCTGAAATTACCTGTTGGGACTCATAACCAACTAATTGAAATAACGGCTGACAAAACTCTACAACTAGAATTTTTGTCTCAAGATTTATATAAGTTTTGGCTTGCACGACGATCTGGATACGGAAGCTTTAGGCTTTAAAACTAAATACAGAAATCGACTATTATCACTTGAAAATAATTTACTTATGGATTTCCAATGTCGATCCATGTATAGAAAAACTCCCAGGTTGAGAAACGATGGTCTAGAGTCTAGTGTAAAATCACAATAAAATTGTCTTCACTTTTGAAGACCGGAATCTGGTTAATAAACGACAAATTTTAAATATTGTTTTAAGAAGTTTGAAGACATTAAAACGACTATATAGATAAACGTTTTTATTTGACGCCAAATACATTATTTGTAATAAACAAACAATTAACAGAGCACTTATCAGTGATAATCTTCCTATAGTTTTAACAGATAAGTATAATGACATTTATTGCAACAACAATAATATAAATGATTAAAAACTCTTACATTTGATTGAATCATTTTTTAGGTTCACGTCTTTTCATGATTAGATTTACATTTTGAAAAGGTACTTTTCTTGTAGATGGAGGAGTCATAACCTGTCATGGTCATTCTTGTCCACTTTTCTAATCTCTCTTACTGGATCTGAAGTTGGAAGAGATTTTAAACTAAGAAGCAAGATCCTTTAATAACATTTAAAAGATTTATTGTTTGGGTGTTACGTCACTCTACTGTTAAGGAAAATTAATAGTTTTAAAAATAATAAAAGTCACTGCGTTTAACCAAAAAACAAATCCTGAAAAAAGAAATGTTCTAAAAATGGTATTTATAAAATACCATGTCAGTGTGATAAATTTTATATAGGTGAAACATCTAGGTCAGTTAGCGTTAGGTATAAAGAACATCTGGATTTAATATGGCGTCGCGAATTTTTTAAAACTAAATTAGGTGAACACGTTTGGGAAACAGGTCATAGGATAGAGTGGAATAATTCTAAAATTTTATCTAGAGAAACTTTCTCTAATAGGCGTAAATAAATTGAAAGCGCTACTATTATTCTTAATGACGATAAATGTTTTTCTAATTGTTCTGTAGATATAAACAGAATTTGGCTACCAATACTTAGACAGGAAGTTAGTAAAAATAATTTTATTATTGAATAAATAGGTAGTTATATATTTTTTTGTCCTACGGTACATAGTCATGTTTCCTGCATTACCTGAAGACTTGTCATTTTGACTAATGTCAAACCTCATGCTGACAGAAAAGCACGAAACCATTATCAGAGAAATATTTTCGAAAAAATCCGAAGAATTCTATCAGAAAACTCTTGTATCCTTTTTCAATTATTTTTTATAATTACTTAGTTCATTTTTAATTTAGTTAGTTTGAATTTATTAGATTCTTTCATAACGAGACTAGATATTTGGTTTCGAAACGTCAGAAAAATTATTTTATTCAAATTAGGATTTAGACCGAATATACACTACACTAGAGATAGATTAGGGTCAGGCATACTTTTTATAATTAAAAGTCACTGACAGTGTACAGAACATTTCTTTTTTCAGGATTTGTTTTTTGTTTAAACGCAGTGACTTTTATTATTTTTAAAAATATTAATTTTCCTTAACAGTAGAGTGGCGTAACACCCAAACAATAAATCTTTTAAATATGAATCCGCCACAATCATACAGACATTCTTTAATAACATATTGTTATTGCTGTAACAGATAAATTTCTTAAATAATAAATGTTTTACTGCAATTGGGTCAAGTATTTTTTTGCATCTACAGTGTGTGTATAAAGTCTGGAAACGGCTTAATATCATCACAATTTATTGGCCGATTTAAACCAAATTTGGTACGGTTGTGTAAGAGGATCTAACGCACCGAATGACGATATTGGCGTTGTTGCCAGATTTTCAGTTTGTCTGGAACTCGAACGAATTTTATATTTTTAAATATAACACCCTGTATATTTTTTCATTTTTAGTTTTTACTTTAAATTTGTTACACTTTTGGTATAACATACTTTGTTCCTAATATCAGTAGTTTTCGAAATAACGACGTGTTTTGAAAATACCAACAAATTGTGTTTTATTTATTAATAAATAAAACACCAGTTCAGTTTTGATGTAAAGTCATAAAAGCTGTCATTTTTACATGCAAAAATGTCTTGAACTGAAAGTGAAAGAATTACAATTCTTATGATGAGAGGATTATGGCGATAGGGTCAGGACTTTCGAAGAGGTTAAAAATCTATTTAATGACGCATTTCCAAACCGAAATCCGATTTCAAAAGCAACTGTTCTAAAAACTGTCCGACGCGACGGTTTGAAGAAACTGGAAATTGTAGAGATAGGCGACGATCAGGACGATCAGCAGTAGTAGATGAAGAGAAAAGTTTAGAAATTTTACAACACTTTGTTGAAACCCCTGTTTCTTCATTAAGTAAAATTTTTCAAGTAAGTGACGTCTGCTTCAAATCCATTCATAATGTTTTAATAAAACATAAATATCACCCTTTTAAAATACATGTAGTTCAAGAGTTATCAGAAGATGATTATGAGCGAAGAATTGAATTTTGTGATATTATGATGTCAAGGTTTGACCAAAATAACCAGTTTTTCAATTTTATAGTATTTTCGGATGAAGCAACATTTATGTTAAATGGTAAAGTCAATAGACACCACTGTAGGTTTTGGGCAAATGAAAATCCCCACTGGATGAGAGAAGGTCATAAACAACGCCCTGGAAAATTGAATGTGTGGGCTGGGCTTCTGGGTAACCACAAGATCGGTCCATTTTTTATTGATGGAAACTTAACATCACAACTTTACCTTGTGCTATTGGAAACGCGAATAGTTCCTACTATACGAAATGTGATGGGTCCAAATTATGCAAGTACATTCTTCCAACAGGACGGAGCTCCTCCCCATTTTGGTCGAAACGTGCGCGAATTTTTGAACAACACTTTTCCGAATAGATGGATCGGTAGAGGGGGTTAAAGACATTTTTGCATGTAAAAATGACAGCTTTTATGACTTTACATCAAAACTGAACTGGTGTTTTATTTATTAATAAATAAAACACAATTTGTTGGTATTGTCAAAACACGTCGTTATTTCGAAAACTACTGATATTAGGAACAAAGTATGTTATACCAAAAGTGTAACAAATTTAAAATAAAAACAATAAATGAAAAAATATACAGGGTGTTATATTTAAAAATATGAAATTCGTTCGAATTCCAGACAAACTGAAAAGCTGGCAACAACGCCAATATCGTCATTCGGTGCTTTAGATCCTCTTACACAACCGTACCAAATTTGGTTTAAATCGGCCTATAAATTGTGATGATATTAAGCCGTTTCCAGACTTTATACACACACTGTATAAGAAATTGGGTAAATCACTTTGAAAAGGTCAAGTTAATTCTTGTTTATTTAAAAGGTATTTCACAGTTCATAGCAAAGCAATGTTCTTGTAATTGGTGTAATTTTGGTTTTTATAAGAGAAAAAAACGTAAAGACGTTGTTATATAATATAAATTGACAAAATTGCCAAGAATTTTATAAACCTAAAGCAGTTTCCATTGCTAAATTCGATTTAAAATATATTTACATCTTTTATTAACCGTATGGAAGTAAATAGGATAAAAATACACCCAACACGCTTTTTTAATGGAAAATGCTATTAATATTGTCATAGCGTCAAATCAAATAGACGTCTTATACATATAATTTAATACCCTGTATACTACACACTCGTGGGCATTTATACATTTCCTCATCTCAGCAACTTTCATTTAAGCTTTAGGTTTCTATCTATGTAAATGAAATATGCATCATTCAGCTTATTTTCTATTCTGTACCGCACATCATCTTTCGAACAGATGCTGTGACATATCAGAAGGTCCATGTTCATTTATAAAATATAACTCTAAACCTGTCACCGCGATATTACCGATAATATCAAGAAAGCTGACAACTAGGTGCTATTAAAAAATGACAGGTAATATACAACAAATTAGCTTTATGTCACGTCTTGCTAATTTGATATGTAGTGACAGAAATTAAAAAAACGTGGCGTCCTCATTAGTCAATTTGCTAACTTCTATAACGGGGAATGTTTTCGTTTCGTCTTTGTCTTCATTATCGTGAAATTTGGCATTTTTGTCAATGTTTTTCGTCTTGTGAGTCGTTCTTCCCCGTTAAAAATCAGCTGATTCAGCTGGCTTCCCTAAGTCACTATTTGATTTTATTTTACTATATAATATGTACTTGGGTACAAGGTCCACCTAAAAGAAAAGTACCCTTATCGGTTATTATTTAGGCATCACTTTAGGCAAAAACATCATATACATATTTTATATAAAAAAAACTAACAAAACATTTTTTAACTGTCCTTTTTAAATTCTGGTTATCGGAACAAGAGAATTCGAAGAGGTCACTATGGATATTGCTTCGAAGTAGAAGGCAGATTTTCTTCTTGGAAGCTAGTTGTTGAATCTTCTTTTGTAGCTAGTGGCGGAATCTAAAAAAAAATGGTAATAATTTTAAATAAAGAAAACCAATAAGTTAACAATTTTTTTAAACATAGCATAAAACGGTGCTGAAAAGTGCATAAAATAAGAGGAAGCAAGGTTAGTAATAGATATTTATGTTATAAGGATCATAATAACGATCATTATGGTACTAGCCGTGAGTATTCTTGGACGAGGCGTCAGCCGAGTCTAATAACACGGCGTGTACCATAATGATTGTTTATGATCCGAATTTCATACAATATTTTATATTCCGACGATTTTTGTGTTTTTTTTTTTGATGAATTTTAAGTTTTCGTCAGTAAACTAATCCAGTGTAAATGTAGCTTGATTTTAATAAAACCAGGTAACTATAGAAATATTTGTTTGTATTGTCATTGTCAGAATTGAGTTTTTAATTTTAATGTTTATATAATATAATATGGATAATCTGCCATCAGAAATCGAATAATTGGCCAATAAAGCAGTTGTTGGTTTGTTGCCCGAAAAGTCTAAAGGCATATCTGAAAAAACTTATGCCAATTACGAAACTTGGTGTTCCCAGAAAAAGGTTGTCAATATCGTACACGAAAAGGTACTTTTGGCATATTTCAAGGAAGAATTAATGAAGAAAAAGTCTTCGAGTTTATGGAGTTATTACTCTATGTTAAGGAGTACACTATTAATTAAGAAAAACGTCGACATTAGTAAGTTCAATCAATTGATAGCTTTTCTAAAACGAAAATCTGATTCTTACACACCTAAAAAATCCAGGATTTTGACTAAAGAAAATGTTGTAAAGTTTTTACAAGAGGCAGACAACGAAACATACTTGCTATTTAAAGTGTCAATGATAATAGGTATAAGTGGAGCATGTCGAAGAGATGAGTTAAAAAACTTAAGGATAGAAGATGTACACGATGAGGGGGTTGTTTTTCGAATTTTCATACCTAATACAAAAACCAACGTTCCCCGAGAATTTTTCGTAACGCCTGGCGATGTCGAAGGAATAAATATGGTGCAGCTTGTTCGGACTTATGTAGCAATGAGACCCCCTGATGCCGAAGTTTCTCGTTTTTTTCTATCATTTAGAAACAACAAATGTACAAAGCAACCAGTGGGTATCCATACTTTTGGAAATATGTTCAAAACGATCGCTGCTTTTTTAAAGTTACCCCATTCCGACGAATACACAGGTCATTGTTTTCGGAGGTCTTCAGCTTCACTGCTGGCTGATTCAGGAGTCGATCTTCACACTATTAAACGCCATGGTGGTTGGAAAAGTGACACAGTTGCTGAAGGATATATAGAGAACTCTTGCGAAAACAAAAAAAAGAATTTCAGCAGCCATTCTCGGGAAGAAATCATCATCGAGTGTTTCATCGACTGTCGTTCTCTCAGAAGAAACAGAAACCATAGAAATTAAAAATCACAATAATGCAACAATTTTAACTCCTATGTCCAACATCAATTTAACGAATTGTAATAATGTTACTTTTAATTTTAATCATTAAATTTTGTTCCATTTTGTTTTAAATAAATTTTTTAGTTTTTCCGTCTATATTTTTTCCATTTTTGCGTCTATTTTTCATTATAGTGCTCAGTACTATAATGAAATCATTATAGTACTCAGTCCTATAAAGTATGTCATTTTGACACTGAAAATGAAATTCATAATAATGTCATTATGACACGTCGGAATATAAACATTAATATGGCATTTAAGTTTATAATGTCAAAAGAACGTACTTTAAAAAACACGCAAAAAAAACAGAATTTTTTCATTAAGAGTATATTCTTTATTATATACACGAGAAAAGAGTGGTGAAAAAAGGTGTCCAATTTTGTAAAGATTGCTGCGGTATAAGAAAAGCTAAATCGCCATCTATCATCTAGCCATGCTATCACAAAAATTGTTCTATTTCAACAGTAGATGATATTTTTTCCGTATTATAAGCACAGCAAATATTCACAAGATTGAATCACTGATTAACGCATATTTTGCCTCCGAGATAACAATAGTAGAATTATAGAGCTCCCTTACCTGAATCTATTTTAGCACTATTAGTAACTCCCAGTTGGTTCGCATTTCCTAGAAAGTTTCTAAAAGAGATACCCATTTTATTACCTAAGTAGCAAGCTCATGTACCTATTTTTTGAAAATATGGTGTTTTATTTATATAGGAACGCATTTCCTGGAAATAGTCGTAAAAGTCGTGATTGCCATTGTAAAGATTAAGATAAAGATTAAGATGGCATATGGAGGTGTATAAAATAAGAAATCTAAAATAATTTGTTTTAGTCATTCGAAAATATTCGATTTTGATTGTTGTTAAAACTATGCTAAAAGTTCTTATAACAATATCATAATGTCTGCTAGGTGTAATAGTAATCCCGATAACTTTTTTTACGTTTCTGGTACGTTTGCTGCCTTGGATAAGGGAAAAGATATTTCTCAGAATCTTTGTGAAATATATCAACTATCAACAAAGCCATGGGTTCCATATGTATTTTGAAGAACTTGTGCTAAATACTTATGTGCGTGGAAAGCGCACCAGCGACACAGTTTGCCAATTATTGTACCAATGATATGGATAGAGCAAGCAGATTATGACAATGATTGCTATTTTTGCAATGATAAAGCACAAGGGCTAAATGTGGGTAATAGAAAGAGTATTGAATATGTGGAGACATCAGCAGCACGAAGGCCTCGACTACACGATGAAAATCATCCCGTCCCTCAGATCCCAGAAACCTCGTCTCATCAAGATATAGAAAGTGATAGTCCAGAATGCCCTAGTGAGACCGCTGAAGATCCTGAATTTTTGCCATCTACGTCCACGGAACCCCATTTACTTAATCAAGATGAATTAAATGACTTAGTGAGGGATTAACATTTCTCAAAGTCTCAAGCACAATTACTCCTCGCATCGCGTCTGCAACAGTGGAATCTTTTGGAGAAGAAAACAAAAGTTACTGTATTTCGCCATCGTCATGACGATTATGTGGGTTTTAGAAGCATGCATTTTGATTTAGTGTACTGTAATAATAACATTAAATGTGTTTTTAGATTTATGGGAATAAAGGACAATCCACAGCAGTGGCGACTATTTATCGACTCCTCTAAAATAAATCTGAAGGATGTGCTTCTACACAATGGTAACGCTTATCCATCTATTCCGATTGGTCATGCCGCATTGATGAAAGAAACTTATGAAAATCTGCGGATACTACAATCAATATTTGTGGAGCATTTGTGCTGATTTTAAAGTGATTGCAATAAGGATGCAACAAGGGTATACAAAATATTGAAAAAAGACTGGCTGCCAAGAACATCTTTTCGATCAGGGACTCAAAACATAGAGGGGCCTCCTTTGGCAAATCAAAAAACAAAAATTCTACTTCCCCTTCACATTAAGTTAGGTTTGATGAAAAACTTTGTGAAAGGAACGACTCACGTAGGAGATGGATTCCAAGATCTCCGAGCAAAGTTTCCTAAATTAAGTGAGGCTAAAATAAAAGAATGTTTGTTTGTTCTTAAATAGTAAGTAATGAAGGATGTCAATTTTGAGGATAAATTAAACATTTTCGAAAAAAGGGCATGGAGATATTGATCTCCATGCCCATGGAGCTTTTAAGAATTTTTTGGGAAACGAAAAGGCTCACAATTACAACACATTAGTTGAAGATATGTTGGAGGCATTCAGATTAGCGGGTTGCAAGTTGTCATTAAAAGTTCACACGATGCACTCGCATTTAGATTTTTTTTCCGCCAAACATGGGTGATGTCAGTGACGAACATGGAGAACGGTCCATCAAGACATTTCAGGGATGAAACGGCGTTACCAGCGCAAGTGGAATCCTGTCATGCTAGCAGACTGTTGGACTTTGAGGAGAGAAGCAGTAAATGCTATTTATTAACGAAAATATCAGAGTCAAAAATATTTGAATTCATAATTAGGTCTACTCGCAATAAAGGTGGTAGAGGAATTCTTCCTCGACCGAGGTGGTACCACCCCACACGCATCTTCTTAAAGGGCTGGTGAAATCCCTACGAATGTTTCCAGCTCTGGATGTGTGTGTCGATTTCCCAGTACACCCACGGTACATAGTACTTAGACTTCGGTCTTCGTGGGCTGTCAGAAGATAAAAAAAAAACAATAAATGTATTTTTATATTGAAAAATTTTGTTTTCATATATCTCTCAGGAAATCGAACCAACTTCAGATAATGTTTATGATATACCTTCCTTAAACAAGGGATTTTTTCAAAATCAGTTAAAGTAGTTTGAGAGATCCGACAAAAATTTCACTTTGTTGACCAGTGATTCTTTCATTTTTCACCAGTCTTTGGCAAAAGCAAATTTAACATTTGCTGCAACTGCTTGTGTTTTTAACATTTATTAATTCAGTAGCCTAATCTGTACAAATTATACTAAAATAAAATGCAGTAAGCCGAAATTAAGCTGAAATTTTCAAAAACTAAAAATAAAAAACCTTTTTAAGCATAGGAAGTGTTCGTAAAACCACCATGGGCCGAAAGCTCGGTCTGTAAAAAAAGAAAAATATTGTGTCTGGTGTAAATTCTATCCTAAGTATTGTATAAAAAGATATATCAATCAATTTGGCAATCCTTATTTACAAGTTGTGTATAAAATGACTATCCAGTTCATAACTGCCACTGTTGTCAACTATAGTAACTAGTAACATCAACTATAGTAACATTCCTTATACGAAATAAGTACCCATATGTAAGAAAAATACCAAAACTTTCGACGCATTTAATATTGATAAACTTGGATTTTTCATTGTAGTGCCTTATTTATTGTACAAGTGCATGTATCGTTAAAACGAATTGAAGTGTATGATTTTTTACCTGCTTATCCTCTTCTAATGTCGGCAGCAAATCATCGGTAGAGTGAGGACTGGGCGTTGGCGGAAGTCTACTCGTAGATGCTGACGTAATTTTCGACAAGCGTCTTTGCATTTCTCTCTCTTCTTTTTGTTCCCGTTCCCTTTCGTATTTTCTTGCGCTATAACTTCTCATAGAGCTGGTGCTATGTATGGAGGCTATGCTTGGTCTTCTCGAACCTTGGTAAAAATATCATGTAAAACTTTTATAAATTTAATGCAAGTCGGTTCAACTTTCCATACGTTTTTATTAGAGTTTCCTTTTTAAATAACATCACCTGATCGGAAGTATTTTGAATTATATAATTTAAAAAACATATATAAATAAAATATCAAATTTAACATGCTGTAATATGCAAACGACATATGGGACACAATAAGCTGACACGTAAAGCATCATTTTATTGGACGCACAACTGCAACTTACACAAAATTAATACATATGATTCCAAGATATCGACTGTGACGTATTAAGCAGGTAAGTCCTTAGTTAAACGCAATAATTTTAATCTTAAATTATAATAGCTTATGATATACAATTTAAAAACATCGACTTCTTGGAATCTCTTTTCTTCAAAACCAAGTTTGTACAGTTGCAAGTGTGTAAGTTACAAAGGTTAATACGTATGTTTCTGTAGTAGACTATGGAAAATTAAACAAGGTACCTAACCAAACACTATATTTACCCGCACCCAAAATATACTTTTTACATAATATTGCTAACGGTAAGCTACCTTTGTCTACCGCTTTGTGTATTCGAGACTTGGAACAATAATTTTAAGTTTACTTAAAAATTCGTTTTACTATTATGTATTCTTGTGTGCTCAGATCCCAAAGGTCATTTAGCTTGATGATCTTGAAAGCTTAAACGTTTTTTTTTGACACGCAAACGTGAGTGAGTTTTTAAATTAAGAAAATGATGCTCATAAAAATTGCACGAAAATGAATTTCTGTAATGTACTTACTTGTCTAAACTTGGTTCTAAAGGAAGTTGAAAAACAAAGAACATGCAGTGTGTTGTGTGTATTTTCAGGTGTGTGCTGCTTTGATCATATTTTAAACGTGTTTTTTCTCTAAAAATCAAAAAATATGTTGTAAGAGCCGCTGCCATCTTGCTAATTGCGAAGAGGATGTATTTTTTAAACAAAATAAGAATTATTTACAACTCTAAGAAGTAATGATTACTTTGTTGAATTCCGTTGATTATTAACGGGAAAAGGGTTTACAATGGTAAGTTCTAAAGTAAAAGAGAATAAGAATAAGTTATATTATAGTAGAAGCAAGCGTTTTATAAATTAATGTGCAGTTGCGGACGAAAAATCCCTAACATATTATTTTTTCTAGCGTAATTGAAATTTCTATACCTTAGATCATACGAACTTTACCTAAAAACTGTCATGGAGTGATAATAAATGTCAATAAATTTTAAAAACATTTGTCACTTTAATTTCTGATAAAAGAACAGTTTAAACCAACAACAAAGAGCAAGGTTGATGAATATTTATAGAGGGTCGCGCAGTAAGAAGAATATCCAAAGAAATCGGTTTACCAAAAAGTACCGTTTAAGGATTGAAGCAGAAATCAAGGCTGTTGCTAAGGGGGGGGGGGGGGGGGGCGAATGGGCTTTAAACCCTCACCGAAATATTTACTGGGTTTAAAGTAAACACATGACGGTATATTACTTTTTTAAAATATTTTTAATGTAAACGTCGGTAAAGAAGCTGGCAATTTTTCTCATAATCAACGTAAATAGTCTTCCAAAAACTTAAGATTGGTAACGTTGGTCACTGTTATGGCGCTATCTGCAATCGCGACTGAGTGGCGAGACCAAGCCATTCCATAATAATATGTCATGTAGGTATGAATGTTTCGTACAGTTTGGCAAATTGCGGTACAGATCGATATGAATTTTAACATATATTATACTTAATTAATACATAAGTCACCTACTTGTGTATTATTAATTCCTTACAAAGCCATCTACCTACCTAGTAATATTTAGTGATTTAAGAATATGGTTCTGTCTCCCAGCCAAAGCTATCAGGATAGCTAATGCTTGAATAAAATGCTTTGAGAAACTGGCGTGGGGGGAGGGATGGAATGTAGAATGAAGGGGCACTAAACCCTCCCCCAAATTTCTCGCTGGCTACGACCTTGGCAGAAATGGGAAAATACCGGCTGCCTGGAAGTGGAAGGAAAAGGATATCAAATGAACAACAAAGTAATAACACGCTGAGTTTTTCCAAACAGCCGTATAGGCGCAGAGACAAACAAACTTTCCTGGGTCTGTTAGGGTAGCAAGACCTAAAAAAAATCTAATTTAAGAAATCGTGGTGCTGTTAAGAAACCATTTCTAAGTACTGACAACAAAGAGCAGAGGGTGGAATTTGCTTTGCAGTATTTACAGGTTGGGTTGGGCTATTGGGAAAATGTTGTTTTCGCGGATGAAAAGAACTTTCAATAATATTATAGTGGACGGGCAAGAGTTTACCAACCGAAAATACCAGATTTGAAGAAAAATACATACAAAGGGTTAAAACAATTGGTAGATTTTCAGTTAATGTACGATACATGACCTCAAGAGGGCTTGGACTTTGTCATCGCATTTATGGCAGATTTACAACGGAAGTATATATAGATATATTAGAAAACATTATGCAGCCTTCAGCGAACAATATTTTCCTCAAAGAAATTTTATTTATCAACATGACAACTGCAAGAAGGATTTTGTATTGGGCGCGGGAAAACTTTACTACCTTGGCCCTCAAGAAGTCCTGATGTAAATCCGAAAATGTTTGGGGCTACATTGACAAAAAAATTAATAAACAAATGATTTCCATCCAGAAAATAGTGATTACTTCTGGAACAAAATAAAAGAAATATGGAGTAACTATAATTCGCATCAAGCTCAAACGCTGATGGCATCCATGCCCAAACGTTTGGAATTAATTTAAAAAAAAAACGGTACTGCAATAAAATATTAATTTACTAATATTTTTATGTTTTTTCTTCTGTTTGTAATAAATTTTGAAACAAAATAACATACTAAATAATTATTTTTAATGAATGGCAGTTAGAACTGGATGGATGTATTTGCTCATTCCAATGAATGTATTAACAAACCAGGCTAGACGAAATGGACCATTTTTCTTAAAATGACATCTTTTGCCAGTTTATTTACCTAAGTGACCATAAAAGTAAAAAAACCAGTTTTACCAAATTTTGTAAATATGGCAGAAAATGTTAACCCAAGTGTCCTGGATCTTTCGTTCGCAACTGTACTTGTTATTTACTACGCCGATAAGTTTTTGAGTGTCGAATTTAATGCCCCTTTTTGCTATCCCCAACAAGGAGTTTTTAAATTTAAATATGAGATCTCGTGGAAGAGTGTTGTGAAACAAGTATAAGTAGAACCTCAAGTTATTTTATTGCCAGTAATAATTTCTTACATTATTCTAGGTAGCATAAGTATTAGAATTATTTTATAATTGGACTTCCGATAGTGCTTTCGAATTCTTTTTAAAAAAAAAAAACGGAAATAGGTTGGCACACTTCATCATCCGGCGGTTCACCATTATTTGGTCTTTTAGTCAAATCTATAAGTTTTCTGTGTGTGTATTCATGTTTTATTTACATAAAACACAGCCGATAGCTACAGGCGAGGCAGTACGAAGCAATGGTGGTCTTTGTACCGATATTCGCAGGATCTTTCATATCCGCGGCGTAGTCGCAATACGACAAGAGCAAGATGGCGGCGGCTCGAGCCGCACCTGTTCGAGACTGCGGCACGGTGGATACGCCACCCACGCGATGCAGTGTTGCCAGGCTGCTGGCGCGCCTCGTAGACGAGGAACCAGTGCGCTGGGTAGATGCCTGAGAGGTGGCACCAGTGCGGGCCAGGATAGGCAGCGGAAGGGACCCTGTAAAATAGGTTAGGGCCTGTGCAGAATCAGTTCAACAATTATTTTCTGAAAAAGAAAACAATTTTCGTGTTTTGGGTTCTCTTTTTTGAAAATGTTGTGCACACAGCCTCAAATTTTTGTGAGTGTGGTGATTTGAGGATAGACAGAAAACATTCAGACTCTAATCTACAAAAAGAGAAACAGAAAAATCATAAAAAAAAATTATAGGATCACATAATTTCGTTACCTAAAGAAAAAATGTGCTTTAAGTTTAAATTAGAAATTAAAAAATTAACAATCTTTACGAGTAATATCATTAGGTATTCATCAACATGTCTGCATACTCTACAGATATGCTCGGTTTTTACCAATGACTTGGTTTTTATTCGTGCATGTAAACGCCATGTGTATGACTGCGATAACGGAATCAGACGTAGCAAGAAATTACGAGGAAAGTGAGAGGGCCGCCTTTCAACTTCTTGGCGTAGGCTACGGTCAGTCGCGTTATCTCAGGCCTGTAATAGTAATATTTTATTTGCGGAATACGGCCAATATTTGTACCTATGCATGGAACTAAACCGATCAATTCTGTATTGTATTAATTATTGTACTTTCCCAAGTTATCTTCTCAGTTTAACAGTGCGTTTTCTAGTTTTTAGACAAAAAGAAATATGTAGGTATATCGAAAAAAAACATCAGGTTATTATAAATATTGTCTGCCCCATTTGCCTTTTTCTTAAACGAAAATAATTCTGGACCGTCTATATAGCTAGAGTATTTGCATGCCTCCCATCTGTTTTGTATTTTATGTTTCACTGTTGATTTTGTTTCTATTCATATTACTTCGTCCTATAATGAATTCGAAATTAGTATTTTTGCTGGCTGCCCAAACAGTATTTGCGATGTTGCGCAAGGGATTTATCAAATGCAGTAAAATCACTCGAGTATTTTAATGGGCGACCTCTGCCATTTAAAATACAGGGGTTGCAAAACTCTACCGATAACATTTTGCAGATCATTTTTTTGTACAGGGTCTTCCAACGAGGACTGAACAGGGGCTCATTTTTGAGCTTCCTTGTATTTAAAGAAAAATCTAAAATAGCCAATCGATGTACTTTTTCCTGCAGAATTCAAAAATGAAACCAAAAATTTATTTGAACCAGAAACAAAAGAGTTATGCTATGGATAAGGTGTTTTTTAAATGGAACATAGCTTTTTTTATACGATTTTCGGAACGAGTGATTTTTTTTATGTCCGTTCTGATTAAAATATTTAATATTGTGACAACTACTTTAATTAAATTTTAATGTTTTATCCAGTATAATTTAACTTCAACCTGTTTGAAACATACACTAGGTAATAAAGGTAAAATCACCTTGAAATCCTTCAAAGTCAAAAAATTAGACAAATTTACTATAATATTGCCGAAATGAAATATTCATTAGATAAGAGATTGCAGATTGTTATCTTGTTCTACAGATGCTTGCTTCTCTTGCATTTTCTTGGCATTTGTAGAACAAGATAACAATCTGCAATCTCTCATCTAATGAATATTTCATTTCGGCAATATTATAGTAAATTTGTCAAATTTTTTGACTTTGAAGGATTTCAAGGTGATTTTACCTTTATTACCTAGTGTATGTTTCAAACAGGTTGAAGTTAAATTATACTGGATAAAACATTAAAATTTAATAAAAATAGCTGTCACAATATTAAATATTTTAATCAGAACGGACATAAAAAAAATCACTCGTTCCGAAAATCGTATAAAAAAAGCTATGTTCCATTTAAAAAACCCCTTATCCATAGCGTAACTCTTTTGTTTCTGGTTCAAATAAATTTTTGGTTTCATTTTTGAATTCTGCAGGAAAAAGTACATCGATTGGCTATTTTAGATTTTTCTTTAAATACAAGGAAGCTCAAAAATGAGCCCCTGTTCAGTCCTCGTTGGAAGACCCTGTACATACAATATATTTTGGAATACCTATGGAATAACTTTAAAACCATCAGCAATAATTTAAGTGATCTTTTTTGGGGGTCACGATTTAATACATTAAACTTGATTGAGATTTATAAGTCAATAGAGCATATTGTTAAAGAATTGTGTTATTAAAAAACAAAATACCCGACTGCGAAAGATAAAAGGCAAATTAAAAAGAAATAAACAAGATTTCCTAAATTGTGAAAACATACTAGTAGTATGATAGAAACGTTATTTAGCTAAAATAACAAAACGATCTCGCGTTCAGAAAGTGCAGTTGTAGGCCCATTAACATATCACTTTTTTAATGTCATCATTTATCTACGATATATATATATATATATATATATATATATATATATATATATATATATATATATATATATATATATATATATATATAATCAGCATAAAATTCACTTCTTTTGAAAATGTTTAGGTTTGCTTAGGACATACGTTATTATTAGAAACGTTTTTCTTATTTTTGCCCCAAAAAACACCAAAACCAAATAACCAACAAAATTAGAGACTACCGGAGACTTGCAATCTGGCAAAATTTTGATTGAAGATGTGATCTGTAAAGACTTATGAGAAAATTCTTCTTTTCGTTTTTCAGAACGTATTGAGTAATAGTACTTAGTTTACCAAACTAACAAGGAGTTAGTGTTAAACTGACTTAAAACATCCGCAGTCACCAGTTTTAATGACACGTGTGGTCATGCAGAAAGGAAATACCTCGAGTTGGTTTTACAACTTGCTAAAATTTATAACTTCAGAATCAATAATTTTTAATTTCAGTAAAATCTAGTATTTTAGCCACCACCCTGCAGTTCATGGAAAATCTACATATATTTCAAACTAAGAGTACAACAACATTCTATGTTGTTACTTTGTGGTAAAACAACATCCATGGATCATTATGGATTCAATCCCACCCAAAACGTTGCTAGTTCTTGTTGTTTCAATTGTATTAACAACAAATATCAACACAATTTGCAAAATGCAACACTTATATTAGCAATAATAATTTAAAATTAAGCTTACCTGGATCACTAGAAAATAATATAGGAGGTGCCAAATTGGCGTTACCAAATCGATGCCTATGACCTGAATCGTAAAGGTTCTGATTAAACAGGTGAAGAACGAAACATATAAGGCCTGATAATATCGCTATTCCTGATAGTACTCCTGCGAATGTGGAGAAGTCTTTTGTTATTACCTGCGCATCTAAAAAAAGAAAACCTATGCCTGTATTTTAAAACAATAAAAAAATCTGTAAAAGTTTTTACACTGAACTTCCCTAGCGAAATTAAGTATAATAAAATTGGAAAATGCGCACTATTTCGCCTTGCTTCAACAAGTCAGCTATCTATATTAACTATAGACGGTTCTAACAATTCACATTAACTAGTCGGATCTAATTATTCAAATTGTAGTGAGTATGTCTCAATACTATTAGAATAATTAAACACATTTATAATTAGAATACCCACCCTGTACAAAAATGTATTTTCTCGTGCAGAAACCCCGGCTCAGAGTAAATAATATAAACTAATGTTTTAGAGTTGTAGCAAAATTAAACATTTTTTTTTATTTTTTCATTATTTATTGCCTGAAAAATCTAAACTGTAACTACAACTTTTTGGTAGTGTCCAAATACTTTTTTCAAACTTAAGCTTGATTTGCAAAAAACTATTTAAAATTGCACACCCGGCACCTAACTAATTTTATAAATATAACATAATTAATGCAAATTAATTACTGAATAAGTAAATTTGTCTAAGATCAATTATTGCACAAGTAGCGGAAAAATCAACAAAATTTAATTTTTTACACACCCACACAAACCATATATCTGGGACATTAAAAGTACTGGTGTAGAGTTGGCAGCCAAAAGTTAGCAGCCAAAATGCCAAACATCGCCGAATAATCATTGGTGTCGGATTATTTACAAAAATCAAAAGAGTAACAAATACAATATTTCTCGGCAATAAAGATTAGAAAATTAGTACCGATTTGATCATTAAATATAATAAAATTACGAAATTGAGTTGATCGTTACTTGATGAAAATCCTAAATAATAAAATTAATTAAAATTATGAAATTCACTACTAAGTTTTAAGGCGTTCTTTCCTTTCTCAGGAAGGCGAAACTATTTCAATTTGGCTGCTAACTTAATTTCGATAATTTCTCGAAAGCTAAGTATATAAATAGAATAATATGAACAAGATAAGTTAGGGGCTACTAGCACTAAAGTTGGCACTCAGTGTTTGCAGTTGCAGTTACTTGCAAGCCGTTTCAGTTTTCTACAAAATTGGCAAACATAAGTTTTCCAATTTCTTGAAAACTAGACACAGATTAATATTTACAAGGTAAGTTAAGGGCTACTAGCACTGCAGTTTGCATCCAGTGGCATCCAGTCGTTTCAGTTATTTGGTTGCTAACTTAATTTTTCCAATTTCTTGAAAACTAGACATATAAACAGATTAATATTTTCAAGGTAAGATAAGTTAGCAGCAAGCTTTGTAGATAACTGAAACAGTTTGCAAGTAAACGTCACTAGCTGTAAATAATAGTGCTAGTAGCCCTTAACTTACCTTGTTATATATACATGGCAGTATTCAGGACTTAATGAGTTTTCAGATAATGAAATTACAGATCCAGGGCCGTATTAAAAATGAAGGCTTCTCGAAGACGAAACATCAGATCAAAAAAATGAAAACGTCGTGTTAATGTCCATTAAAAGTTGCAATAAAAATGGCTTCTAATGTTTACCCTAGCTTCAAGAATAAGTTAAAAAAATCAAACACTTAATGTTTAACAAATTTTAGCAACTATTAATTTTTTAATTTAAACACTAGTGCTTCTGACGTCCGCAATTTTGCTTTTATTTAAATTATAGTGTCATATGACAGTAGCGCATTTAAAAAACGAATCGACTGACATCTCATTTGTTAAAATCGGTCCAGTGGTTTAGGCGCTGCGAGGGAATGTACATACAGACATACATATACAAAGAGTGCTTAAATTACCCAACTACTGCATCGCCGTAGTTGGGTAAAAAACGCCTTGGTTTCTTACCTGCTGCACAGAATACTTTCTTCGATGGTTTTTGTATAGAAACGGAGTGGTAGCCGCTTTGGCATTGGCAAATGGCATTATGGTGAATCTGCATGCATGACGCGTGTTGATCCGAGTATTCGCATGCTTCGTGGTAGTAGCATTGCTCTCCCAATTTTTTGGCTAAAACAATAAAATATATTAATTTGCAAAACCAATCTTATGTCCCGAGAATGTACTTTCAACGTATTTTAAAAGATGCAAACATTTAAAACAGTATTTTTTAAAATAAAAAGTTATTCCAAAAATAATTGAGGAGCCCCATTCAATAAGGGGACATGCGCTCGGCCCGGCCCGGCCGGACCCTACCCAACCCTGAATGTATGCAATCCAACCTTTGTGCGTAGCGTTTTAGAAACAATTAAAAAAACAATACCTTAACGTTGATTCTCAGCAAACTTCCAGTGGGAAAGTTGTTCCTTATAGTATAAAGAACAATCGTGCGAAGGCACGAGATATTTTGACAAAAAATAAACAAATTAGAGCAGGTTTAATCCAGCGATGCGCGTCGCGCGTACATTTCGATGCGTGGGTAGTAGTAGTTTGAACATTACAGAGGATAATTTGACGTTTAAAATATGACGCAATAATTGTAAAAAAGTGTTACAAGAATAAAAATTGTTTTATTAAAATTATATTATCGAATACAAATTTTTGTTAACACAAAGGATTTTTTAATATGAAACGTTATAGCATTAATTTTTAAAACGTAGGAAAAGCATGCATCATAATCATTTCACTTTTTTGGGCTTACTGCCTGTAACAGCTGTGTTTTGAAAAAGGTTTTCATAAAATTTGCAACCTTCAGGACTAAGATATTTAACCAAAGTTTTCAAATCATTCAGTTTTTCGCGAAAAATTCCGACATCTTTAGCAAGCGACGATTTTTCTAAATTTTCAAAAGTGATTACTTTCACGAGAATAATAGTCGTAGGATTTTCATTATAACTGTAAAAGACGTCAATGTGGCCATGTGCAAAATAATTAATTTTCACCACTTTTTACAATTTAGAAAAATCGTCGCTTGCTAAAGATATCGGAATTTCTCGCGAAAAACTGGATGATTTGAAAACTTTGGTTAAATATCTTAGTACTGAAGGTTGCAAATTTTATGAAAACCTTTTTTAAAACACAGCCGTATGCCCAAAAAGGTCAAATGATTATGATGCATGTTTTTCCTACGTTATAAAAATTAATGCTAAAATGTTTCATTTAAAAAATCCTTTGTATTAAAATGCTTTGTGTTAACAAAAATTTATATTTGATAATATAATTTTAATAAAACAATTTTTATTCTTGTAATACTTTTTTACAATTATTGTGTCATATTTTAAACGTCAAATTATCTTCTGTAATGTTCAAACTACTACTAAGACGCATCGAAATATACGCGCGGCGCGCAACGCTGGATTAAACCTGCTCTAATTTGTTTATTTTTTGTCAAAATATCTCGTGCCTTCACACGATTGTTCTTTAGACTATAAGGAACAACTTTCCCACTGGAAGTTTGCTGAGAATCAACGTTAAGGTATTGTTTTTTAATTGTTTCTAAAACGCTACGCAAAAAGGTTGAATTGCATACATTCAGGGTTGGGTTGGGCCGGGCCGAGCGCATGTCCCCTTATTGAATGGGGCTCCTCAATTTACCTAATACACGGTGTTGCAAAAATCCATCGCCATTTCTAGTTGATTTTTTAGCCAAAAATTAGATAAAAATTCCTAATACGGCAGGCTCAGAAAAGCTTTGTTTCGAAGATAACGGATAATAAAATTTTATTTTGGTTTCTCTTTTAAAGGTATATAGTTCTTTTCAATTTCATACATGTATAACTTTTTGGAGTACTTATAGATTAACGTTATATCCATCCACAATAATCTACAGTGTGATACTTTTTGGGGGTCACGATCCAATATATCAAACTTGATTTACTGACAAACAGATTAATAACTTTTTCTTTCAAGAAATGAACCGACCGAAAGAAAGCACTCAAAAGTATGAAATAATAGTTTTAGTTATTTATTGCCGAATCTAATGGGGAACCTAATAATTCTATTTAACTTTAAGTAATTTGTAAATCAAAGTTCTAAACTTTGACTGCGGCGCAACTTCTTAACTGCTTATGCATTATGATTACAGATCCTCACCAGGCGCGGCCCGTGAAATTTTAAAGTTTTATATTCCGTTGCTACTTATGAGACCCATGCTAAGTTCAAGTTTTTTAATATTAAGAATGTTTTGGTAAAAAAAATATTTTGTAATTTGCTAAAAAAAGTTGAATTTTTGAATTGACCCACCTCGGAAAAAACTTAACACGCTTAGGTATTTTATTTATTATTTTTTCTAAACAAATTTTACATCATTTCGTCGAAAATTCTAAAATTTTATGAGAAAAAAATGTGTTAGTAGAAAGTTACAGTCATTTGATTTCTTTTAAATAATATTTTAGGTTTAAAAAAATTAGAATACCTCTAAATTTGGTGTTTCTATCTTTTCTAATATCAAGGATACCTATTTGCCCATACTAAGACTTTTCGGACACCCTGTATAGTTAGTTACTTTAGCTAAAAACCCTTAAAACAGGACCATTCAAGAGAACGGGAGAACCCGTCTACAAAACATCATTGAAGAATCCGTTCAAAAATTATGCGAGAACATAATATATAAAAAAACATGCATATGGGTCAAATCATGGATCTATTCCATGGGTCAAATTGATAACCGCCTCTTGTGTTGGTTGTTGAAGTTGAACACTAATTTAGCTTGGCGTTAGATCATATATTGCCAAATATCGTCCAAACAGTATGAAATATTTAAAAAATTCAAGATACCAAAGGTAAAGATACTCGTAAAACTGCAATGTGGCCCTTTTACGAAAGGTAGTCAGTGTTGTCGCAAGAATATTATGGGGGTCACACAAATCGTAACCGCTAAAAAATACCACACTGTTGATTATTCTAAATGAAAATTAGAATGTGCCGCATGTGTTCCAAAAAATATCTTATGTACCGAATTTAAGTGAGTTATTTTCAAAAACCTGTAAAATAAATTAGAAAAACCATGATAAAATGAACATTTAGTCAACCTGTATTCGGAAACGCAGCGTTTACGAACTTTTTCTCTTGTTTTTGGCCAAAGGCTCACCTGCATAACTTTTCCAGTATATTACTCTATTTAAATCGTCTGTTTAGGAAATGTTACTTTGAGAAAAAGCGATAAAATCTTTTAAGTTTACAAAACAATAAATCCAGTTTGCTGTTTTCTGTGTTCGAACAAAAAATTGGATATTTTACATTCCATTTCCATTGGTACAATTTCTTTTGCAAAATTTAACAAGATCTGACATAACGTTTTGAAAGTAATTTAACTGTTCATCAAAGTAAATTACATTAGCTTTGGAATCGTGGTTAATTTTGCGCTACTGGCCCTCAGCCAAAAGGTCGGAAAAAACGGACAGGCATGCAACAAAACCGCATGGATAAAACTGGCTATTGCGGTTAAAAGTTATTTTATTCTCTGTTTGTTTCTGGAAAATAATGGTTGTGTTTTTTTTTTAGTTTTATATTGAGTAGAATAGATCACTGGATGGTTGAAGTACTAAATTGTTATTTATGAGCTAACTTTTACAAGTCACCCTTATTTAGTTCAAACTATGACGCTCTAGATTATACGTTGACTGTGACGAAAACTGACAGTAAATGATAAACATTCAAGGACGTGATCGTTTAAAGTTTAAACCAAAACTAATTGGTATTTAAACAGGTCGCATTTATGACTTTCTGTTTTGTTTAATTTTATTTTTAATTTTTTTATCTGAGACAGTCCACGTAGATTTCAAGACTGGGTACTAAAGTACTAACATGGGCGTCTAAAGAGAAGGGAAATGTAACCTATTGACACGGGATTTAAATGATTGGAGGTTGGGAGGGGAAGAGAAAACATGTGCAAGTAATTTTTTCCATAATCTGGAGATCCCAGGTATGAATTATCGAGAGAAGTGGGACGACTGGGCTGTTCTAGGCTTTTGTAGCCGAACAGTAAAGGGATGCATACGTAACGCGCCTTTTGTTGTTCTGTTAGGAACAGTCATGAGGAATTATAGCGGCTAGTTCTTCACAGCAAAATCCGTGGAAGCATCGGTAGAAAAGGGATAAATCCCCAACAGCGCGGCGATGAGCGAAAGAAGGTAGTTTTCTTGTGATGATTGGCTCATTGATGAATCGAATGGCTCTCTTTTAGGTAGAACCAATAATTTTGTGTCGAAGTTGATGCCGCTTCCCAGATGTGGACTAATGCCAGCACTAAGTAATAGAAAAAATTCCGATTAAATATAATTTCATCAATCAGTATTTGTCTATTTTTCATATACATACTTGTACACATACTTAATGACTTTGGAAAATATCAGTTATTAGGTCTTCTCGGCATTGATCTAATGAGATGACAATCTGTGGGGATTGTCTGCAGAAAACTTTTTTTTTGGGGGGGGGGGAGGTAATGATGGTCCTTAAGTAAAGTCTGAGCCCTGTTTGAAAAATGTAACTTATACGTAAGAATGGCATTCAACAGTTCCGAATTTAATGAAATGGTAAATGTATCTAGTGTACAACAGCTTCCAAAGTTTGCGGGGATGGGTTGTTATTACTATTTTAAAAATATTTTAAGTCTTCGTTAGACAAGAACGGATTGATCTGCTGGATCTTACAAGAGCCTGGCCGAAAAACCACTAAACTAAATTATTTTTTTAAATTTTCACATACGTATAAAGTGACACTTTTTAAAACCGATGACAGTTTTCAAAACATCTTACTTTCGTAACTAGTTATGAAAAAATGAAACACAAAAATATAAATATTTCGTATTTCTCTCTTGACCTCTCGGGTGCAACAGAAGATAACGGGTTTTGAGCTGCCTGATCGATATCACTTGGGTTCTCGGAATCGGATATTTTTAAAAGAAATTTTCTTTTTGACCCGACACTTCTTTACAGTTAAAGCTTCAAAACGACATCATGACAACCTAGACAACTGTCTATTAGGTACCTATTAGATGAAATAACAATTTCTTCGTCTGATGCCTACTTAGATGTTTTGATACAATAATTAAAATTAATAATTTTCTTTACATATTTTTGTCAAAATTAGAAAAAATCTTGTATGACACACGTTAGGAAATGCAATTTTGTCTAACTCATATAATTTTAAGGGATCCCGCTTGGCTCTTCCCTCAAACATTACACTCGTGAAACAAAGTACAAGCATGTAAAGAATTTCCTGACTGGATACATAAATAGCTATTTCTAAACGTATTTCAGGATCAGTTAATTCTAGTATAAAAATATCTGAAGGAGCTTTGTGGCTTTGCTACCTTGATTAATCTATTCATATCCCAATGCATATTCGGCTGGCTAGAGATCTAAATATTCCAGTCATCTTAACATTATTTACCTAGGGAGTTTATATATATATATATATATATATATATATATATATATATATATATATATATATATATATATATATATATATATATATACAGGGTGGTGCAACCAAGATGGGGTGGACGATTGTGAGTAAACGGTGAGGAATTTCGAAAAAATTTGTTTTGGATATTATCGATAGTCAGACACGCTATGGTTTAAAATTATAGCCATAATACAGGGTGGTCCGAAAAACTCGTGGCGAACCAAACTTGTATTTTTTTAAATGGGACACCCGGTATATTATTGTTCCAATTGATTCTCCTGTTCGTTACGATCATTTTGATATAGGGTTTATTGGGTCTAAAACTTATAGTAAGGGAATGGGAGGCGGTTAAAGTTGAAAAAATGCTCACAGTTCGGCCATTTTTTAAAGAAATTTGAAACAGGTATGGAAAAACCAAATATTCCATAAAACGTTACATATCCTTGAATACATTAATCACTTGCAATTTGTTTAAAATTATTCACTGTTATACAGGGTGGTCAAGTTTTGCAAATACGTCCTGGACTCATTTTTTTTAAATGGAACACCCTGTATATTTTATTTTCATGTTAAAGATAACATTACTAGCTTTCAAAAAATACCATACATGATGCCTTTCTGACCAACAGTTTTTTAGTAATCTAGCCGTGAAAGCAAAGTTTCTTCATTCTAATACGATTATACTGAATTTACGTTGTTTATTATTGAAATGAAACAAAAGACTGACGAACTTGTCAAAGCTACTGCCGCATAATCCATTATTTACAAGTTAAGTGTACGTGGCCCAATAATTATGAGGTAAGAAAACTGAGACCCGAAACTTTTACATGTTTATTAGAGATATTTCAAAAAACAGAAAATATTGTTTTTAGGAAATGTAAAGTAATTAATAAACAAAGATAATCAGTTATCAGTATTATTAATAGTGTAAGGAAATTAATTAAGCAAAAACAGAACATCTTTTAAAATTATTTAGGTATGTACTTACTTGTAAACCTAATTTAATATAAACAAGTAAGTACATACCTAAATAATTTTAAAAGATGTTCTGTTTTTGCTTAATTAATTTCCTTACACTATTAATAATACTGATAACTGATTATCTTTGTTTATTAATTACTTTGCATTTCCTAAAAACAATATTTTCTGTTTTTTGAAATATCTCTAATAAACATGTAAAAGTTTCGGGTCTCAGTTTTCTTACCTCATAATTATTGGGCCACGTACACTTAACTTGTAAATAATGGATTATGCGGTAGTAGCTTTGACAAGTTCGTCAGTCTTTTGTTTCATTTCAATAATAAACAACGTAAATTCAGTATAATCGTATTAGAATGAAGAAACTTTGCTTTCACGGCTAGATTACTAAAAAACTGTTGGTCAGAAAGGCATCATGTATAGTATTTTTTGAAAGCTAGTAATGTTATCTTTAACATGAAAATAAAATATACAGGGTGTTCCATTTAAAAAAAATGAGTCCAGGACGTATTTGCAAAACTTGACCACCCTGTATAACAGTGAATAATTTTAAACAAATTGCAAGTGATTAATGTATTCAAGGATATGTAACGTTTTATGGAATATTTGGTTTTTCCATACCTGTTTCAAATTTCTTTAAAAAATGGCCGAAGTGTGAGCATTTTTTCAACTTTAACCGCCTCTCATTCCCTTACTGTAAGTTTTAGACCCAATAAACCCTATATCAAAATGATCGTAACGAACAGGAGAATCAATTGGAACAATAATATACCGGGTGTCCCATTTAAAAAAATACAAGTTTGGTTCGCCACGAGTTTTTCGGACCACCCTGTATTATGGCTATAATTTTAAAACATAGCGTGTCTGACTATCGATAATATCCAAAACAAATTTTTTCGAAATTCCTCACCGTTTACTCACAATCGTCCACCCCATCTTGGTTGCACCACCCTGTATATATATATATATATATATATATATATATATATATATATATATATATATATATATATATATATATATATATATATATATATATATATATATATATATATATATATATATACAGGGTGTTTTCTAATTGAACGTCAATATTTAAGGGGGCGATTTTTGGGCCCATTTTAAAAAGAAAACTTCATATGAACGTATGTCCTAAACGTCTTAACTTTTGAGATACAGGGTGGTAAAGTTTTCAAAAATAAATAGTTTTTATTAATATCTGTAATACCACTTTAGATATTTTAATTAAATTTGGCCTACATGTACTCTGTATTAAGAGGCATTATTTAGTGTACCACATTATTTTTTATTTCCACCAGTGGCGTTCGTACGGAATTTCACCTGCCTATTTTGGCAGACATTGATGGTACGCCAATGATTTCTCGTAAAATTAAAATTATTCCTGAAATCCCCAATCATTTCTAAGCAAATTTGATCTCTTGAATTTTTTCAATCCGATGCACGGTTTTCGCTTAAAAAAATAAAAACCTTTTCTCTGCATGATCATAACAATATCGTTAATATGACACTATCACCATACAGAGAAATAGATTTTATTTTTTAGATCAAATTTGCTTAGAAATGAATTTAGGAAGTTAATTTTGAAATCCTTATTCATTTCTAAGCAAATTTGATCTAAAACATAAAATGTATTTCTCTGTATGGTGATATTGTCATATTAACGATATTGTTATGATCATGTAGAGACACGGTTTTTATTTTTTTTTAGCGAAAACCGTGCATCGGATTGAAAAAATTCAAGAGATCCAATTTGCTTACAAATGATTGGGAATTTCAGGAATACTTTTAATTCTACGAGAAATCAGTGGCGTAGCATCAATGTCTGCCAAAATAGGCAGGTGAAATTCCGCACGAACGCCACTGGTGGAAATAAAAAATAATGTCGTACACTAAATAATGCCTCTTAATACAGAGTATATGTAGGCCAAATTTAATTAAAATATCTAAAGTGGTATTACAGATATTGATACGAAACTACTTATTTTTGAAAACTTTACCACCCTGTATCTCAAAAGTTAAGACATTTAGGACATACGTCCATATGAAGTTTTCTTTTTAAAATGGACCCAAAAATCGCCCCCTTAAATATTGACATTCAATTAGAAAACACCCTGTATATATATATATATATATATATATATATATATATAATATATATATATATATATATATATATATATATATATATATGTATATATATATATATATATATATATATATATATATATATATATATATATATATATATATATATATATATATATATATATATATATGTCTTTAAGGTATTATTAATTAATATTAAAGCCCCTTTTGTACAACCATAGTCATCAGAATAAATATAACCTATATTGGGTAATATCAATAATATAACAAAGTTCTTTTCAAAAATACTGCTTTTCATATTTATATAAGAATATCGTCCTTTCATTCCCTTTCGCTTTATATTACTACAAGCCACCTGCGTCTCACATTTTTTGTAAGATAAAAATGTGAAGATTTTAATATTTTTAAATGTATTTTATTTTATTATCTAATATTTTTACTTCCCTCGCTAGAGGAAGTATTGTATTCGTAAAAAATCACCTCTTGAGGTTTTTGCGGATTTTCACATATTAGGGATCACGACAACAATGTTTTCTCATTCCCCTCGGTTTGTCTCTCTATTTGTCTGTCGGTTTGTCTATGTGTTGGTTTGTGTCTGTTGGCAGGAAAACTAAAAAGCTTTTTGACCACAAGAAATGAAATTTTGCATATAGATTGGACTTTGCCCTGGCTCGAAACCGACTAAACTTCCGATAAAAAATATACAGAGTGAGCACCACAAAAAGTAATTTCTATTTTGTGTTGTTTTAGCTCAGACGATGAAATTACATTTTGTCTCTTTGAAGCGTTTTTTTTCACATAAGAAATATATTACATATTAATATATTTCCAAACAAATAGATACAGCAATTCGAGGTTTGAATTTCGCCCGTCTTCACCTGAGGAGGTGCGCATTTTTATTCATGGTCTAAAGTCCAATGCTGCTGGCATAGACGAAGTATCATTAATTACGATAAAACTATAGTAAGTTTAACCTATCTTGTTGTATCATTATCCATCCATAATAAAATATTTGTTTGGAACAAGAATATTTTTCGATGGTTTGGAGGACAGCAGTTGTATGTCCAAAGGTAAATAATCCCGCCACTATTAACGATTTAAGATGAATAAACTGGTTGCCAGTGTTAAGCAAGGTAATGGAGAGGGCGGTGTATCAACAAATGTTTCATTGTCTTAATGACTGAGGAATTTTATCGGCCAGCCAGTCTGGGTTTCAACCTGGGCATGGCACAGCGACTGCTTTGTTGCATGATCTCATTGTTGAAGGTCTAGATGGCGGAATTGCTACTGCATTGATATTACTTGACTACTCGAAGGCGTTCGACTGTGTTGACCACGCACTGATGCTTGCAAAACTTCATAACGTTGGTCTGGTGTATCAACAAATGTTTCATTATCTTAATGACTGAGGAATTTTATCGGCCAGCCGTTCTGGGTTTCGTCCTGGGCATGGCATAGCGACTGCTCTGTTGCATGATCTCATTGTTGGAGGCTTAGATGGCGGAATTGCTACTGCATTGATATTACTTGACTACTCGAAGGCGTTCGACTGTATTGACCACGCACTGATGCTTGCAAAACTTCATAACTTTGGTCTGGCTGATCGAGCGCTTTCCTTTTTCCAAAATTACCTCCTAGGGAATAGAAAGCAACTTTAAGGTTGCACGCTGGCGTGTCAGATGGTCGTAATGTAACATCAGGAGTGCCGCAGGGCTCCATTTTGGGACCCCTTCTTTTGATATTATACATTTTTAATACGGGTAAAGTAACGTCATTCTCAAAAATGCACTCCTACGCTGACGATGTGCAGCTTGTCATTTTACTGACAACAAATAAATGTGTTTCTAAGATCAAACTAAATATCAACAACGAAAGCCGATCTGGACTCTATATATACCATTTTGCTGGTTCTAGAGAATTCTGAAACACTTATTTTAGAAAGATACAAGGTAAAAAAGAAAATGGAAGACTGTGGTAAATTCTAGGCATTCTATCATGGACGTTTCATGCAAAAAATAACAGAATCGAATATTCTGGAAAGATCTAGACCTTCTTTCAGAGGCGTAACATGTGCAAATTAACCAGGGTATTAAATTAGAAACTAATATAAAATAAACTTAAAATTTCAAAACACACAAACATAAAAATGCTAAAAAGTCTATAAACTTCTGCGAAGTCTGTAACAATATATTTGCTTTAAATCGGGGATGTAAGCTTGAAGAAAGTATTTGGATGTGCCTAAAGCTTTTAGTCAGAATTTAAATTTTTTGTACAATACAACATGAAAAAAATCAGCGACTCTGGAACATCACCATAAAAGAAATAATATTTTATTCTGAGCCGAGCACGTTGTGTGTAAAATAAAATCTTTATATAGGCTAGGAAATAAAAAAAAAATTACAATTTTTATTATGAATGTGATTGTTCTAATAGTACCTAAAAATAGTACAACTTGACTTGTTGTTGGAACTGACTAGTTAATAACTTACGTGTTAATGTTAAAGAAAGATGAAATAGTCTGAATTTTGAAATTTTATTATACCTACTTAACTTTATTTCGCTAGGGAAGCTCCGTGCAAAGATTTTTCTCTATTATATTTTTTGTATTGTATATATGTACTTACGTTTGCTACATCCCGAGTAAGGATTGCTAAGTTTGACAGGGTATTTCTTTTCACATTCACAAGTGTTAGTGACTGGATTGCAGTACACATGTTGGAGCCTAGAGCTGCAGGTAAACTCACAGGGTGCTCCAACATATAAGCCTTTTTCTGTAACAAAATAAATTCCTGTACTTAACTCTGCTAGGCAGGAGTTGCAAGGCAGTAAGAGTGCATACCATGTACATCGGGGCGAGGCTATGCGGGGGCACCGACCACACTCATGCTCGCGCCGCGTCGCCTCGTGTGGTCGTATGTGGTCGTACCAAGAGTGAAGAGGTGGCATTAGGATCGTGCGTCATTTATAAAGTAAGATGAAAAAAGTCCTCAAAGTATGCCGTGAAAGCAATCACGCATGTCTTGAATTATTACTCTTGCAATGTAACATAGGTAATAGGTATATGGAACTGTCAAGTTCTGAAGTGTTTATTTTTAAGAAAATCAAATATGGTAATTACGGCAGAACAAAAAGATTTTATGACGAAAATTACTTTAGAAATGGTAGAATGGTTGATGGCCAGTGGGTTTATTCAACACGGAACGCCATTCAGGATTTTCAAATAGAATTTCCACACATAGTCATGGATATCGACCGGTTTCGCCAAATTTTGACTAGATCTGTGTCTTTGTTGAGAGAAACAGGAACTGTGAATAGAAAGGAAGGCAGTGGTAGACCCAAAGTTCGCGCTGCACAAAAAGTAGAAGAAGTAAGGCAAATTATTAATGAACACAAACAAACCCCTATTCGGCGTTTAAGCCAGCAAGTAAATGTATTCTACGGAAAGTGCAATACAATCCTGAAATATGACCTGCATATGCACGCTTATCGTCTAAGCTCTGTCCAAGAATTGTTACCAAACGACAAGTCGCAGCCAATGCAATTTTCAGAGTGGTTTATGAGTAATTTGCATAATAATGAAAACGTTTTCCCGATACCCGAATTAAGAATTTTTTCACATTTTATCAAAAAATAAGTATTTCAAATAGCATTTTTTTGCAAAAGAATTTGCGGAATATTCAGTATATATTACTTAAAAAAAAATATTTAAATTTGAAAAATTGCATAATAAAATATCAGTTGTAAGCGGTGTCAAAATTTTATACCAACACGAATCGCGTAGTCGCCACAGTAAAAAACTCAACCCAAGATAGAAAATTAGAAAAATATATTGATGAAACCTGAAACTAAGCAGACCTGTCCGAGAACGTATTTGACGTATTTCACAACTCCATGGCCATAAGAAGAAATTATATTATTTCTAACAACAGCTTTAATGCCAAAATTTCATAAAAACGAATTAAATTACCAAAAAAAATGTGGCAACACTGTGTTCCCATAATCCAAAACGTCATCCAAAATTGATTTTTACCAGAACCTCAAATATGTAGCAAAACCATCAAATAGTTGATAAAAATCATCTTTGTTTATTAATAAAGCAATTTCTGAGTTAAAATATTGTGTTTTCCACATTAAAGGTGATTTATAAATGTAAGTAATATCAAAATGAATAAAAAAAATGTGTTAAAATTCCAAAATTAAAGGTGTCCGGATAGTGTTATGAAGCCAAGAAGGTTTATTGGACCGATTTTTTTCAAGGGACTCTCAATTCGACGCGATACCGTAAACCGTAATGGAATTTTAGAAAATTTTGTAAACGTATTTGACGATAAAGAGATGTGACAAGGCCACTTCCAGCACGGCGGCGCACCAGTTCACGTAACTTTTGATAATTTAAATTTTTTTGGAAGAATTTTTCGAAGGCCGAACCATTAGCCGTAGTATGCCAGGTAGGTGGCCACCACGGTTCTGCGATCTCACGCCGTGTGACTTTTTTATGACCACACATTAAAAACTCGGTTTTCGAAACCCGTTGTGAAAATTTAGAATACCCACGGGCTAGAATTACAAATAAATTTCAGGATATTAACAACTCCCCCCCAAGTGCTCACCAATGTTTTTGATGCTGTAAAAAGAAGAATGAAGACATGTTTGGAAGTAGAAGGTGGACTCTCTTTTAGTTTAAATTTATAATTTTTAGGCTCTTTGTTGTGTATGTTTTTTTAAATTCTGTATTATGCAATGACAACGACAATAATGTAATTTTCTTACAAATTAAAACTTCACAACTTGACAGTTTTATATTTTATTCACTTTTATCTAGGTTACCTTTCAAGAGTAATAATTCAAGAGATGCGTGACTGATTCCACGGCATACTTTGAGGACGCTTTTTTTTGTATCTTACGTTACTTTAAATACTAATAATTAGTAGTAAATAAATGAAAGGAGGAAAAATTCAAGCAGCCATCGACAAAACTATAACTTGCTCAAAATTATGTAGCGTTTATGTTTTGACCAGAATTCTTATAAATAAAAAATGTATTAATTACATAAATGCCAAACAAAAGGTTTTTCAGATTTATATAAACTCCACCCACGGTACATAGTACTTAGACCTTAGACTTCGATCTTAGTGGGCTGTCAGAAGATAAAAAACTCACCATCAGTAGCATTCTGTTGGACATAATCTTCCTTATCATCATCAGGCAGCGGCTGGTCATCATCGTCATCTTCAGAGTGGTAACTCCGCGGAACCGTCAATCGTTGACTCAAGAGAGGTACTGGAAGGTACAGGAGTAACAGCATATACGGAAGTGCTAAATATTTCATCTCCTGATGGTTCGATTGGCCTCGAAGAACGGGGTGGCATTTGATAACATGGTACCTAACTAAATTCTGAAAAAAGAGAATATGTAAACAATAGACAAAATAAGCCAAAACATCCATACATATATAGTATGTCCACGGATGGGGTGGACAAGAGGACAAATGGACCAAAAAGTGAAAGATGCGAAAAAAGGCCACTCTTTATAAAAGTTTTTGCTTGTTTATGTAAACGGTGAGCAAAAATACAAAATCGTAAAATTTGGCTAAGAGAAAAGTTAGGTACCTCTTTTAAATTTTAAATCAAAACGTTAAATAAAAAAGTTGTTTTAAATTTTAAAAGAATTCTTATTCCAGACTTTCAAGTAAAAATTTGAAATTTTCAAATTAAGGAAAATTTTTTAGTCACGTTCTCACCTTTCTTATTTAATTACACCTTTGATAATTGAGACGTACTTGCCAAAAAAATAAAGACATTTTCTTTAGCGCAAAGAATAGTTATAATCCAAAATTACAGACTCATGCAGCTTAAAGAAAATTACTAATAAAATATTAAATAATAATTGTAATATTCGCGAAATATTTCTTATTTCATTAAACTTTAAAAAAATTAAGGGCACATCATATTTATTTTTCAAAAACTTCTCCATATTCTAAGCATTTTTCTAATTGACGTCGAAAGTGGCTAAAGCTTCTACTTATTTTCTCCAGTGAAATGGATTCTATCGCTTTTAAAATTCTCTGCTTTAAAACTTCTTCGTCATTTTTAGTGGGTCTTTCATAATATATTAGTTTAATGCGCCCCCAGAGAAACATATCACAAATTGTCAAATCGGGACCCCTAGGGGGCCACAAAATTGGACCATTTCGGCCCATCCATCGAATTCCAAATTTGCGATTGAGTCAACTCCTTATTACGTCTGTAGCATAATGTGCAGGACACCCATCTTGCTGAAAATACATATTTCGACGATATTGAAGAGGCAATTCTTCTAACTTGTCTGACAAAAATGACTCCAGCATTATGTAAATAAGACTCTCTTTTACATGTATTATAAAAAAATGTTATAATCACATAGGAAATGGTGCACCAAACATTTACTTTTTTAAAATACTGATCGCGGCGGTTCGCAATTCTAAACTCTGGATTTTTCCTACCCTAGTATCTCACATGCTGAGAAGCTACAGTGCCGTTTGTACTGAAGGTTAACTCATCTGAGAACATTATCAGCATGAAATGTCACGTTGTTACTTAGAATTTCATCACCGACCCATAAACATAAAAATCCAAGCGTTTTTAACTGTCACCATCTTCCAAAGTTTGGTTAAAAATTGGTTTAAAAGGACGAATTTTATTTTCCTTTTAAACACTTTTTGAATCAAACCCAAACAGATTGCAAAATTAATACCGTTAAAGCGTCGTTTTCTGATTAAGATGCAATAAATTTGAGTATTCTTCGTATAATTACCCACCTCCCCAGAGTTTTTTGCTATTGGCGCCCTTGCGTAAATGTAATGTTATGACGTGAGATCTCCAGAGAGCCCTAAGTATAGTAGATATTCTGTAGACCCTTTCATTGCAATGTTTTTCGAAACCAAATTTTGTAATTTTAATTTATTTATCGAATTTAAAAAAATAAAATTTTATGTCCTCTGAACATTTGCACCAGTGCCAGTGAGAGGTATATTTTAAATTAATTAAATGCATTCTTCCGAGAAATAAAACTCATTTAGAGGATAAAAATAAATTTATTTCGAGAGAAGTTTCATACCTCCCGACAATTTAACTTTTGTTTGACTTTGTTAAAAAGTCCTGTTTTACCACAAATAAAAAACTTTTCAGGTTAATTAAAAGAATGTCAAATAATAGCCCCTCGAAAAAAAATTCATGTTCACGGAACTAGATCCCCATTTCTATATGTTTTTGAGGTCGCTGAATCCGAATCCGATATCCGTTTCACCCCATCGGGTCTAGTGGACACCGTAAACCTCCAAAATTCTTCAAATTTTCACTCGAGAATTTTTTCCCTTAATTTCTAGCGTTGCTCAGCATTTGACTCGGGTGTCCTCTGCTCTTCTTCTTCGTTTATTCGAAAGTGAGACGTGGGGAGTATAGAGGGTTAACATCCAATCCGGAACGCACCCCCGAGGGGGTGAAACCACCCTTTCAGGTGGTGAAACCCGTTTTTTTCTGTTTTCGAAGGATTTTTATCAGAATCACGACGGAGGAGGGGTTTATATATACACGGTGTTGGAAAAAAGCTGGCATCTCTAAAAATTTACCAGGGGGATGTTTATTTAAGGATGTCTCACTCGTATCGCATAGGAAATTTTCCAGGGGCAATTATTTTTCCGTGCCATGAGCCCCCTAACCTGAGCAAATATCGGCAGCCCGATCTCCGTCCATCTGCCGCGCTACCCGTCGCCGACCACACGAACGCCGTATCACATCGCCTATGCGCAGAGCTGAGTGGGGAGCGTTTCGACTGAGCCGAATTAAAAATTTTGAAAAACGTGAAAGGACAAAATCTGTTCCCTACATCGTAAGAAAAATTTTTTTCGGAAAACTTTTTCTCTAAAACTAATGGTTCAGCAGTTATAAGGAAATAAACAATTAAATTGTTTATAACAATTGATCGCGCTAGAATTTCTGAATCCTGATAATTTTGCTTAATCTCGCCTAATTCTTAATGTTCATAATTTTTTCAGATTTTTCTGAGCGATCCTTTTGGTGATGAGGGTGGGGGATAGCAATTTTTAAGCGCTTTTCTCGATTTCATTTGACATCCTACATGATGCTCTTCATTTTTTTCCATTTTACAATTTACCCCCTGAAATTAACCCCCAGAATCAAAATTCAACTTTTGATACTTCACGTCTATAATTGGGCCACCACACTCTATCTCTGCGCTAAATTTCAAATTCTTACACTGAATAGTTTCAGAGAAAATTGCCTGTGACAGACGGACAGACGGACGGACGGACGAACGAACGGACGGACGACCATCGTGTTGTTTTGCTAATTTTAGCGCGGAACACTAATAACTAATACAAACGATTCTTCAGAAATGGTTCTCATTAACTTCAATTAAATCAGATGTTGTTTACATCGACTACTTAATTGACCTACATGACTCTGAAGTCTTAAAAAGAAAATTCCGTGCAAGATTTTGGGAACAAAATATGTTGGGGATCCTAATCGATCCGTCGTTATCAGAAAAGTTGCTGACACCGTTACCCATAAAGGCAAAAAGAACGAAATAGGTCATTTTTAACAACATATTAGCATAATTTTCTTCTTTATATCTAATGAATAATGAAAAACGTGACTTGAAATAAAATTTTCCCAATTAAACACATTTTTACTTTGGCAAGGGAACTTTGTAACCTAGTGCCTAGTGTTATTAATCATTTGAAACTTAATATAGTATCTAATGTATTTCAAACTAAACGTGACTTATAAAATTTATAAATTAAAGCACTAAAGTGATCTGTTCTTTTAGTTGTTTTAAGTAATCTCAGGAACTCCTCAATCAATTTGAGATTCTTTTCACTAATGAATAGCTTAGGCCATTCTATTTTTTTGACTTAAACACAACATAGTTAGGGTAACATTACCTCGGTAATGCACTGATTGCTCGTGTAAAAACAGCTTGTTAAATTACATTGGTAATGTATATTTACAAATTTGCTGAAAATATACAAAATATTAGAAAATTAAGAACTAAACATATTTTCATTAAAAGTACTTGTTTAAATGTAAATATACAGTCATTATGTAAGTAACATTTTTGTAATCCTACCTAACTTTTACAATTTAGTGTAAATTTATATTACTATTACATTGAGGGTTTTTGTAAATGCCACCATTTTATCATTCCTCTAAAAGGCAATTATTTTTTAACAAATGTTTATTGAAAATGGGAGCTCCGCATATGATTTTGCTTGGGAGAGAATTTTGCTAAGAAAAATGTAACTTAAACATAGAATTTTATTAATTTTGTTGTTTTTTTTAATGATTTTGTTTAATGTGGAAAATATGATAAGAATAAAGTAAGCTCAAAAGTAAAATGGTATTATTATTGATAGTTTAAGTTATGGTAAAATACAACTGAACAATACACTTTTAAAGTTTAAAAAAAGGATCTTCCTGAACGCTTCATTCTTAAAAAAGCAGAATACCAAACGTAATATGTTCAATTGATTTTCTATTAAAAATATAGCTATTAAACTTTCTCGTCTTAGCTTCTATACTGGCAAGTCATTGGACAAAGTGAGCCATCATATTGTAATGTTCGCCCCTTTTTTAGAGGAAATTGAAATCTAGTTTCTTTCCTCATGTTTTACAGATGAATATTTGTTAGGGACTCTAAAAGAAGAGGACCCAGACTAATTATTTAATCAGTTTATTTAATCAGTTGATTTAATTAATTATGCATCAAGTTCATCTGTTGCTGAGTTGAGGTGTTTTGAAGTCAGTTTTGGTATTTTAGACAAACCTAGGACGTGTGTCCCTTTCTAAAGTAGGTCAGTGGAGGAGTGCGTTCTACAAACAACATCATCAAGATAAGTACCTAATTTTATAATCGCCATGAATAGCCAAATGATTTGAATAACCAGTTTAATAGAGAAAACCAATTTAAGATAGTGTCCTAACACTGTAAAGGCGTTGCAACATCCTAGAGCTATCTTAAAAATTATCATTTTCCTTTTTATTAAATACATTCGATTCATATTCTACGATACCTTTATATTAAACATTTAATAATTTACTTTTAATGTCGTTTTATTATGTGCACTTTTTGAGTTTATATTTATTGGTAGTTGGCTGACACATTTATAATACTGTAAGTTGCGCCACATTAGATCTGTTTATTGGTGCACATCAATGATGTTAAGGAGTGTACATTCAGTTTTAGTAAGTTCATTAATTGGTCATTAGCATGTGGTATTAATGAGCTAAAATTAGTAAACCCCCTCAAGTAAACTGCTCCGCTATTTTAGAGCTAGTTGAAGGCTTGTTGTCAACGTTACAATACCAACTAATATTTAATGGCAGCAGTAATTGTTACAATATTTTGACAACCCCCTAAAAAAGTATTTTGACAATAGAAATCGCATGGCAAATACGGAATATTGGCTTTAAATTTACCAGAAATTTGTATTTTTAATAATAACTTACAGTTTAAGGTTTGCAGGTTTCCATATTTGTATCAAAATTACAGTATCAGAAAGGTATTTTCAACACCAAAGGCAAAGGGACCTTACTTTTACATGAAAATTACAGTAATTGGGCGGTAAATATCAAATTGTTTTACTACCAAAGCAATGTAACTTTACAAAATTACTGGCATTTTGTAATCAACTTAATTAGCTGTAAATTTGCCACAACTCTTTTTTCAATGTACAAGTATTTATAATCCACGATTAACTTTACTTTAATAATTTAAAATGTTAGCTCATATATATATATATATATATATATATATATATATATATATATATATATATATATATATATATATACATATATATATATATATATATGTATATATATATATTTATATATATATATATATATATATATATATATTATATATATATATATATATATATATATATATATATATATATATATATATATATATATATATATATATATATATATATATATATATATAATAATTATATAATAATTACAATGATACAAAAGTAAAGTTGCGTGTAACTATTTACTGTTTATTTAAGAAGCAATTTATTATTCCAGGAAATGTGTTCCCACACCAATCGGTGTCATTTTGCGTTATGGTTCTATTATCTACACCCTACAGGATATAACATAACCTATATCACTGAACTCATATACTATTGGCTTTATCTGAAATGTCAGTGCTAAAAATATTAAATATGAAATAGTTCAAATTATTATGTATATGATGTGGAATCTATTTAATATTGGGGAAAAATAGCCAAATATGGAATATCGTTGTGTTTTTCAGATAGTGATATTATAAAATCATTTCTTCAATTAAACTTTTTTCCTAGATAATGGGTCTACAGAAAAATCTACCATACTTAGACCTTTTGTTCGAATCTCATGTGGAATGTGATGAACAGTCTGTGTCTAAGATATGTAAGATAATTTTAGAGAAATTGTTTCTGACTATAAGTAATAAATTAAAAGTGCAAAGAAATAAATTCGTTGCTACAACACCGATATAAAACTCATTAATGGACGTAAAGGGTCTGATTTTGATTCTGATAAAACGTTGTGGGTTCTTTAGCCACACTGGGAGAAGGGCAAGGGCCCAGAAATGGCAATTGCAGGAGGGTACCTGGATCAGAATCGAAAATAGCCTCTTTCTCTCGGTATTTTGTTGTACTAAAGTCAAAATCAGTCTTATCATGCGGGTTCAAATATCATCGATTATACGAATCAATTCGAAAAACCCAGAGCTTATCAAAATGTTTTATAATTGTTTCATCTACAGCGTATGTTTTCGGTTTTTTAATTAAGGAATTTTGCAATTTGCAGAAGTTCCAATTTCAACAGACTTGGTAAGGGATTTTGATTTTCTTTTTTAAGCCACTCATAAATATCACTTTTCTCCAATATGTCTTAGGCTTTTTTTTTAAAATTCTTGAGTGATACGATGCATTATCTAATACAATTAAAGATGGATCGTCCAAGTTTGGTATTAACTGATTTTTAAATCATTTATTAAATCTCTCACAATTCATGTTTTCATGATAGTCCAGAATTTTTGATTTTGAAGAAAAAGTTATACTTGCACCTGGAACAACTCCTGTTGAAGAACCGGTATGCAAAATAATAAATCGTTTTCCCGGACCACATCCTTTTTTTCTGTTAACACTTTTCATGGACTCTTGCCAAGCTTTGGATCCACTCTCATTTGAAAAGTTCCACGTTTCGTCTAAAAACACCACCGTCATAAATTTCGAACTGTAATTTTCAGTATATCTTTTCAAAAACTGAACACGTTGCTATCTGTGGCAGTTCATATAAAAACCTTCTATTTCAATCTTTTCTATAGCGAACACCTAAGTTTCTTATTAATTTTGATAACGATCCAAGTCCTATTTCCAAGATACCTCGCTTTCTTAGAGGATCCTTTAACACTGCAAGAGCCACATTCCTTTTTAGTCTATATAAATCACATTTTGTACTTCCATTTTACACTTTCTCTCGAATCTTCAGTGTGTGGCTTTCTTCGTTTACACTTTTTTGTATTGTTGGCTCTTTTTCGTAGACAATTTGCTGTACAATCCTTAAGCTGCTGACTACCAGTGCTTCCGCCACTGTTTCATGAATATTGCTTGGTGAATTTCCATTCTCCTTTTCATTTTTAAAATAATTTATAAGATTAAGAACCATTTTTTTTAGCTTGGGGGTGTAAGAAACCAGAGAATTGCTTCTTGTTTTCCATTTTAGGCCGGGTTTATCCAACTTCTTAATTCTTAATTCCTAACTCATAAGCAAGTTCACAATGTACTATTAAGTGACAGTGATTACCCAGTTTCTTAATTCTTTATTCTTTATCCTTAATTTTTAAGAACGACCTTGAAAGTTGCCAATTTTTAACTTTTACGAATTACGAATAAAGAATTAAGGAAATATTAAATGCGCATGCGGCTTGTTCAGCTGTTTTAGACAGATCTTGACAAATGACATTGTTATCCGGGTTAATGTGACGTTTGGTGATGGACGACAGTCTGTGAACGTAAAAAATTGTATTGTATTTAATTTTAATATTGAATTTAACTATTTATAACACAAATAAACAAGTTGTGTTTATATTTCCTATGTCAATTTTGACATGTATTGTCCAACTGTCAAGAGCTGAAAAAAGAATTGGAAAAAGAAGAGATAAAAATTAAGAATAAAGAAACTGGATACACCTGATCTAATAACTCACTCAAATTTTACGAAATGCTTAAGAATTAAGAATTAAGGACTAAAAATTACGAAGTTGGGTAACCCAGGCCTTAGAAATTCAAACTGTCAAAGTTACAAAATTGTCATCCATCAATCAAAACGAAGCAGGTACTTCTGTGCATTGTATACATTTTTAGAGTCACCGTAAATTATAATTCTATCCTCTTTTTAACTTCATAAGAGGAGGTTATCAATTCGACCCGTATGTGTCATTTTTTTTCATTTAAAATTTGCGTCTGTCTGTCTTATTTATCTTACGGATTTTATTTATTCTTCGGATTTACGGATTTTATAACTGAACACATTGAAATAAAATAAAACTAAAAATTTTGTCGGTGATTAAGTGATACACCGCAGGTTAAGAGCGATTTATACGAGTACTATAGCAAAGAATTTGCTCGGGTTTGCATTTAAATATAAGACAATTTAAATAATATATATATATATATATATATATATATATATATATATATATATATATATATATATATATATATATATATATATAATATGTCCTGACTGACTGACTGACTGATTCATCATCGCCGAGCCGAAACCACTGAAGGGTGATTCATTTAGACCTTTTTTTACTTCTAAATAAAACAGATAAAATGGAATTGGATGGCCGAATCTTTATTATGACCTGAAAGAACAATCTTTGACATTTATTTTTTGAAAATAATTTCATTTAAATACTGGCCGCGACTACGCCGTACGTGGTCCATTCGGAAGGTCCAATTTTGGATCACTGTTTCTAGCATTGCGGCCGGTATCTGCCCAATTACGCGAGTAAGGTTGGCTTCTAAGTCCTGAATCGTAGCTGTCTTATCGAAGACTTTTGATTTAACATAACCCCAGAGAACAAAGTCTAAGGGTGTGACATCACACGATCTAGGCGGCCAGTTGACAGGTCCAAAACGCGAAATAGTCTGCTCACCAAAATGTATTCTCAATAAAGCTATTGTTTCGCGGGCTGTGTGTGCCGTAGCTCCGTCTTGCTGAAACCAAATGTCGCCGACATCACAGGATACAATTTCAGGCAACAACAGGCACAGGGGGTAAAATGGGGGTTCAAAGCTTGTAATGGAGTAAAATTGTTATGCATCACATAAAAGAACATATCCTTAAATGAATCTTTTTCGAATATGAGCAGACAATGTCCCAAAATGATAATAAAGGTACATAAAAGACATTCTCCTTAAATAAGATTAAACGAAAAATTTAAACAAATGTTAAAACCAATAGAAAAACATAATGACTTTATTGGATAACAACAAAAACGAATTTTCGAAAATTGACCGTTTTATCTTCTAGGTCATCTTAAGATCAATACCCATATAAACTACTTACTAGCAAATCGTTACACCCCTTCAATTAACACGAGTTACAGATGATTTATGAGCACAAACAAAGTTTTAGTTTGCTGGTGATTAGGCATTTTCCAGGTTTTTATGCTGTTTATTAATGTTTTATGTAAACATAAGTTGACACGCAACAACGTTTCGTATCAGTATCAATCATTAACGACTTTATAAACGTTTTTTTTCTTTGGTGATTCATAACAAATTGAGCACTTACTACAAGTACAATAATCTGATCTACGATGGTTTTCCAGAAATGTTTTTCGGAAAAATAATTCTTCAAAATTTCTTTTTTTAAAAAAATAAAACATAATTCAAGGGCATTGGTTACGATTATTGTATGTATTCATATTATTGCCTTTTGTGCTGTTAATTAATGTTCAGTTAATTAATTTTTCTCTTCTAAGACCGCTTTTGATATCCTCAGAAAGCTTTAAACTGCATAGAAATATCGAAAAGGTTTATGAAGAAGCCGAAAAATGGGAAAAAGTATTTTTAAATTGTGCTCTTTTAATTTTAGTAAATTTAAATTATACCAAAGTCGGTAGGACAGGCAGAGCCTGAATAATTAAAAAGAAGCGATTGGTAATTTCTCCAAAAATATTAACCAATATGTCATTTTTGGAGTTATTGAGGCCAGAAAATCTAATTTTGTGTAACAGACCTTAAGAAAACCAGGGGGATTGGCGATTGGCGATTTCTCAAAAAATGTAAACCAATGTGTCATTTGGAGCGGGTGGAATTTTCGTGGATATTGAGGTCAGAAAATCTAATATTACAGGAACATTAAAAATTTAAAGAGGGGAAGATCATATAGGGGGGGGGGGGGGGGAGAGAATGTGCAATAAAAAGAAAGAAATACTTTAAAAAAATTAACCAACTTCGCAAAAGAAAAGGCACTGAAAAGTATGAATTACTATTTTTACGAATCTACAACTGAGCTTAATGGTAGAGTTGTGCCTTTGAGCGGTGAACAACCGGTGCAATATTGCATTTTTGTAAGCCCTATTAGTGATCACAGTTTATAACACAGTTAGTACCAATTATAAAAGAAAATAAAATGTGTGAAAGTGAAAAATCAACTAAACTTGCTAAATTTTCACGGCGAATAACATCACAACGTCACCAAACCGGGGATTCCCCATCGATCAGTTCCGGTGATTCCCCGGCGTTTGTACAAGCCTTATCCGTACTTTATTTCGACATGGAGCAATTGTAATAAGTATTTGACCACCTAATATTTGACCGCGATCAAATTCACCGGTCAGTTGACTAAGGACAAATCATGTTCATGGTAACTTAATTTTGTTGAAATTTGGGAATTCTAAACTTTAACTAAACTTAAATTAAAAGAGAAAAATTTGATATACATTTAAACCATTTCCTCGTTTTTCCACAAAAATTTCAGATGCATCGGTATGAATCATTTTTAGGTTCTAATAACTGTCTTAGTCCCATTTTAAAAGAAAAATATATTAACAGCACAAAAGGCATTAAAATGACCACATACAATAATCATAACCAATGCCCTTTGTAAGTTGAAATATCTTAAAATTCATCACTGAACTGTGTTAAAATACGTACCGCGGAAATGAATATTTAAAGTCACTTGTCAATAAACTGGACCTTCTTTGGGGTTTGTGCCAGTCTGCGATCAATGTCTTACTCTAAAATCTGTGTATTAAAAATTAAAATTTAAATAATTTATGACATCCAAAATTAGTAGAAAATGGAAAAGCCTATGACACAGATACTTCTTTAAGAGGGGTTTTAACTGTTTTTTCTTTTAATTTGTTGATTAAGAAGTGTTTGAATTTAATTCGTTAATTAATAGCGAGTTTTTATTAAAATGTAATATGCGATGATCTGCTCATAACAAACTAAATTATATAAATTTAATTAATTTAGTGGTTCTTGAGATAAATAATATTCACATAATATCCAGATAGATGAACTGGCATGCCAGATAAAAGAGAGAAATTAAAAATGGTTTTTTAAAGTGTTTTGTAATATTATGCTATCGCGCAACATCAAACAGAAGATGTGACATAAATTTCTGCAGCACACTATATTTAAGGGGTAAGGAGGCCTAAAAAAGTTATTTTTCAAGAATTTTTCCTGAGAAGGCTTTTAAATTTATTAATGTGAAAATTTGTATACATATTATGGTAACTTTTAACTGTAATTTAAGATTTTTGTATTTGTAAAAATAATAATTTTGAAAGCTGCTATAGCTGATCTCCAGGAGTTCCTTTCAAAAGGGCATCTTGTGGTGACAACGATATCTCTGGACTGGATCATCGAAAATGAAAAAACCAAACGGATTTCGTTAAAGTAATGTATAATCTTCTAATTAATCGAAGGAATAAGCAAAATAAATTTTTTTGACAAAATGGCGGCTTCTCAAAAAAAAAGTCGATATTTGACTAAAATTTTGGCCTTAAATTGCTTATATAAAAAAATATTTATCGGTGAGAAAGAACCTTCGATTAGTTAGTAAAAAATATACTTAAGAAGCTTGTGTTAAAATTTGAGACTGATTGGTTCAGCCGTTTCCGAGAAATCTTCGTCACCGACTTTAAAAACACAGTTTTGAGAAAAACGCGTTTAAAGTTTCAAAAGTACTTTACATAGCGTACAATCGCTCTGACACGTCTTTACAAATATGCATGTAACTTCGAAAATAATCGCCGGATTGCCTTGAAATTTTCTGTGTGTGTACTGGAATATACATATGTACATTACGAAAATGAAATTAAAAAAAAAAATCGATTTTTTGAAAATTCTAACTGTACAGGGTGGGCAAATAAGCGAGGTAAGCGGCTGTATCTCAGAAACTAATGATCGTGGAGAGTTACGGTAAAAAATTTTATAGGTAAAGTGGGCAAGGGAAACTGCTGGAAATTATTTTCAAGTTTCCAAGATGGCCGCCAGTGGGCGTTTCCGCCATCTTGAATTACATAAAGCTACGTTTGTCGCGATTTTCCCCAATGAATGTAACAAAAAAGTATTTGCGTTTTAATGCTAACTTAAAGTCGAACATTTTTTGTAAAAACAATTTTTCTCTATCTTTCGAAATAAAGTGGTGGGGGGTATTTGAATGTTGTTTTAAATAAATGCCTGTAACTTCGAAACGGCTTAATGGATTTGGATAAATTTGGTATCATTGGAAAGAGCATTTCTTGGGCTTTTAGGTTTCTCGTAATCATGACAGTTGTGACCTACACGACCGCCGATAGAGGGCGTTATTCGATATTATAACCAAAATATTGGATTTTCTCAAAAAATTTAAATGCGATGATATGACTTTTTTTACACTAGAAAATAGACAAATGACCAACCAATAAGCCTGCGCAAACCGCATCTTAATATCTTTTTCCTAACTCAAATTATTAAAAAAAAATACTAAACCAGGAAAATTCATATATATCCCCATTTAAAAATGCATCGGTTCCTTTCGATAAGAAGGCAAGTAGTAGGCCATGGAAATAAAAGACAAACTCCTCTCAAAACTATTCACAAGAAATATCGGTTTATTTAGTGCTGTGATTTTAAGTCACACGTTTTCGTATTTATAAGAGATTTCCCTTTTAAATAAAGTTGTGGTCCTGGAAAGGACCGATTTTGAAAAACGATTAATGCCTTCTGTGTTCAAATTGCCTTCCGTCATATTCCACACATTGTTCCAGTCTTTCTTGAGTCGACAGAACCGCAGCCTCGATTTCTGCCGCTGATATTTGACGAATTGAGTTTCGAATTCTGTTTTCCATATCCATTCGTGTTGTTGGTGGAGTTTGATAAACAATATCTTTTAAGCGTCCCCACAAGTAAAAATCAAGACATGTCAAGTCGGGAGATCTTGCCGGCCAAGGAAATAGGCTTCCCCTTCCTATCCAGCGTTCTCGAAAGGTCCCGTTAATATGGTTTCGGACATTAATTGAATAATGTGCCGGACAACCATCTAATTGCAGAAACATAGTTCTCCTAGTTTCCAGTGGCACATCTTCCAACAAAACTGGCAAGTCGTTGATCAAAAACTGTAAGAAGCGGTTACCAGTTAAAGCTTGATCAAAAAAATAAGGTCCAATAATTCTGTCCCCAATGATGCCGCACCACACATTTAGGCTCCAGCGACCCTGGTGCTGCACTTCTCGTAACCAATGCGGATTTTCAACGGACCAATAATGCATATTATGACGGTTTACCCTACCATCACTACTAAAGGTAGCCTCGTCGGTCCAGAGAATTTCCGTTAAGAAATTTCTGTTTTCCTCAAGCATGCCTAGCATCCATTGACAATAATTTAATCTATTGTCGAAATCTTGTTCATTTAGCGCCTGATGCAAGACTATGTGGTAAGGATGTAATCTAAAAGTAAAAAACAACATATGCGCAAACATAATATTATCAGAATAACACTGAATTGTGTATTTGCGAGTATGTGCTAAGATACTTGGAAGAAGATAAAATTATTTACCTATAATCTTTCAAAATATTTCTAACAGTTGTTCGTGCTATTCCCAAGTGTAGAGACAATGTTCTAGTTCCTACATGTCTATCAAATTCTATGTAAGCCAAGACATTGATAATGTTTTCTTCGGTCCTTCCATTGCGACGCCTGCGAAGTTTAGGACGACGAAAACTTCCAGTATCGCGTAATCGCTGTACCAAGCGCGGAAACATTCTTCTCCCGTAATGACGGCGATCTGGATACCGTGCCGCGTACTGTCTTGCCGCTATAGCTGCATTTTGAAAACACTCGAAATAAATCGCAATCATGTCAACAGCTTCATTATTTGTGAGAGGCATTTTGATTAAAAAGTACTCAAATTATACTCAATCAACAATATTAGCCTGCGTGTGACAAAAGTTTGACGTTACTTGGCAATATTTTTGTTAGGCGATTGTCGTGTCCATGGCCTACTACTTGCCTTCTTATCGAAAGGAACCGATGCATTTTTAAATGGGGATATAAGAATTTTCCTGGTTTAGTATTTTTTTTTAATAATTTGAGTTAGGAAAAAGATATTAAGATGCGGTTTGCGCAGGCTTATTGGTTGGTCATTTGTCTATTTTCTAGTGTAAAAAAAGTCATATCATCGCATTTAAATTTTTTGAGAAAATCCAATATTTTGGTTATAATATCGAATAACGCCCTCTATCGGCGGTCGTGTAGGTCACAACTGTCATGATTACGAGAAACCTAAAAGCCCAAGAAATGCTCTTTCCAATGATACCAAATTTATCCAAATCCATTAAGCCGTTTCGAAGTTACAGGCATTTATTTAAAACAACATTCAAATACCCCCCACCACTTTATTTCGAAAGATAGAGAAAAATTGTTTTTACAAAAAATGTTCGACTTTAAGTTAGCATTAAAACGCAAATACTTTTTTGTTACATTCATTGGGGAAAATCGCGACAAACGTAGCTTTATGTAATTCAAGATGGCGGAAACGCCCACTGGCGGCCATCTTGGAAACTTGAAAATAATTTCCAGCAGTTTCCCTTGCCCACTTTACCTATAAAATTTTTTACCGTAACTCTCCACGATCATTAGTTTCTGAGATACAGCCGCTTACCTCGCTTATTTGCCCACCCTGTACATAACCTCTTAAAATTGGAATGTCAACAACCATTTTCTGTAGTTTAAGAAACAAACCAATATGTACAATGTGTCCAAAAAGTGTTAGTATAGTATGGGCACATATCTTTGTTATTAGCATAGACTAAATAATACCTAGACGAACACTGCCGTGCAATGAAAAGCGGGTCTCCCTTGAGACATTTGGTGGGTTTACTGGATTTTGGTTTAAAAGTTTGTTTGTCTACCATTATATAAATATGTATACTATGTATCTACATGTATATATAATGGTGGACAAACACACTTTTAAACCATAAACCAGTAAACCCACCAAATGTCTCAAGGGAGACCGGCTTTTCGGTGTATTCGAGTGTCTGTCTATATTCTTTAGTCTCTGCTATTAGTAAAGGTAGAGACACCAAATTTGAGGTGTATCTTACTTAAATCTACTTTTTTAAATACCTTTGAGGGAGTTGAAGTCAAAAATTTTAAGTGCAACCCTATACCGTATGGTACATCATTTTAAAGGTCTTCAAAAAAGAATCATTTTACCGCAAACCCGAGGTCCGTATCTTAATTCGATAAAATGTCATCATTTTTTGCAAAACATTAATTTTTAGACGCATCGAAATTATACCTATGTTTTAATTTTTGGCATCTAAAACTTTATTGTCACATTTTTAAATGCATTTTTTAGGTATTTTTTGGAATTGTTTTGGCATATTTGGCAAATTAGCATAATCTAACGACTCTTAAATTTACCTATGTCTAGTTTTATTTCTATACTTTTAATATCAGGGCATATCATGAGGTTAAATATGTAAAATTCTATGGTTCGTTTTAGAAAAATGCACTGTACATTACCAAATCAATTTTTCATAGAAGCATTAAGAATTAATAGCAATTTAAAATTACCGATCTGGCAGAAAAGCTAAAAATCATTTTTAGTACAATTAGTACAATTAGTACAATTTCAAATTGAACATACTTCGTTAGAGTTGGTTCAGCTAAACAATTCAGTTTGGAATAGAAATAAACAATAGAACTATTGTCGCTGTCAAAAAATTAAGATCTCTCTACCTACTGGGCCATGAATACGCGATCAATATCATTTTTTAAATCAAGAATTACACACAAGAATTAAAACTTGTTAGAATGATTTACGGGCACGCACACAAACTTAGATTTGCAATAAAGATAAGGTACTTACAAGCTTTTTGTGTTATTTATGGTAATATTTATTAAAGCGGAAGCAGACACGAAACGATGGTGAAGCCGCGACGATAGGAATGCGTGGCGCCGATCGTAAAGGGGATGAAAATCTGGCCTACTAGGGTGAAAATCCGGGGAAGATTTACAGGACGTAACAGTAATTCCTGACATTTAGACTGCATTATAATATTTCAATTTCTGCGAAAATTATTTTAATGTGCTGCTCTTCTGACAAGAAGTTGCGTCTTTTACTAGAAACACGAAAAATTCTTCCTGTTTGCCTTATTTTCTTTAATTCTTCTTTCTTTTCACGTTTATGTTTGATCATCTCCTCAGCTTTCGGTTTTAAGCTTCATATCCCCTAAACTTCTTTTTCTTGACTAATTCTTGTCACCATTTTTATTTATCACTTCCATTGCCACACTCTTCTGCCGACATAACTATACTGGATCTTCTTATATTATGCTTCCACAACGGTTGGTTGTTCCCCTTGTTCTTGCATTTTTAATCTTTTTTTCCTTGTTAACCCAAACACCCATCTTAGATTTGAGATTCTTGACACTATTAAATATTTTAATTTAACTCAAAAATTCTTGTGATAAAGAAACCAATTTGTATGTACAGGATGTTTAGAAAGTAAAAGATTTTAAGGCATAGTTCTTTACTTAATTTTAACCTAAAATGTTTATAATATATAGACAGCTGTCTTAAACGACTTGTTTGGAACTTTTTAGATATATCATCATAAAAAATGCAACAATTTAACTCTGTATAGTGCCTGTAATTTAAATTTTCAAATACCTGTAGAATAGTTATATCTTGAGCTAGATAGGGTTCGTTAAAAAAAAAACAGGTTGTAGGCAGGGATAGGTATCGACGTCGACGCGTCGACAATGCGTCAACAATGAAATTAACGTCAACAATGTCGACAATGTCATGAATACTGAAAATGTGAGGTTAAGTTACTTAAAATTCCAGAATCTTCAGCAATACTTGAAATGTTGTTTTCCAATTGGGATTACATTCACACCAATAAAAAATAAAGTGTCCTTCTCGCATTCTAAAATGTTGATACATATTGTTTATTTCACACTTAAACTCGAAACAGTAAGAAATATGCAAAATGGTGATGACTATGAAAGCGATTTCGAGGACGACCTTAATTAACTTAACAATAATTATTTTCTTAATTTCAGTATTTTTATTGTAAGAATATAAGTTTTTATTAAAACGTGTTATAAATGTATTTTTGTACCTTTTAATATTATTTTAATTGGCATTATAAATTTTAAAGTGATTGTCGACGTAGTCGACATCGCTTAAGTTGTCGACATCGACACCAGGCGCGGTCCGTGAAATTTTAATGTTGTATATCTCGGTTGCGACTTATGGGACCCATGCCAAATTCAGGTCTTTTACTAGTGAGCCTACTAGGAATGTTTTATTAAAGAAAAAAATTATTTTGTGATTTGCGAAAAAAAGTTGCATTTTTGAATTGACCCACCAGGGTAAAAAATTAACACGCCAAGGTATTTTATTTATTATTTTTTCTAAACAAATTTTACATCATACATCATTTTGTCGACAATTCTTAAATTTTAAGAGAAAAAAATGTGTTAGTAGAAAGTTATAGTCATTTGAATTTTTTTAATCCTGATATATAATTTTTAAAAAAATTCAAATGACTATAACTTTCCACTAACACATTTTTTTCTCTTAAAATCTAAGAATTGTCGACAAAATGATGTAAAATTTGTTTAGAAAAAATAATAAATAAAATACCTCAGCGGGTTAATTTTTTACCCTGGTGGGTCAATTCAAAGATTCAACTTTTTTTCGCAAATTACAAAATTATTTTTTTCTTTACCAAAACATTCCTAATGGGCTCACTAGTAAAAGACCTGAATTTGGCATGGGCCCATAAGTCGCAACATAGATATACAACTTTAAAATTTCACGGGCCGCGCCTGATCGACACCATAGTTGACGCGTCGACAATTCAATTGTTTATATGATATGTCGACATTGACCATCACTGGTTGTAGGGTTTTTCATGAAGTTTTATACTGTAAAGCCAATAATTGTATAAACTCTCAATTGTGAAAGAAATTGTCATAACTTTTAATAAACACCCTTTATATTATTTTATTTGCAAAATCTACGTAAAAAGCCAAAATTTCTGGTACTATACATATTAGTCTAAAATGAACTATTTTTGAGATATTGAGATTTAAAATATGAAATTCGCCTTTTAAAATCCTTGTAACTTATGTCAGTAGTTTGATATTTGCTAAGATTTTTAACTTTACAGCATAAAACTTTATCAAAAACGCTATATGTAATTTGTTTTTTAATGAAGCTTCTAGTTCAAGAAATATCTATTCTACGGCCATTTACAGGTGTGACAATTTAAAGTGGCAGCACTATACAAAATTTGAAACAATTATCTCAAAAAACATTTATATTATTCCGAAGAAGCTAGAAAAAAATTAAAACTCTGACACCCTGTATCTTAAAAGCGAAACAGTTTAGGACATGCATTTATATGAATTCGTCGCTTAAAATACTTTGCGTTACTTTCTAAACACCCTGTACAAATTTTTCTTCAAATTTTGTAAAACAACCTGCAATAAGAAAATCATAAGAGAGTGAAGTAAAAATTCAATAGAAAATCCAAAAAGCGAAAAACGAAAAATGCAAAAGTGAAAAAAATATAACAAAATTCAACCAGTCAAATGGAAATTTTCAATTGACTACTGGGACACGCGTTCAGATTTACTAAGAAGGTTTATTATTTAGTACTGGTATACATTAAGATCTTCTAGTTGATCAGTTATGTTTTGACAAGTTTTTGTTTTGTCATTGTTAATAAGTCGTCATTAAGAACTTGTAAATTATTCTGATATTTCAGTCATTTGTTTGGTTTCGATCTGATTTTCATCTTTAAACTGGTTGCTAGAACGAATTTAGTTCTATTATTGTCGAAAGTACGTACTAACATTACTATTCTCTTTATAAAGTTTCAAAAACATTTAGAAACAAATTCATAGTATAAAACTTAGTTGTCTTATCTTATTCTTACACTTATCAGTTCCGAATTTTTGGTTGTCAAATTAGATCGGACTAGCGTTGCAGAATCTGGCCGTAAGTTTTTACTTATGTTTTTAATGATAACTTATTAACGATGACAGCACAAATCTTATCAAACCTTAAGCAATCAGCTGGAAGTTCAAAATTTAGTCACAATTAAATTCTAAACTTTTTTAGTGAATCTTTAAATAAAATTTGACCACCCTGTGATTCGTGGAAGAAGACAAAATTTCGTATTTTAAATGAATATTCTTGAAATCTTACTTCAAAATTATAAACAAAAAAAATTGAACATGTATAATCTGTTCTTTTCGTATACAGAACTAAATTTATTTACATTCCTAGTAGAAAATATCCTAATACTGGCAAAATGTTGTAAATTTTAATTGCAGTGCCAATCTTCCTAGCTTAAACCACTTTGATCAACTTGGGGGCCGGCGCGGCCTGTGATTTTAAAGTTGTATATCTCTGTTGCTACTTATGGGACCAATGCCAAGTTCAGGTTATTTAATAGTGGGCCTACTAGGAATGTTTTGGCGAAGAAAAAAAAATTGTAATTTGCGAAAAAAAGTTGAATTTTTGAATTGACCCACCTGGGTAAAAAATCAACACGCTTAGATATTTTATTTATTATGTTTTCTAAACAAATTTTACATCATTTTGTCGACAATCCTTAAATTTTAAGAGAAAAAAATGTGTTAGTAGAAAGTTATAGTCATTTGAATTTTTTTAAACCTAAAAGATAATTTAACAAAAAATTCAAATGACTATAACTTTCTACTAACACATTTTTTTCTCTTAAAATTTAAGAATTGTCGACAAAATGATGTAAAATTTGTTTAGAAAAAACAATAAATGAAATACCTAAGGGTGTTAATTTTTTTCCCAGGTCGGTCAATTCAAAAATTCAACTTTTTTTCGCAAATTGCAAAATATTTTTTTTCTTTACCAAAATATTCCTAGTAGGCTCATTATTAAAAAACCTGAATTTGGCGTGGGTCCCATAAGTAGATATACAACTTTGAAATTTCACGGGCCGCGCCTGCTTGGAGGTAAGTTTTATCCGAGAGTAAAAAATCTCTACTTCTGATTTTCCTTTCATAGTAGGCTTTGCCACGGAAACCCAAGAGGGTCATAACGCAAGCGCGCAGGTGAAAAATAGTATGCTTTATTATTTGGAGTATGCCCTCTTTGTTATGATTATGCTGACATTTTCTATTACTAGTCCAATAACAAGAAATATTGACATTTGTCCCTGGTAATTAATTTTACTATAGTAATAAAACAAAAAGCGGTTTCTAAATAGAGCGAAATATTTGTGATCATGAAAATCATAGGACTAGGATAGGAATCAAATTTAGATAAAAACCAAAAAGTTAAAATCAAATATTTAGCTTTAACTTTTAAGCCTTCGTGAAGACAGAGACGTTAATATAGAGCTTTTTAGTTATTCTGTCTATTTGTTTGTCCTAAGAATTACTAAAAAAAATAAGCTCATAATTTTATAACATATGATTAGCAGATCTCTTTTTAGTTTGAAAAACGTAAATTGCCAATCAAATAATCTTTTTACTATAAGAAAACCCCAACAAATTTTATATTTGTCTCGAAATGCAGATGTTACATAAAATAAACAAATTCGTAAAAGAATGTTACAAAGAAAAAGAAAATTATGGAAAAATTTTGCTCTTGAACAAATTTAGTCATAATACAGAAAAGTTTGACAGTGTTTTGATAAAAATCGACCCGATACTGAATTAATAATAATTTTTTTTAAATGAAAGATGGCAAATCTAAAACCACAGATTCAAGTTAGTTTTAAATAACTTGAATAAATATGGTGTAACAATTTATTACCTAGCTTGAGAGCAAAGTTTAATTTATTTTTTAATTATGGACATCCGTTTGCACATTTAGAAAAATACGCGATTAGGTAGTTTTGAGGAAAAAATTAATATAATGGCGAATTAACAAAAACTGAAGGACATACAAAATATGAAAATCTAGATCTGTAATGACATGACAAGGGATGAAAGGAAAATACAAAACATTATTAGAAAGAAAACTACGAAAGCAAAAGAGCATGGGAAATACATTAAAAACTGGGTACACTATGCCCCCGAAAAAACTAATAAATAATAATACATTGAACGGAAGAACGATGACGGACAAGGCAATAAAAAAAGAGTTGAGAGTGTATAATACTAAAGAAGGAGAAATGAACAGGAAGGAAAATGAAGAACGGAAAATATAAAATAAAAAGAACCAAGGAAGGAAATTGTGGAAAATGGGTACATGGAACTTAAGAGGCTTAAATGGAAAGGAAGAGGGATTAGTGGATGAATTCGAGAACGCAGATGGGCCTTTAATAGCTATAACAGAAACAAAAAAGAAAAGATATGGAAAATACTATCTAAGAAATGGGCATATACTCCTAAACTGTGGAGAAAATAAAGAAAATCAACAACTTAAGTGGAATTATATAAACGAAAGAATTATGAGGATATAGTGGCAAAAAGTTGAAAAAGAAGAAATAACCATTGTAGTAGTACACGGTCCAAACGAAAATGATAAAAAAGTAGATAAGGAAACATTGTAGGATGGAATTACAAGAAATAGTAAATATAGAAGAAAAATACTATCTAATAGGAGACTTTAACGGGAGAGTGTGAACGGAAAAATGTTGGCGGAATTCTGTAAAACCTCTTAGTGACAGATACATATTTTCAACACAAAGACGTATATAGGATCACAAGAGAAGTTAAAAATGGGTACGAGAAATCTATAATAGATCTACTAATAATAAAAAATCAGACTTTCAAACAATAAGAGACGTGAGAGTTAAAAGAAGTTACGAGATAGGTTCAGATCACTACTTTGTCGAAATAAAAATAATAAGTGGAAAAAAGGAGAAACAGTCGAAAATTAAAATAATAGAAAATTTGTAAATATCAGAAGTTATAAATCAAAAAATCGAAGAAACTTTCGACACTTTCTCAAGAGCCTGGATATGGAAAACACTAGAAGCAAGAGGAGTAGATCCGGATTTACGTAATGTCATTAAAAGTCTCTATACTAAGACAGAAAACGTGATAAGAACTGAAATAGGAGACACCACATTGAAGGGAGTCTGACAAGGAGGAATACTCAGCCCCTTATTGTTTATCCTAGCATTGGATGAAATCGCAAGGAAAGCCCGCTCAAAAGCTAAGGGGTTAAAAGTAGCAACCAGAAAATAGAAGTAAAATAATTCCTATACGCTGATGACCTAACTTAACTGCAGCAAACAAAAAAGGCTTACAATACGCAGGAAATACCTGGATGACAACCTTCCAAGAATTTGGTATGGACATAAATAAAGGGAAAACGGAGATAATGTCAATTGCCAAAGAAAATGAAAACTTTCAAATACATATCGACGAAGTAACAACAGGCGTGACAGATCAAATGAAGTATCTCTAGGGTCACGTATCGCTATCGTTGGAAACATAGAAGTTGACATCATTAATAGAATACAAGGAACAACAAAACTATTGCCTGCTCTACGGACAGTCTTTTTTAATAAGTGGAAAGTCAACAAAAAAAAAACAAAAATTACAGTTTACAAGACAGTGGTGGTACCTACATTAATCTCTGGAAGTGAATCATGGGTCCTGACCAGAAAGGTTAAAATCAAGAATAATAGCTACAGAGATGAGGATGCTGAGAAGTACAGAAGGGGTTACAAGGCATTATAAAATCGGAAATAAAATAATTAGGTAGTCACTAGAAGTAGAACCAACAATGCAAAAGATTGAAGAAAGTCAGCTTGGTTGATTCGGGCATTTAATAAGAATGGAAAATAACAACATACTAGGACAAATACGGGAAGCAGGGTGGGACCACAACAGACGAAGAGGACGCCCGAGGAACCCAGTCAAACACTGAATCAGTAAATAGGACTAACACTGGAACAGAGAGGCAGTATATGGACAAATACAAAAGGACTAGTGAAACATAGGAAGCAATGGAATAAATTTTGGCACATCAAAACAACCATCAACACCTAACAGTAACAGAGGATGACGATAAGTAAGTAAGCAAGTGATTAGGAAAAATTCACTTTTCTTTTGATTTAATTTCATTAGTATGTAACTGATTTCTTTTTATCTAAGACATCCCAAGTAGACTTCAAGCCTAAGTACCTTGGGCGACTGAAGAGAAAGAAAATGTAGTTTGTTGGCACGGGATTTAAAGGATTGAAGGTTGGGACGGGAAGCAAAAACATCTGCAGGCAATTTGTTTCCCCCTGGGTATGAATGAGCGAGAGAATTGGTCTGTTCTAGGCTTTTGTAGCTGGACAGTAAAGAAGGCCATGATCTGAACGACCAAGAGGAGCGCGTACAGATGTTAAGTATTGCTCAGGATGGGTGGTAACAAAAAGGAACTAGTGGATTTGATTTATGGGTAAAAACGCGGGAAAAGTATGTTGGCTCTCTAATTAAATTGGCGAGCGAGTTGCTGATTGCGAAGTTTTCTGCCGCTCTAAATTCTGAGTCGGTTTTTGTGGATCCTAGTCATTCCTTGCTATGGACGTTGAAGTCGCCTAGGACGATAACGTCAGCGGAGGAAAATTCAGAGACAAGATGATCAATTTTTGCTGAGAGAAAGTCAAAGAACTCATTTAGAAGTTGTCTGATGGGGAGCGGTAGATTCAACAGATAAAATATTTAGTAGAAAATTTAACTGTAAGTTTTAGCCAGAGAATATCGGGCTTGCCTGATTTCAGGGTCGGGAGTCTGGGGCAAGAAAGACTGCTACGGACGCAGGTACATACCCTACCATGAAGACGAAAAGATGACAGCTTGGAAACAGGAGATGATTGGTTGAGGATTTGGGACCCATTTGGGATTCGGTCAGAAAAATAATGTGGGGTTTGCATGTGGGATTTTGCATGATGATATTGCTCAACATTTCATTTTTTCAATAAAAATAAAAAGAAAGTGAAACTTCAAAGAGCTGATATTGTTCAATCGCAACGTTATCTCTACTTTTGAATTGCAGGTCATATGTCATTTTGTTTGCCAATGATATTTATAAAAATACGCGATTCAATAAAACATCGCGTTCATATTGTCTTTCCTAAGTGGCAGAAAGATATGCAGCTGGCTATTCAAAAATAAAGGCTACTTTTCTATTACACTATAACATCATAAAAAATATCCCGATTTAAAAAAAACAAACTACCTTTCTTAGATATTTTTAAATAAATGTCGTAAACTTTACAAGATGGCAACCAGGTTTTCACGAGAGATTTAAAGAAACTGTGTTAGTTTCATATTAAAGCAAATTTATCTAACTGCGAGACATAGTAAAATTATCCATCTAAAGAAAAGAAAAAAAATTATTAATATTTTATTAATATATTAACTTGTTTGTTTTTGTTATTGGTATTGTTCATATTTCATCTCCTTGCTTATTAGTTCTTATCGATTCTGTTCTAAATTACGTATATGGTTTTTCTCGAAAAAGTTTATATAACAAAATTTTAGCTTAATCTGTTCTACTTGTTTTCAAGAACTGTTTAAAACCCAGTAGCTAAGTAAACACCTACTTAAAACTAAATAATTAACTATATGCAAAAAGTTTTTCAACGTAAAATTAGCACTCATTATCATAAAACTAATTAATTCCAGACACATAGATCTTAAACGTATAAAAGCAACTGGTCTTGATTTATTTACTTTTAGTTATTATTTACTTGACCCTGCTTGAACTAAAGATACAACATTTTATAATAACAATTCTTCGATAAATATTCAGTTTGTGGTTTGTTGTCTTGGTCTGTGGTTACGCGCGGTACCAGCATCCGTTGATATTTAGTGAGTTTCTTTATGTCGATTTTTTTATTCTCGGAACGGTAAACAGTTATTTTCAGCTGCTAAGTTTTTATATGCTTTCTTAAAACGGTTTAGTGAAAATCGCTTATAAAGGATAATAAAACTGTTTTAGGTGCTTAATTCGCTTTAAATTCACGTTGGACAACCCAGATTCATTTTGACATGGATTTTCGGCTTTAAAATTTTTAACAATAACATTATAAGTATTTAAGTATCGTTATAAGTATATTAAGTATTGATTCATATCCAGCAAGCAATTTTCAGTCAACTATTTTAAGTTTGAACGTATACAGGGTGTCTAAAATAGGTGATACCACTATTGCTATCTCCGAAACGGTAAAAGATACGAGGTCGGTTAAATTAGTGAAAATGTGCCATTTCTAGTCCCTATTCATATTCCGTTTACGGAGTTGCCAAATTCTCTATAATTTCTTATCTACAGGGGATTTTTTAAAAATAGTCAAAAATTTAATTCTTAAATATCTCGAAAACTATTATAGTTAGAAAAAAATTCTTTTAACAAAAATATCACGATTTTTTAGCTTCTTTAAAGTAACGTAATTGTTTTGTTTATATCATTTGTTTTTACTGAGTTACTGATACTAACTTGTTTTTGTCAAATACGGACCTGGACTTTTTGCTTCATTTTTTGTAAGAATACTTTATACCCTTTACAACTGTGTATAACTTGTTTATGTTTTCCGACGTTTTGATAAAGAATAGCAACATCATCAGGATTTTCTAACAATACGGACCTGGGATCTTCCATGTTAAGGCACAATTCATAACCTATCGCTATGGTTTGTGGTTTTTGTGGTTATGAAATGGCGCATTTACTTGAAAAATTCCAGGTCCGTACTGGTAGAATATCCTGATGATGCGATTCTTCACCAAAACTTCGAAAAATATAATAAAGTGATACACAGTTGTAAAGGGTATGAAGTATTATTTCAAAAAATGCAACAAAAAGTCCAGGTCCGTATTTGAAAAAAACAAGTTAGTATCAGTAACTCAGTAAAAACAAATGATATAAACAAAAAAATAACGTTACTTTAAAGAAGCTAAAAAATCGTGATATTTTTGTTAAAAGAATTTTTTTCTAACTATAATAGTTTTCGAGATATTTAAGAATTAAATTTTTGACTATTTTTAAAAAATCCCCTGTAGATAAGAAACCATAGAGAATTTGGCAACGTCGTAAACGAAATATGAGTAGGGACTAAAAATGGCACATTTTCTCTAATTTAACCGACCTCGTATCTTTTACCGTTTCGGAGATAGCAATAGTGGTATCACCTATTTTAGACACCCTGTATAATGACTTCATTCAGAAGATTAATACATTAAAAGATCTTTGGTGACAGTTTCTCTGTAACTAGGACCTCAATATTCTTTTTACATATTATTTTCCTAAAATAAATCGTAAAATATCTTTAAACTTTTATTAATACGCTAAAAAATACCTACAGAATATGAATCTACGGTTAATATTGTCATAGTATTTATACAAAAAAATAAAGCAAACAATTGTACTAAAATGAAATTAAGTTGGCCAACGTGACGGGCACCTGGAGAATGCCGCCTTAAGCAGCCAATAATTTTAGGAAAAGGGAGCGTATAAACATACCAAGTGCCATTAAAGCACTATAAAAGTTGAACAAAATTTTATGGCCAGATTCAGTATTGCTAAGACTCGCGTAATTTGACAATGAACGGGTTGAATTGACAAATGCAAAAATAAGACAACTAACTTTTGTACCATGAATTCCTTTTTTTACGGAGATTTATTTAAGTATGTATTTTCATAATAATAGAACCAAATTTATCGTAGTTACAAGTTTAAAATAGAAAAAATCGGTCAAGTGCAAGCTATACTTGCACAATTAGTATTCCGTGTCATCAGCCCTCCACTTAACCTGAGCAAACCTCGGCCACCCATCTGCCGAACTACCCTCCACCGATGGGAACAACGCCGTATGACATCGCGTATGCGCTGAGCTGAGTAGGGAGCGTTTCGACTGAACCAAATTAAAAATTTTGAAAAACGTGTAGGGACAAAAGTTGTTCTCTATATCGTGAGAAATATTTTTTGTCGAATAACTTTTTCTCTAAAACCAATGGTTCGGCATTTATAAGGAAATAAACAATTAAATTGTTTATAACAATTGATCGCGCTAGAATTTTTCAATCCTGATAATTTTGGCTCGTTCTTCACCTAATTCTCAATGCTCACGATTCTTTCACATTTTTCTAAGCGATCCTTTTGGTGATAAGGGTGGGGGACAGAAATTTTTAAGCGTTTTTCCCTAAAAATGTTTAAAACATGCATAACAAATACATGACATATATTGTTGAATTCGTGCGTCAGTAAGCTTTTATTTGACATCCTACATGACGCCCTTGAATTTTTTTTCCATTTCCCAAAATATCCCCTGAAATTAACCTCCAGAATCAAAATTCAACCTTTTATACTTCAAGTCTATAATTAGGCCACCACACTCTATCTCTGTGCTCAGTTTTAAATTTTTATGTCGAATAGTTTCAGAGAAAATCGCCTGTAATAAACGGAAGGACGGACGGACACCGAAGTGATATATACGTAAATAATATAAGTGTCCGTTTTTCTAGATTTAGCACGGAACACTAAAAATCATTTAAAAAATTAGCAAGCTCTAAAAATAATACACAGCCTAATAAGTTTAAAATGACGATTAATTAACAACCAAGAATTAGAATTTAACCGATCAACTAGAAACACAAAGCTATATCTATTTATCGTTACGTTATTAAAAAACTTTGCGTAACCATACCAAAACCAACGAAACTCTATTTCTGCTTTCTAGGCATTACAGCAAGATTTCAATCAGTTAAATATAGTTGAATAGAAGTTAAAGTAAAAATAGTACACGGAACTGCAGAGGACCGCGAAATTAAATTAAAAGTTAGTTTAAAAATTTGTGATGGCGAGGAACAACAGAAATTTGTTCATTTCCTGTGTTTTCGTGGTGTTTGGCTTATCTTTAACTGATGGACAGTCTTTCAATTTGTCTCAACATGGAGGGAGTCACCAGAATCAGAGCAGACCAAATGCCGGAGTTTGTACTTTAGAAGTACCGTAAGTAGAAAAAGCCCTTTGTTTAATAGAATAAAAATAGCATCCCAGATGGGGTTGTCCATGGCACAAAAGGACTTTAATTTATTAAGAAACGGCTGTTCTTTATAAAAATGTTTGCTTGGAGAGATGGGGTATGGGGGATGTTGGGAATAAATAATTTGGTATATAGAGCTTTTAAAACATCAATTTTGCCTAAAGCATAAACATAATCCAAAAGTTCTAGTATATTGCTGTCCTTTATGTCTCTAATGGAGCCTGTAGCTTAACATAATTAGTTATTCTTAACCATCTTAACATAATTATAATAATTGATTAGTATAATACAACATTGGCGTCTGGAATTTTTTTTTAAGTTGTATATCACTGTTTCTACTTACGGCACCCAGGCCAAATTCAGGGTTTTTGATAGTGAGCCTACTAGGAATGTTTTGGTAAAGAAAAAAAAATTGTAATTTGCGGAAAAAAGTTGAAATTTTGCTCTGCCATGAACACGTTTAGGTATTCTATTAGTTATTTTTTCTAAACAAATTTTACATCATTTTGTCGACAATATTTAAAATTTAAATATTGTCGACATTGTGTATTATTAACAGTAACAGCCAAAAAAAAAACGGTATTCATGAAGCGCTCAACTTAGCAACTTCGGTGCGTCAGAAACGCCACTGACCACAGTATAATTTGCAAAGGCCAAAAGTAATGTGAAATACATATAAAACTTTTAATAGTTCTGAGAATTACACTTAACCTTGTCTTAAATACAAAGTTGTGTTATTTCCAAACTCACGATTATTTACCAAGACTGGTAAACACATTTTGATTAAGATTATCATATTATCAATTATTATAAAACGACTTTATATATTTTCAGATTATAAAGACGTGGGACTGCCCACTCAAGTTATAACCACAATCGTGAATTTTCCTCTCCAATTTATTATTTTGGTTTAATTATTATTCTTAGGCCTTTCGAAAAGGGACTAAAAAAATTGACAACGATCAAAGACTTTCTCTCAAGGCCCGCCAGTAGTTTTCATTTTCTTATGAAATACTGTTTTTATTTCTTTTAAATGTTTACAGCATTTTTACGGCGCTTTCTCTAATATTACATTTTCTACAACGATAATTTGCTATAATATCATATTACTTTTACTGACGAAAAAGAAAAGAGAAAAACAATAAAAAACTAAAAAATTATGTTTCGGCTCAACCAATACAATACTTTTTTTGGAATAATATCTTTTATACGTATATTTATGTATAATATATTCGTTTTTTAGTACAATTTTGTCAATACATAATTTATTTTGTATCTTGATTTATTATTATTTTTTAGAACTGTTGACATCATTGCCCCAGAGGACAGGTTGGCTGGCATACCAAGAGGCAATGGGGTAATACATTATTACTATTTATTTAATCTTCTTGTTATTAATTATTTTGTTGTTATTTGATCATCTTTATTCTTAAGCCTAATCTATCACTAGTGTAATATATATTCTGCCTAAAACCTAATCTGATCAAAATTTGATCAGATTAGGTTTTATGCAGAATATACAGGGTGATTGGTACGAAAGGACAGTACCTTTGGCAATGGCTTCCCTGGCTTAATTTAGGTCGATTGAACCTAACTTTAAAAGTTGATAATAAAAGAGATACACAGAGCGTTAAAATAAAATTTTATTTTACATTTTAATCGGTATGTTTTAAAAGATACCAATCACAAAATTTGGTTTGTGTTTTTTTTGGGATGGGAAAAGCTAATCCGTTTTCAAATATTCTGTATTCTGTAGAAGCCGCCATATACGGCATTAAATGCCAAACGTCTCAGCTTTTTTGTGCCTCAGTGTCACAATTTCTGAATGGAAATTCTTATTTCTCAATACTACTAAATACGAAATAATATTTTTTATTTTTTATCAGCAAAACAATAAACCTTTTTATTAAGGAAATGCAAACATTAAGTGAAAATAATAAAGAAGAAGTAAAACACAAATGAAAAAATAATCTGTCAAAATTGAATTCTTGGCATTTTGAGGACTTGCAAATAAAATAACTAACATTATACAAAGTCAATAAATTAAATTATATTTCAGAAAATGTTCAAAATACCCACCGTTTGCCTCGATACATTTGCCACATCTTTTTAGAAAATTTCTGCCGACTGCCAAGAAAGTTGGATGTAAATTTCGAACAGCGTTTGCTGCAGCTACCATTCTTTACCAAAGCTCATCTGCTAATTTCGCTCTTTCAACCGCTACGGCTGTACCCCACAAAATGTCCGACAAAATTCACTTTCAACTAAAAATATGTTACCTATATGATTAAAAAAATTAAAAATTCATTATTCTTTTAATTTACATCACGTGGAAATTAAAAGGATAACTTTGTTGATGAAATAATGTATTCGGCTATTCGCTTCTGCGAACAAAAAATTTGCTATTATAAAATTGTTTACATTTGCAATACTTTTTAGTCAAGGCCAGAGTTAACTAAAATCCACATATGTTGTCAAGGTTACGAAAAAATACCACACACTTATCTTCATTGTCAACCAATTTGCGAAAAAGGCTGTGAGAATGGAAACTGCACGTCTCCAAATGTCTGTACATGTAAACGAGGATTCATTAAGGTTTGTACATTTACAAATAATGTGTACCCATTATTAATTATTTACAAGGAAACCAAATTTTTCAATTAAAAGTTCCAAAATCAAGGTATCAAGCTAGAACATCTTCTTTGATTCTGTCTTTAATATGGGGGTGACGTTCTCGGGTAATTATCTCCGCAACGCACAGTGGGTCCGACTATATCATAATTATTGTAACTAATATTTTTGGAAAATTAATAATTAAAAACGCATTTCTGTACTACTGTAAAGTAAACAAACCATACAAAAAAAAATGGTGAAGTGTGAGTCCAGCTAGCGTGATATGTGTTTCGTAATAAAACTTTTTAATATTTTTTTTCTACTGTGTGCATCATTATAATACAAACCCTTGATTTTGGTCAGATTTGTTTTACTCCGATTTTACAAAGTGTAGGAAAGAGAAAATAGTTTATAAAACTTTGTTTTAAATTTTACTTCACAAGGGTTATATTAAATAAGCAATTTATATATATATATATATATATATATATATATATATATATATATATATATATAGTTTTTAATTTTGTTTTCTTGGGGATTTAGTCCGTTGTGAGGCAAATAAAATGTGGTGTTTTTGGTTACATTTTATATTACTAACGTTTCGGTAATAGATATACCTTCATCAGAGTGCAGTAGCTGAAAACATTTTTTTATTTTAACAGTTTTTAGGTAATATTCTAGGAACTAGTTACTAAGTTTATATATAAGTATAAAGGTGTTACCTTTTATTAAAAATCCAAGGATTGGCACATTGTACTGCGAGGCACTTTATAAAAAATTGCACTTTCTGTTACTTTGAAGTTTTTTTTTCTTATAAAGTGCCTCGCAGTACAATGTGCCAATCCTTGGATTTTTAATAAAAGGTAACACCTTTATACTTATATATAAACTTAGTAACTAGTTCCTAGAATATTACCTAAAAACTGTTAAAATAAAAAAATGTTTTCAGCTACTGCACTCTGATGAAGGTATATCTATTACCGAAACGTTAGTAATATAAAATGTAACCAAAAACACCACATTTTATTTGCCTCACAACGGACTAAATCCCCAAGAAAACAAAATTAAAAACAATATATATATCAACAGTCCAAGAACCTGCCAAAAATACATATATATATATATATATATATATATATATATATATATATATATATATATATATATATATATATATATATATATATATATATATATATATATATATATATATGTTTGTATTCTCCATTTTGTGGGCTTCTATTTGATAACTCGGACACTGAGCTTGAAAGTAAAAACAAGTTGTCACTCATTTATCCCCAAAAAAACAACCCCTAAAATTTAGAATTAATTTTTTTATTTGTGTTTTTTGTATTGTAAATCTTCTTTTATTCTGTGACCTATACCTATACTAAATTTCAGCTTTTAACGTTTAACGGCCTTGGAGAAATAGGACTGTGACATGCAGACACCAAGTTTATTGCGTTGTTCGTTTTTTTTTTAATTTTGGGGAAAAATAGTAACAATTAACTACAAACAGAAAAGGCCGTTAAAAAGTCAAATTAATTTACCTATTATTTTCCATAAAACATGTTTACCAAAAATATTTTTCTAATTAATATATAACTAATAATACAAATTAATACACACCATACAGGTTGTTGAGTTAGTGAATATATCTTCAAATTCGCAGCTGTTTTCAAAACAATTATAATAATTCTTGTTGCAGGACTTAAAACAAAAAAAATACCTAATTCGCTCGAGATATTAATCCAAGCTTCCAAATAACGTAAAAATAAAATTTCAGAAAAAAATATTTCGAGGGGTGCCACGTGGTTAAAGTTTTTACTTTTTTACATAGCTTCCTTTTCCACCCTGTATAATAAAATTATTTGCTTAAAGCGATCCTCGTACCTAAGTTTCAATAAAAAGCCAAAAATTTGTTTAGATAAGTTGAGCCTTTTTCGACAACAATATTTTGTTAAAAAAAGAATAACGCACCTGCTCTAATAAGGCAACTTAAAGAGGGGATATAAATATTAATTATTCTTTACGACATACTAAATAAACAAAACACTTTTAACGTAATATTTATACATGCCTCTCTGACGGATCCCTGGCAATAAATATTTTTAATTATGGCCTATTGCCGGAACCACTGTGCAACGGCCGGTTCTACTATTGTTAAACCTGTTTCACTTAAATTATTCTTTAATTCATACACTTATCTCTGCCCAAGTCTTTTTCTATCTTTCCAGTCATACACATTCATGGTCATTACTCTTCTGTCGGCCTGATCTTTGTGTATTTTATTCTTATCAGATGCACATACTAGTGTCATTTTATTTCTTCCTGATACTTTCACATCTTTGTTTGTTTCCCTTATTATTTTATTCCTAACTTGTCTCTCCTTAATACCCCACACATATTTATTTCTGCCCCATCTGACCTCCTTTTACGACCAGATTCGGAAAACGAGCACTTATTTATTATTTTTCATTGGGTATTCCCAACAGAACAGCAAGAAGCACTTACTTTAAGCATCATTGCAGTATAGCTACAGCATCCTAAAACCTCCCTTTTTCCCTCTTCTTTATAACAAGAAGCGTGCTTCATTTATAGAGTACCTATTCAGTTATCCTCATGCTTGCAAAAGTATCTCTTTATCCCTTCAACTCATTACGTGCGGTATCAGTATCTACAGATTATTTGCTCACTTCTCTCCAAACTTCCAAGGTTTTAGGTATTAAAACTTGAAGTTTACTTCAGCTCCAGATAAAACATGCTCGATAACATGTTTTGTAAATTTTTAGAGTGCTGAAAATCCCAACAGATGCATCCCAACATGCCCAATTGGTTGCCTTAATGGAGTATGCACCACAAGAGGGTACTGCGACTGTAACAATGGCTACACCCACAGTGCCGATGGAAAGTACTGTGTTCCTGTTTGTACTGGTGGATGTGGTCAGGGTGGACGATGTACTGGACCTGAAACTTGCACATGTTCTCCTGGGTAAGAATAAATTAGTACTTCATGGTTTATTTCTTATTCCACACTACTGACATTCTCTTATTTTTTAGTTTTGAAGTAAACCTAGACACAAATAAATGCGAGTACTATTGCAAAGGTGGATGCGGTTATGGCACTTGTGTAGGGCCAAACAAATGTTCTTGCAAACCAGGTTATAAGGTAGTTGGTCGTACTTGTGAGCCTGATTGCCCAAGAGGTGAGTATACTAATTTAATATGTAAATTTACCTGAATGTGAACATTGTTTAGGGTCAAATTTTTGTGTCCTGTCTAACAGGGTACATGATTAGTAAGAGTGAAATTAATTTGGATTCTTGTATTTAGGTTGTTTAAATGGCATTTGTTCAGCACCAAACACGTGTACATGTAAAACAGGTTGGAGTGTAGATAAAACTGGAACGGAGTGCATACCTCATTGCTCTAGCCCTTGTTTAAATTCCGATTGTGTTGCCCCTGAAACCTGCGCTTGTAAAAAGGGTTATACAGAAGCTCCTGGCTCTGGTGGGCACAAATGTGTTGCTTTTTGTGAAGGTACGTAAGTGAGGATGCAAGTTTCTGCTGTGTCTCTATGTAGATGCTGGCAGGTGTTTACAGATATGTTTGTATGCCTATTTCAGTTTTAAGCAAAACAATTTTAACTTTTTAGCAAAAAGAGGGTTGTCAAGACCTGATCTAGTACTAATATGTGAGTTTAAACTTAAAATAGTTGTCAGACGTTTCTGTTGTAATCCGACTTCCTTTGATTCTGTTGCATATATTTCATCTTTCAATTTGGGAAGGATCATAGGAATCAACTTTCGTAAATTGTTGACCAAAAGCTTTGTTGATAAAGTTTTCTCTGATAAACTGGTATTAAATGAAGGTCTAAGTGCCAGCACATATTTTTAGTTAACAACTTTACCGTTTGTCATAATTAGGCTTTGTTACTGAGTTTCAATGGGTTTAAATATGAGCAACTAATGTCAGTACAACAAAAAATTAACGCTCAAGTATCATTAATTGTCTAGTTTCGTTTGTTTTGCGTGATAGTTATTATTACCTACTGCTTTCTATTTGTAATTATTATAATGTTCCTTATTAGGTGGGTGTGTAAATGGAGTATGTTCTGCACCTAATTTCTGTATTTGTAATCCTGGATTTATGAAAGAATCAAAAGGCAGCAGCATATGTGTCAGAAGAATCAGAAGATCCGTTCTGACCGACTTACATCTTGAACTGATTCCTGAAGAGGTTCTTGAAGGACACTAGAAGGAATTAGGAGCTTTCCTAATACCCCACTTTGGTTGAAATTAGTTTCAAACAATTAAAAATGAATAATATATATTGTATGTGCAAAAATTTAAAGACAGTTTCCTTAAAATTTTGTTAAAATCAATTAACCATCAAATTTATTAATATAATAAAGACTTAAATAATATGAGCAAGGGTTTTTATATTCTACAACTAACGTTAGCATTTTTAGTTAATGCAACATGTTGATTCTTAGTTACATTTTAAGGTAATATAAAAATTATAAAATTCCTGGTGGATTGACTTCTTTCAGGGCATTATCTTATGATGCTGAGGCTTAATTTAGATTCTACTTGAAGTTTCAAAAATATTTAACTTTTACCAATGCATGGAGAAATTTATCCTTTACTGCTTTTTTTACAACAATAGAGTAAGTTTCGTATACAAAAAATAAGAAAATCTTAAATTAAGGTCCAAAGTTCTTTCAAAAATTTTCACTAGAGTTGATTTAATATAAAGCGAAATAAGAGTATCTTCACTTATAAATTTAAAACAAGAAACTTATTTTCTGAAAAATTTTACTTTGATTATGTTTGGGCCAATAGATAACTTTTTAATTGAAGCGCTAGAAATTGTTTAAATTTGAAAAATTGTAGATGTGTACAAGACAGTCGCGGCGTCGCGGCTGGTGAAATTTTAAAGTTGTATAAGTATTTCTGTTCCTACTTACCCGTACCAATTTTAGGGGTTTTAATAGTGAGCCCACTGGGAATGTTTTACCAAAGTTGAATTTTTCCCGAGTCCCCCTGGGAAAAAAATGAACGCGTTTAGGTATTTTATTTATTATTTTTTCCTAACAAATTTTACATCATTTTCAACTTTTTTTAGCAAATTACAAAATGATGTTTTTTCTTTATCAAAACATTCCCAGTGAGCTCACTATTAAAACCCCTAAATTTGGTATGGGTCCTGTAGGTAGGAACAGAGATATAGAACTTTGAAATTTCACCAGCCGCCACTGGTACAAGAACCACCAGAAAACGTATCTGAAAAAGCAATTGAAGACGAAATTTTATTATTTTTAAAAAATAAAACGAAAGTAATTTTCCATACCCCTAGTGAATGAGTTAATGCAAGTCATATAGGGCTTCTATGGAAACATCGACAATCTTTAGTTAAGTGACAGTTGCATTGGTGTAACTAGGACATGTTTCTGGGGGAGGGGGCAGTCGGGCCACATTTATATAGGGGAAGTTTTTTAAAATATTACAAGGCGATATCTCGCAAACGGTTTAAAATATTTTCATAAAATTTTAATGAGTTAATATTTGACATTTACCCCCCTCTATCTATTTGGAGCAGCGGGGGTAACTTTGGAATTTTAAATGGGATGTTGAACTTTTGTTTATAAAATTGAAATCTACGTAAAAAACTACGTATGTGTTTTTTTGATTTGCTCTTTCGGTTGCGATTATGGTTAACTAAATTTTGATTGAACTTGAAAAATAAATAAATTTTAACCATTAATCAAGTTTTCCATTTCCACCCTTACTAGCGGCAGTACTATTCTTATTATTTGTCTACCCCTGGTTAGGTAACCTCAATGCAACAAAACGGGTAAGCTTTATCTCACCACCATTTTCCGAAGCGAGATAACCTCAAATATTATGAGATTCAACTTTTACCGTTACTTATCCGTTAATAAGAAAAATAGGTAGACTAGTGTAACAGAGAGGGTGGAGTAGTTATTAATAACACACTTGTTAAGTGCATAGTGTAGTTAAATAATGAATAATGTGATCGGATTATGGGCCAAGAGTTGAACCAAAATGGGACGACAATGGTGTTGTTATTTTAATAAACGATAAGTATATTGTTACTTACTAGTTGTTACTTGTACTAAATGAAAATGTCAACAGAACTATTGTGAACTGACATACGAACTTAAATGGGTTTTATTTTAATTACACCGTTCTTTCTTTAGGACGAGATAATATAGTCAAATACATGGGTTTCTCAATTTTAAAAAATCTTTGAATTAAACCAAGGACAAGATATCCTTATTTTAAGATACAGTGCATTGAAATAAGGAAGTATAAGGGTGACATTTTAAATACATCGTTCTCTTATTAGAAGAAAATATGATCATAGACATGGGTTTCCCACTTTAAATAAATATTAATTTGACTTATATCAAATAAAAGATTTTCTTATTTCAAAGTAATTTTCTTTAATTTAAGAATTTATTTCTTTATGTGAATCTACGTGATTTTAGAAAATGTCTCAGTAAATCTCGTACTCGTGTAATGAACAGTAATAAAAAGAAATTTTGGCGTACAACCCTACCGCTAACAACTTCAACGTTAAAACTTGTTTTTTGGTTCGACAAACTATCAGAAACCTTCTATTGAAGTGCTCATTAGAGAAATAAAATTTTACAAAAATTAAAATTGTCTTTATTAAAACATAGTACGGCCCAAAGTATTTACATACAATGAATTATTATCAACATAATTTAGGTTATTTCTCGGCGCATCATCAACACTGCTTCTATGTACAAAAGTGTGTTCATTGCTACTCTCTACAGGGATGTCTCTAGAAGGTATTTCATCATACACAGGTTCCAAAATTATACCAGACACTGATTTGTGACTTAAATTGTATTGAGACAAAGTATCGATTTCCGATGAAGCTCTGTAACTTCCTGTTGAAGGTGGATGGTCGTAGAGATATTGATGGCAATCTGAAATAATAACTAAAATAAATATTAGACGTAATTTACATTGTCTCACATTCGTGATAAAGAAAAATCGTTTTATTTTTTTTTGTCTAAGACAAACCGTGCAGACTTCAAGCCTAACCATTATATTACTAACGTACAATGGGAGTCTGAAGAGAAGGGAAATGTAATCTATTGAAACGGGATTTAAAGGAATGGGGGTTGGAAGGGGAGGAGAAAACATCTGCTGGCAATTTGTTCCATAATCTGAAGACCCTAGGTAGTGTGTCAAAGGTGAATCCGCTCCCCACATGTGGGAACAGTACTTTAAGTCCTATTTGGGAAACACAGAGAGTGTGTGAGTTGGTAGGGAAGAAGCATTTCCTGGCTCGAAAGAGAAAACCAAGCACTTTAGCTCCTGATGTGGATATTGAAGTAATGTGTTTGTGCCGCCTGAGATTATGTTCAAAAGCGATGCCAACAAGATCGAACGTTGCATTGATCTGTAGCCTTTATCCAGTCATGTGGACGGGATAAGTGTCGCCGGATTTTTTGCGACAGTGAGCAAGACTGTGTTTTGGAAGCGTTGAACTGAACAAGGTTCTAGGCCCCCAGTCTAAGTGCAATTGAAGATCTTGGAAAAGGGATAGGTGCATAGATCTGCGTCTATTATCTAGCTCTTGAATCGAGACTTGTCTGAAAAAATGAATGTTGGAGTGAAGAGTACTATCGTCAGCGTTATTGTGGACGGGATTGATAGTTGAAGAGAGCAGGTCATTAGTGTGAAGAAGAAATAGGGTTGGTGCTAGGACTGAACCTTGAGTACACCAGCATTGATAGGACGGGACTTCGATGAGTGGCCGTCCACCACGACATATATGCGCACATTGAGACGAAGGCTGATGATCCAGGTATATAGTTTGGGTTCTTTCCAACCGTAAGTAGGTAGTTTGTTGAGGAGTGCGGCATGCCATACTTTGTTAAAGGCCATGGAAATGTCAAGATCAACAATCTGGCAGTTGCCATAAAATTGGAGGGACTTGTTCCATTTATGTGTGACAAAGGTAAGGTGGTCAGTTGTAGATCTTTAGTCACGAATTCTGGACTGTCTATCATGGATGATTTTGTGTTTTACTAGATATTTTAAAATTTGCAACTTGATGACTTTCTCCATACATTTGCTGACAACAGAGAGAAGCGAGATAGGTTTTTAACTGGATGGAAGAGACTTGGAACCTTTCATCGGAATAGGTTGCACACGAGCAGTCTTCCAGCTGTCTGGGATGATACCCTGGTCAAAGGAGATGTGGAAAAGACGAGTTAATATGGGTACAAGTTCTGAAGCGCATTTTCTTAGAATAAATGCTGATATGCCATCCAGACCGGAGGAACTTGCTTGATTATGTCGGACATCTTGTGGGGTTCAGATGTAGCGGTTGGATGAGCGAAATTGGCAGAAGGAGTAGGGGTAGGATTGGCAGCGAATTGTTTGACAAATAGTTCAGCTCTCATTTTAGAGGTGGAGATAATTTCGTTGTCAGAGGTCAGGGGAGGAAAAGTGAATCTACAGAAGTTATGGCTAATGTTTGTGACTTTCTTTAATGCAAATACGTACAAAATTGTAGGTGACCTTGTGACGTAGGCACAGAGCTGGGCAAACTACTTGAAAAAAGTAGTGGAGTATAACTACTAATTACTTTATTAAAAAAGTAGTTTAATTACTTGGTAGTTAAACTACTTCTTCAAAAAGTAGTTAGACTACTAATATTTAACTACCCTTTTAAATACAAACCAAACTAAACATGTAGCGTTGTTGCTCAAAAAACCGGTGCCGTAGCCGTACTAACAAAAATGATGAAAAAAAAAGGACTTGAACCTATAACATCAAATACAGAAATTCAAATTAAAATAATTTTTTTTTTATTTTTTAAACTTTATTTTAAAGTTAACTGTCCACTGACTTAAATTTAAATATAAATCATTAACACCTTTCCTTTTTGGTATGGAGGTATTTAAAAAATAAATGGAGGTATTTAAAAAATAAAAAATTTTAAATTTTGGAAAACTTTCAAATCCTGCAAATTCTAAATTAGGTTTGTTTATCGCCTACTGGATTGGAAACGTCAGACGAAAAATTTCCAAGAACTTATTCTAACGAGATTTTTGGGACGCGTCGGCGTACACGTAATGTAATGACGTAATATAGGGAAGTAGTAAAATATTTTTAAAAGTATTTAAATTACACAAAAGTAGTTACAATACCTTAAGTAGTTGGCATTGACTAATTAACTACTTTTTGCGAATATTTTATGCAGACTTAAAATAATCGAGTAAGTATAACTAATAGAAGAAAAAAAGTAGTAAGAATACAATTACTTTTACGGAAAAAGGAGTTAACTACGAATTAATGTAAGTACTTTTGTAGTTAACTACTGCTCAGCTCTGCGTAATCATAGATTCTCGAAATATTCCATTTGAAATCTATATTAGTAGGTACCTATTCTAAAATAATGGTACCAACTTGTCGACACCCAGCATTAACCTGAGCAAACCCAGGAAATGTATAGGTAATGACAGAGTATAGCCTTCTTTAATGATTTAGGTAAGTAATAAGAAGAAGGTAGAAGATAGGGCTGCTAAAATTTAGCATAGGAACTCCTCATAAAATAATTTGAATAAGTTGAATAAGCTAACACGTGTGTGAGTTGTTTAAAATTTTGCCTCTACAGGGAAAAAGGTGTAAATTATTTTTAAAAAATACCTATGTATCAAAAATCGCCAAGGGTGGGTATGTTATCAGCATATAAAGTTTTCATTATAAATAAGCAAACACGTTATTGGCCGTTCCACAAAATTCAAGCCCTAAGGGAGTGAAACTTATATTTTTTGAAAAAATGTCTATAATATGTATAGTATAAGTCGCTGAAATATGAGGTATCAAATTCGCCAGATAGGTACCATAACATGGTGTCCTCTACCAAAAAAATTGTCCTAAAATAAACACGGGTAAAGCCGCGAGTGGGTTATAATGATAATACTAATAATTAAATCTAGTTCTTACCCAGTTTAGGATTTTTTAAAGGCTTTTGAAACATCACATTAAACTCTTGGACTTCTATTATTTCCTCACTTGGGTCATTCCAACTTTCATTTCCTCCACCTGTTGAAAGGTATGTCGGGTTTTCAAATGTGGGCGGATCTAAAAAAATATATATATATATTTACAGAGTGCTATTAGATCAGATCTAACTGAATTTTTAGCCAGCCTAAAATAGAACAATACTTTTAACTCTAAAATCTGTCTGTCTATATGAGAAAAATGTCAGAATAGGCGCAAAATATTTTGTCAAGTGCAGTAAAACCATCAGTTCGCTAAAGTTATTCATTTTATAGAATCTGTTGAAGAAATTCAATCTGATATTTTTTTCCACATTCACCATTTGGTGGAGAAAAGCTTTTGCTGCCTGTAAATCAGCCATCTCGCGTATTTAAGGTATCCGACTCCGTGGCGCAACGGTAGCGCGTCTGACTCCAGATCAGAAGGTTGCGTGTTCAAATCACGTCGGGGTCAAATAACTTTTTTCATTATTTTCAAAATATTTAATTATAGTATAAAGATTTTTGTTTTAAAAAGGTATTTTTATGACTGAATTATTTTTATCTAACCAAAAAATAAACCATACAAATTTTAAATGTTTTTAATAAATTCGGAATTCCCCTAATCGATCCGATACTAGTTTTATCAATAAACATCTACTAAATCTAAATACACAATAAAACTATTGTTAACTGACCTGGTAATGGCGTATGAAATATACTGGTGGTATATACGGCAACAGCTACATCCTTCTTGTCTTTATTTTTATCTATTTTATTCTTTGTATTTCTAAAAGTGAAGGCAATGATAGCAACAATTAAAATTAAGACTGTAGTCGCTGACGCAGCACAAACGCTGTAAATCAGATTATTATTATCGTGTTCATTTTTTGTCAGCACAGTGTTTTGACTGTAGTCTCTGTTAAAATATCTTTTTTGATACTTTTCTTCAGACAAACCGGCTGAAGCATCTTGAGAATCTTCTTTAGAAACGCTATTTTTGCTGTCGTCTTTAACAATATTTGGTTTTTCTAAAACCGGTGCAACATTTCCCGGCATGTTTTGAGCAGTACTCTTCTCTATGTTGTTTTCGAAATTTTTAGGAAAACTAGGATTCTTACTTATTGCCTCTAGCACATTTAAATTAATACCATTTTCATTAACACCATTTTGTACAACTTTAGGTGATTCCATGGAATTTTCTTCAAAACTTTGTCCGCCTAATTCTCTATAATCAATATCTGAATCAAGATTCTCCAACATAACATCTGTGTATTTTGGAATAATTATTGTTGTCGCTATGACTTCATTTTTAAAATATTGTTTAGTAGTATAATTCGTTCTTTCTTCTTTATTTAATACCGTGGACCTAGCAAGAGCTGGTTGCGTAACAGTAGTATCAAAAATTACGGACTCGGTAGAATACTGGTGCATTGATTCTTCTTCTGAGTTTTTACGTTCATGTTTTTTAAGGTAATTCAACAAATTGAATTCTGTTATTAATTCTTCACTATCTTCTGATGATAATTTTTCTTTAGATTGATTTAACATTTGCTCTTCTTTACTTATAGAAGACGTCAATGTCTGGCTGGAATCTTGTGTTAAAATTGTTGATAAAGAATATAAATTTGTTGATGTAACAGTATTTTCTTTTAAATCAGGACTGTCAGATGTTGAGGTGGTTGGACTTAGAGAAATGATGGTATTTCTGTCCAGGAATGGATCATAGTGAGTATGATTATTTGGGTTTTGATGAGTCGTTGAAGTAATATGTGCGGTGTCATTATTTAGTTGTCTCACTGGTTCTTGCGGTATAGATGACTGTTCAAGGATTGTTTTTGAAGAAAACGATGTTGTAACAAAAAAAGTAGTCTCCTCACTAAAATTCAGTACACCTGAAATAAAATAGAATCAGTATTAAATATAAACTACCACTAGTCCGGATTGTTCTGATTTTCACAACATGAGAAATAAAAGTATTATAAGGCAACAACAAAAGCAATAAAAATACAAGTATTGATTGTAATTTTAAAATTTCTCAAATTGTACACATTTTTCGGTCTGTAAGTACTATAGTTTATTCCTACTACTTATTCGTAAGTTATTTGACCATGATTTACAATATTGTTATTTGTCATTAATTTAAATATAATGAATGTTTCGGTACCTACGAGAATCACAGTTTGGCCCATCCCATCCACTTTGACAAATACACGTTCCTTTTAGACATAGTCCATTTTTGCAGTCTTGACACATACTGATACAGTAACTATTTTGTTCGTGGAAACCTTCACAGCATGTCTCTATCGATTTTGTAATGTTAATAACCTAATAAATAAAAAAGTGTGGATGTTAATAGATTAAAAAGTCTTAATTTTTAAAGTTTCTGTTGTATTATTAATTATTATTTAAAGTAGGTATCCGTACTTCGAATTTTCGAATTCCTTTGACAGGTTTTCGTCCTGTCGCCATTAAGAACTTCGGAGTTAGTCTAATATTTCATAGATTTTCTTGGTTCCCAAATGAGTTTTATTTTGGAACGTACTACTAAAATGAATTTAGTTATCGTGGAAAATATGTACTCATGTTGCCCGTTTCTTTAGAAATTTGCGAAAAACTTAAAAACATATAAAACTTAGATGACTTATTCTCCTACTTGTTAGTATAAAAAAAGTTGTCAAATTAGACTGGTCTAGCGTTGGAGAATCTGGCCGTGGGATGTTTAGCCAACCTTATTGCATTATGTTGATATAATATATAGTACAGCGTGTCCGAAAAGTCTTAGTATGGACAAATATCTTTGCTATCAGTAAAGATAGAGGCACCAAATTTTAGGTGCACAACATAAAAATTAAAAATCGTGGAAAAAAAAATTAAAAATTGAAATACCTTATCTTTCCTATTAGTAAAGATAGAGGCACTAAATTTTAGGTGTATTTTATGGGTAAATAAATCTACTTTTTTATGTAATTTACCTTTTTCAACCCCCTTCAGGGGTGACGCTAGGACGTGGTGGTCAAAAATTTTAAATACAACCGTGTGGTACCTCATTTTAAAGATCTGCAATTCCGTATCGAAATTCGTTTGTAAATAGCAAGCCTGTAAAAATTAAAAATCATTAAAAAAGAACTAAAAATTTAAATACCTTTATTTCTCTTATTACTTTAAATTTGTTCAAAATGACCATCACGAACTTCTTGGGAGTACTAAAGTCGATTTTGGAACTCTGCCAAGAAGTAACACCTGCCATTATCTAAAATGTGAGAAGAGAGTTCCAAAATCGATTCTATTACTGCCAAGACGTTCATGGTGGTTATTTTGAACAACTTTTTAACAAATAAGAGAAATAAAGGTACTTAAATTTTTTTTTTCGAATTTTAATTTTCAAAGGCTTGCGGTAAAATGCTTCATTTTTAAAGACCTTTAAAACAAGGTACTACACGGCATAGGGTTCCATTTAAAATTTTTAACCTTAAATCTCTAGGGTTACCCCTCAAGGGGGTTGAAAAAGGTAAATCACATAAAAAAGTAGATTTAAATTAACAATTAAAATAGATCTATTAAGCTAAAAGCCATTTACAAAAATTATAATATTAAATAATCCATTACCTATACGTTTTTAATATGCATTTTTTAAAGTATTCCATTTATATTTGATAAAATTTGATTTTTAATCTGTTCTTTCTTTTTAATAACATTATTTAAGCTTTTATACTCTATTAAATCTTTAAATAAAATTGAATTTTGTGTTGATTTTAAATTTTTTCATCTAAAATAAAATTTTGATTTCCCCTTGTGTTGTGATTACGAATGTTGATAACGTTTGTAAAACTTTTGATAAATATGGAGCCGAAATATTTAATTTTATTTTGTGAATAAAAATTAAACTATTATATTTTAACAAATGTTTAACAATCATCCAATTTAAATTTTTGATATGAGATCTAAAATTCTTGTATATTTATCACAGGCCAATATAATTCTCGTTGCTCTGTTTTGAAAAATTTGTAATCTATCAGCTTGCCCAGACATATATAAAATAGAGTCACAACTTGGTGTCTCTATCTTTACTAATGGCGAAGATATTTTCACATATTAAAACTTTTCGGACACCCTGTATGTCTGTCATATAACAAGATTACAATTTATGTAACTATATGGTTCCGGATTTTTCATTGCATCAACTGAGGTGTATGAATTTAACAAATGATGGTGGCGAATGGCTGTTAAAAAATTTGCAGCAGGAAGTAAAATGTATGAAACTTTATGGGTATCTTGTAATACGAATGATACAGTAATGTAACCATAATGAAATGGAAAGCTATCACAGCGCGTAAAGAATATACGAAGAATGGAATATATAAGGGCCAAAAAAGCTATTATATTAGCAACAGATGTCTGAACTTTTTCCCTACCTAAAGTGCGCTTCAAACAGCCTGACAAAAATAGGTACTCGTATCAATTTTATTTGATTTTATTAAAATAATTGTAAAATAGCTTAAAACTAGAAAATGCTTAGTGCCATTCGGGTAATATCCCAAAAAACGGCTATGTCCTATAGGACTATAATTAAAAAAAGAGTATGTGCTACAGTGTGAAAAGTCAAAAATGGAAGACAAATTTTTTAAATGTATTTTGAAACAATTATTCACACTTTCTTTCGATATTTTCCATGTCTTGCTCCAAAAAATCAACAATACTGTACTGAATACACCATATAACACCTCCTCTTCCTTGCGCTGTCTTACAGTTACTCAGTACACAAAAGACCTTCCTCCAACTGTTCCATCCCACTGAAAGTACTCTACTTGTGATTGCCACGTACCTTTTTCTGTGACGGTGAAACCTAGATATATAGATTCTTTACTTTTTAGTTTCTCTTCACGACTCTTCCTTGACCTTGAACATTGACTGGGTACTCAGCTTTTTTTTTACTGATTTTAAGGTCATTTGCTGTTTTTCACTTCCATCATTCACTTCCACAATGCTGGTTATCATAGCCGTCAAATAAATAAAGTTAATAACCTAAATAACACTAAATTAGAAAGTAAGAACTAATATATTAAAAATTTACATACAATATATTTTGAAAATACCATTGCCGTCTAGATGTGCAGACAGTGGCGTAGCAAGGGTGGGGCGGCGGGGGCGGTCCGCCCCGGGTACCATACCAAGGGGGGTGACATCAGTAAAAAATCAGTAAAAAAAACCTAAATTTATTATTTCTCATTATTATAATCTAAAACAAAGCTAATCTTTATAAATTTCATATGCCAAATCGCAAGCATTTTAAAATTTCTGTGAACAAACCACGGCTGCCTTTTGATCTTTCAAACACTTCCTTGCATTCTTCATGTTGGTATTGTTATATTGTACCATTATTTATGATTACGGGTAAAGAAAGGCGAAGGGCATTACATTTGTTCTTAGAAAAACACATGTTAGGGAAGAATCGCTTGAAATCTACATGGGACGCCAAAGGTCATAAATTAAAGGCAAAGTGGTGATCCGACCTGAACCCTTTTTTATGCAACAATGGTCAAAATGCTCCTATTGACAGGACTCTAAATTTATTGAATGGAATGAATGTAGATATTTATATTCAGATAGATGCACGTTGTTGGGTTACAGGAGATTGATTAAATCATGTAACTTGTAGTGTTTCCTTATTGATTGTTGAGATGTTTTTGTACATTTACTCTTGTTGTCTGTTTAATATAAATTTTTATGTCGGCTACCTATTGTTAACTATTTGAAGATTTGTTATATTGTAAAAATGGGGATTCCCCGTAAATTTAATAAATAAATTATTCTTTGAATATACTGTTATTTTAAAAGTATTGGTTTTCAATGGTCATCCCTGACTTAAGTTTGCCACTGTTGCCAGATCCAACATCTTCAAAATCGGGTTATCAGCGTCTGAAGGCTGCTTAGAAATCGGGACTTGGGTCAAAAAAGCGGCATGCTATTTTTTAATATATGAATAATATATGAAATAATATTTATTTAATAAATGAACTGAAAAGCATACATTAAGCAAACATATAAACTTTTAATGAAAATCAAACATAAAAAATATAGTATATGCTTTAAAAACCATACATCTTAATAAGAACAGTCAGTACCACTTAAACTAAAACTAAATTTTAAAAATCGAGACACGTCGCCGATTTGAAGTGTGTAGGGACGCAGGACATACCCTTTGAAATCGGGACTGTCCCGATCAAATTGGGACGTCTGGCAACCCTATCCCGGCCCAATATTTTAATTAATAAAATAGTATTGTTCAGATTTATATTTGTGGCGTTAGTGTTTAGTGTGCCTACTGATTGTAAAAATTCGATACTTACAATGAAAATAAAATAAAATTGTCCACTACTTGGCAAGAACCTTAGCAAAAACTGGATTGCTTTAAATTTTTTAGAGTTTATAATCGAATAGAATCGAAGATTTTTTTAATTGTAGGGCTCTATTAATTATTTTTAAAAAATTGCCCACTCTAAATTTTTTCTATTTAAAAATCCAGAAGTATCAACAAAAATGTGAAAAAAATAGTTTTTTGATAAAATAGAAATTTTGTCGCCAAAAGTATATAATCCAAATGGGTTAGTTTGGGCGTGGCACCCAAAAATTTTTTTAACCCTTTGTACCCTACAATGGGGTGATACCGTTGATACCCGCCCCGGGTGTCACTCACTCTAGCTACGCCGCTGTGTGCAGATGCAAGAGTGTCACGTAACACTCTTGTATCAGCACATCTAGACGGTAATGGAAAATACAATACACATAAAAATATCTTCTAGAAATATTAAAAACATTTAATATCAATAAGAAATATGTTTGTCATACCATTGCTGTCGATATGGGACATACGGTTTTACGCCTTCCCTAATGCTGTATTTTTAACCCAATCGAACATGTGGCATCAGGTAAAATCAAATGTTAAAGAGAAAACACTTCTCCGACTTTACGGGCAAGTGTTGTGACATTAATTAGAAAAGTTGTAGCATTCCTATAGAAATCTTGAAAAATTCTATTAACCATGTTATTAAAGCCGAAAATTCCTATTTCTCATTTACTAATAACATAGAGCCACTTGATTGAATGTAGATGAAAATGACAGTGACAACGAAACCGAATTAAATTTCTAATTAAATTTAAATAATAATTTTTTATTGTACCAATTAACCGAATGACATAAATCAATAAACAATGATTTAATTGTTCGTAATTTAAGAAGATTTTACTTTTTTTTCCAAAATTATTCCGAATTTAAACCACTCCGACTCTGGCACCTGTTAAGCATCTTGAAATTTTTATATTTACATTTATTGAGGTATTCGCCATTTTGTCAAAATGCAACGAAAGAGCTTGAAAAGAGCTTTATGCAGCTGGCTATTCAGAATTAAAATGTATTTTTCCATTACACTAGATCTACTTTTTAAAATGGTAGCAAATCTTTACATAGTCTTATTGTTTTTATTGAACAAAATGTTGAAAAATTTTGAAAATGCTAATATCCGGTCCTTAAGGCATATCCTTCTTCAACTTCTCTTACAATGTCTTCTCTGCTGGTGCTGTATAATATCTTCTACAGACATCATAAAGGGAGCGTCATCTTTTACTCTCTGGATCATGATATTCATAGCAACATTTTTAGTATATTCATAACAAACACCAAATAATGACAAAACCAAACATAAGAATTTTATATTTGTTTCTTTAGCAGTACTTAGATACCGTTTACCGTATTTTCGCGTACGATCACATTCTAGTAATTTATATATCCATAATAAGAATAAAAATTTAAAGTGATGGAGAAAGTGGTACAGCGCAGCGACCAGCCTACAAGTCCATAAGGGTTCGAATAAAGATAACATTAAAGTCGATACGGTTGAAAAACGGCGCTTTTCGAACAGAGTTTGCAATAAATTCGTGGCCATTTTTGTTAAACTAATAACTGTGATTAATGGAAAGAGTAAATGTATTACGGGTACATGTTATTTGAATTGTGGTGTAAATGTGTTTTATCGCTTTCAACCAATCAAATAATATTTCTATTTTGTATTGTCTTCTGACAATTTTAAATTGGATTTTAGAAACAACATATATGTCAAATTTTACCAAAATGGAATTTTTGCTATGCATGGCGTTTTTATACATAAACGCATTGCAGGCAATTTGTTCCATAAGCTGGAGAAAGGGTTGCCACCTTTTGGACACTCTTACCCGGGACGTCATCTCCAAAATCTTGCACCTTCACCATTTTTTATAAAAACTAAAATCTGCTAGTCGCCAAAGCTATAGAGTACTACATTAAAATATACGTTGACTAAGATGAAAATAATATTGAGTACACCAATCAATAAGAACGAATTACTTAAAAGGGTAAGCTACTCGGACTAACTCCTGGACGTAAATAAAACGCAGATAGGAATATAGGTAGGAATGGCACCGCAATATCGATAATATAAAATTAGGTATGTTTATATTGATCGATAAGATAATAAAACATAAGTTAATAAAAAAGCAGAAAATAGCCATGTTTATTAATTTTATAAAAAGTTTAACATTTTTTTTACTTCAGTATATGATTCCGGGATAATCCCGGGTGCCGGCTAACATTTTTTGGATGACAGGTGGCAACTCTAGCTAGAGACCCTAGGTATGAATGGCGAGAAAAGTGAGATATTCTACCAATTCGCCAATTACTTATAAAAATAACGTTAAAAATGTACCCTTATATCTGTTAACCCCGTTAAGTTACATAAGTCCCCTGATTACATAATATTTAAGATCAAACGTGACACGCGTCGCATGTCGGTACGACGTACCTCTCTGTCGTCGCACTACCCTCGAAACCCGGATTAGAACTCATTTCGACTGTCTCCTCCAAATCCCGGTTGGAGACTGCCTCTTATATATTTCCCCAGTACTACCTAGACTTAAGGTCTCTTTTAGCCCTTCGCCTGTTACAGAGGCGGAGTACTATCAAATTTTATACAAAAGAAATTAAATTAAATGGTTCTTGGTTTAATGAAGGGTTTATCCATTATATAAATGTTAAAACACTATACTAACTTACGCTAAGGTACTTTGAATAAGTGATCGAAAAAAAAACCTTTATTGATTACTTCCAAAGGTAAAAAAAAACACATTCAAAAGCCTTTACATATGGAATTCGAATCTTTCAATCTGGCAGATACTTATACATTGTCATACATTGTCATTGTCATTCTTTTTCTATAAAGAAGAATATTTGTTATCTCGCGATAATTATTGAATCGCCAAAAAGTTTCTGTAAGGACACTGGTCGTTAATAACTTCTGACTTTTTCTAACTCGTACAGAAATAAAATTAGGTAATTTTATTTCAGTCTCTCACGTAAATTTTGATTACAAAGATTGGTTCTCAGTTCCAATACTCAGCCTTCTTCCCTTTTTAGCTTTATGGTATCTATGATGACAAACATATGGGTAAAGTTCTTGGGAGAGAGCTTTTACTTAAGTTGTGGGAAAAAATCAGTTTTATAAGGTAGCTGAAATAATGGCTAGTTTTCTTTGTCTCAAAAATCCTAAATTGTATAAAGGGCATTCATTTCGAAGACCGTTAGCAACTCTCCTTGTGTAATCTGGATGAGACCAGATAACACTAAAAAGTTACGTAGATGAATCGGTATCACAAAGGAGAGAAAAAGCTAACAGAGTATTGGAAAGATGTGGCAGGTCGTCAGGTAAACCCAATTTTTAAGTCAGTACATCAAAAACAGTTGTGTCGAGCTTAGAATATGTTTCTGACATTGAAAGAGTAGAAAATATCATTGACGTTGAAGAAATTTCAACTTCAGTAGAAACTTCATCAAGTCTTAATAACGAAATAAAATTTGTGCTATGCACGTTCACCAACTATTGTTTTAATGTTAATAAAATGTAAAATTTTGCGTTGATATTCCTTTTTTTTTCACCACGGAATAAAGTCTTTCCTAGGGATTATTTTTCCCAGGGTAACTAATATTACATTTTTGCACCTGTCAAGAGGGGAAAACAAGACAGAAAAACAAAATTACCCAATATTTTGCCTTCTTCTTTGAAAAACCGTATACTTTACATCCGATCCTCTTATAATGCTTTTACATAATATAATTATTTTAGGTGTAAATTTAAATATCTTCATTGAATGCTGGGACCGATACATGCAATAAGGTAATATATGTTATATAGTTGTTGTTTATGTCTTTTACTAGGTATTTAGAAAGTAATACTTTTGCTTGTTATGCTATTCCATATTATTTATTTCAGGTATAATCTGTCATGATTAGTAACAGACTATTTCGTTTATTAATAGGTACTAAATTGTTGTATCATTTAAATGTAAATCTCTTACCCACTTAATTTTATTACTGACGTCTTTTCTGCTTTTTGCAAGGTTACCCTTTCAACTACTGCGCCCTTCACTCGGACTATTTTGCACGATTGAATAAACCAGTAATATGGTGAAATACCTTTTGTTCAAGAGAAATAAATACTATTTGCTGAAAATTATTGACACTTGTCACAATGTAGTCATCATTGATAACTAATAATAATGGAACTGAACAAGAGATCAAATGTTCGACCATTGCGTTCGGAAAAAATGATGGTTCGACTAATGGTTCTGTCCAGTGGACCACATAGTTTTCTAAGATTAATTAATATATATGATAATTATTATTAAGTAATAGTCTTAGTTAATATACTGTTTGTTTTAATTATGCTTGTTTTGAATGATGAATAAATATCGACCTACATCTGATACTGAAATAGTACGTTATACATCAAGGGAGAGAAATGCTTGCTTTTCTTTAGGTGCAGTTTGTACAAAGCACCGAAGGAAAAATAGCATTCTCTAAAAGGTGTATGTATATATTATTTTTTTAAGGCCTAAGTTTAAAACTAAAAACCTAATTTCATTAATGTTTTTGATCAGTTGAAAAAAGTCCTAAACAACTGTCAAAGTTTAAATAAACGGCTGGAAAAAATATGGATTTTAAAGTCTTTTATGTAGAAGAACCGAAGAACCTGAAGAAATTACTGAAGCAACAAATGCTGTGGCAGTCAAATTACTACCAGAAAAGTCAAGGAAGTTATACGAAGCAACATTATAAAACTTTTAAAAAGTGGTGCTCAGAAAAGTGTGTAGTAAACTTTACTGAAAATGCGATGCTGCACTCTGGTTTTAGAGACCCAATTTTTTGGCCAAAATTATAAAAAGTATTTAACTCAAATTACTCCAAATAGGTTCTAGATGGAAAAATAACTTTGTAGAATGCAAAGACTTTATTAACTGTAAGATTTTTTAAAAAGCGGTATATTTAGAAACATACCAATTTTTTTTATATAATTACTACAATTCATTTTCTAATTCTGTTAAGTCTAAGTAATTAGTTGTGGTTTCTTTTAGACAGCATTCCTTCTTTTCACTAACATCTTCACTTTCTTCGGCGTCTGAAGTTTGTGGTTCTATAAGCATGTCACTAACTTCAGCCAGCAGCTTTAATTTGCGATGTTGCCTTACTCTTTTTGCAATGCTAGAGATTGTGGGATCTGAAGTATCCATGGCTCTGTTAAAAAGATCTAGGTTGCTTCTCATGCCGAATTTTTCTAGCATGAAACTGATGATCATGTTTGTATAATTTAGTTCGTGCTTCAGAGCCCTCCTCGCCGAAGTAACCTACAGGAAGTTTGGCAAATAAATTACAATTATTTAGAATTTTATAATAATACTTTCATCGACATCTGTTATTGCAGAATAAAGTTTCGGATTTTCGAAAGCTTACCATCGTTGGTACTACTAAACCGGGGTTTTGGCTTGTCAACATATAAATGTAGCTGGGACAAATATCGTTCCTGTATCATCTTTTTCCGTTTGTTTCAGATTTTCTTATTTTCTGTACCACCAGTGACGTAAATAACGCCCCCGCAAGCCCCGCGTTTCGGGGGGGGGGGGGGGGCACCAAAGCCAGGGGCGCTCACAAGTCCCCCCTCAATACGAAGGATCAAGACGGGTGCAAAATAGCAGAGCGCTTTCAGAAATCTTCGCGGGGCGCACATACTCTTAGTTGCGCCACTGTGTGCAACGAACCCAAGCAAACCCATGCAAGCGAAGAGCTGCATATTTGGACTTTATTACCGTGGGGAGCGGCTAAAGATTAAAATATTTGAACCAATTTTTCTTTGTGTCATTAGTGAGTGGACCCCTATTACTTTTTTTCTATACCAGATCCAAAATATCACATTGAAAAAAAAATTCACCCCCTAGGGGTGAGGCTAAAACATTTTTTAAAATTTTGAAAACAAATCAGCTTAGTTGTCTACCCTTCTTAGAACTTTTTCTTTACTATGTCAACTGATATTTCTACAAATAAATTTTCTCGCCTTTTTCGGCCCATCCTATTAGGTATGGCCCATTCATTACTACACACCCTGTAGATAATAATATAATAAATGTGCCCCTGTATCGCAGAAATAAAGAAATATCATCGATCATTGCAAGCCGTTGTTTAAAAAGTTGAGCATATTAACACTGCCCGCATGCTATATTTTTGAGTGCTTGGTTTTTATGAGGAAAAGGTTGCACGACGAAATCATGGAAACTAATAACGTTATCGTACAAGAAATGCAGACATCTTAAGATGTCCAACGTTCAGGCCCACAGAACGCGTTCCTATATCATAGCTACAAAATGTACAATGTAGAGATGAGCGATATCGTGATTTTTAAATATCTATGATATCTGATATCGTTACTTTTTGATATCAGTGATTTAAAAGCGTGACGTGATCACGACTTTCCAGTAGGCAATTTTCTTCTACAAAATATCGTGAATTGCGATATATCATATCACTTAGTACTTTTACCAATTAGCTATCTGCACCTGTGCTCAGTGCTGTGTATGTCATGTTCGGAAATAAAACGGCAATATATCAAATTTATAATCAAATTAACTTATTAAATTTATAAAAACAACAAAGTGGGTAGTAAATTCGCTGGTACACAAACAAAACAAACCAAACAAATACATCGGTTTGTTCAAACTAAAATAAACATTATTGCCATCTAAGCTGGTAGCGTTTTCCTAAAAAAATAAATGGGTACCTATTCTAATGTATTCTTTAGAAAAAAAAAAAGAAAATGCAAAAACATATTTTTGATCGCTTAAAATAAGTTTAAGTACTTAATTCTGATATAACAAACTTACCAAATTACGATCGTCCAATGCAAGCGAAATTGTAGGGTGCTTATAATTTAAATGATTTTTAAGATTCGAGGTGCTCGTTTTAAAAGACGGTTTTGCTTGACATATATTTCATTTTGCAATAATATTTTTTTCATTATCAATTTCAAAAAAATTCCATAAATATCATCTCTTTCTTTTTTAAATACTACTAGACATTGTGTAACAGCAGCCAAAAAACGAAATTAAAAAAATATATGCTCCAGTCTCCAACCCCAATTCTTTTATTCTATATCTAATCCACAAATTGATATACAATATTAACATCAAGCAGACTAAGTAATCATAATCAACCAGTGATCACTGACACCATTGATATCACATTTCACGAATAACGAATATCAAATACTAAAAATAAATTCCCGTGACTCCGTGACATGCGAGTCGCGATATGCGTTTCAAAAGAAACGTGAAACGGACGTAAGGCACGATATCCCTTGCAGCCCATATATTCTTCAAAAGTGACATACGAAAATCGACCTAATAACCTAATGCCGATACATGTTAATGGATAAATATCACTTTTCGAGTCACGCTTTTACCCGGACTCTGGTAGCAACTGTTACTTGTGATTTTTAGATATCAGTGAAAAAATATCAGATCGTGAAATATCGCTCTTCTCTAGTACAATGCTTTGCCAGAATATTTTAAGGACAGCAATCTGTCTGTAAAGAAATTTAAAAGTTATTTATTGGACAATCCATTCTACACCATGTGTGAATACTTTGAGCAGATCGGTGTTGCGGCATAATTTTTAAATTTTTAAATAATTTTTTAAATTAAATTATTTCATATTTTAATCTACTGAGTGTACTTGTGAGCACTTATTATTTTCTGTTGTATTTTAAGTTATTTTTAAAGTAACATTGACTATGGTAAACAGTGTAGACTGATGATGTAAAAATAAAAAAAAATAAAAATAAATATTACAAAACAATAATATAATTGCTGCTATTATCAATAAAATTTGAAAGCAACGATCTTTGGAGTACCCCTCGAAAATAATTCGAAGATTATGTTATTTCCTAATCAAATTATTACATCCTGCTTACGGAGATATTTGCAGTGATATGTGGGATAATTTATAAATTATTTAAATACTGTGACCCCATATTATATTGTTGTAAAGTGTATACATAACTTTTGAATTGACTATTTGACTATATTATTAATATACGTATAGCAGGTGCAATTCAAATTTTATTAAGAATAGATTAATTAATAAATAATTTGTGCATAATAAAATGTTGAAAGGTATTGACTAAAAAAAAGGTTGTCGTTGCACTGCTTTAAATTTAGATTTTCTAACTGAATAGTGGAACAGATACATAAGTCGTCTAAGTGACAAAAATTTAGATTTGAGTTATTGAAAAAAATCCTTTGCAGTACACTTTATAGGAGCTGTGTAAGTCGTAACTTTTTCGCTATACTTAAGTGCTCTTAAAACAACCTGACACGAAAGTAGAGACCAATCCTATTTGGTTCTCTTAAAAAAATGTAAAATAGCTTAAAACTAGACAAGGCTAAGTGCCATTAGGGCGATATTTAAAAAACGGTCATGTGCCATAAGCCAGAAATTTAAGAAAAGGGTGTATTTCGCAGCCTCCACAGTTAAAAAAGGACAACAATTTTTTTGAAATTTATTTTGCAGACATTATTCGCACTGTATTTTACGCCAAAAAATGAACAACACGATACTAAATAACGTCGGGGTTCCTGGTGCACGTGAATTGTACCTACGTTTGGTAATAAGGATATAGGTACTATTAGTGTTTTAAATTTACTTTAAAGTTGTATGTATCACCATCCCAATCCCCGTTTTAGGGCACACCTGCGTTGGGACCTTGCCATGTCCATTTTCTATTTGGGTTTTTCTTGAAGAACGTATTTGCGACGGACATATTCTGATAATGTGCAACAAGCCTTTCTCCCCGTTCGTTTCACCAAATCCAAAGTTTCCTATTTGTTGTTCATGGTCCTTTTGTTTTCCTATTTTTGCACTGAAGTCGCCTATCAGGTACCTGAGTTGGCTTTTGTTACTGTTTAGTGCTTGAGTAACTTCAGTGTAGAATTCTCCCACTACTTTGTCTGAGTAGCTGACCGTTGTGGCGTATGTTTGGACAATCTTTGATAGCTGTAGGGTTAAACTGGCTACCCGGTCAGAGATACTTGTAAAATCTACTATTCTGTCTTTCCAAGTTTTATTGATTAGAAATCCCACACGCCGCTTGTTTTGCCAGTGGGTGTTTCTCGGTAGTAGAAGATATTGCCCGATTCAAGTTCTATTAGCTCTTCCTCTTTGCGCGTTACTTCGCTGATGCCTATGATGTCTCACTTAATATTTTCCAGCTCCACGATTCTGGTCTGGTTTGACTGATTCTAAGGCTCAAGTTTTTGGTAGCTCTTTGTGCTACATCATATTTTGAATAATAATAACCAAGCTTCTCGATTGCTTTACTATTAATTTTTAGCTATCATTATACATTACCTAATTTGCATTAGCTTCCATTAAAATTTTGAATAATTTTTAAGACTTGTTCATTTGCTTTAGTATAATCTCTAAGTTATACCTAGAACCTCTTAATACCACCTTACGAGCCAGTTGTATCAACTAGGCTTAGGTTTTATTCGACTTGAAAAATTCTAGCGCTATCAATTATTATAAAAAATTTAATTGTTTATTTCCTTATAACTGCTAAACCACTGGTTTTAGAGAGAGGTTTTCGACAAAAAATATTTCTCACGATGTAAGGATGATGCCACGGAACACAAATTGTGCAAGTACAGCTTGCACTTGACCAATTTTATTTATATTACATATTAGTATTGATCTATTATTCATATTTGTGGTAAAATTCATTTCGAAGACCTTACATAGACGGTAAATGTTTTTTTTAAATAATATTTTGTAGAATATGTGGGAATGGTTAATTGTTAATGTTTATGTTACAATATTTATTTTTATAAAATTCGCTATAGAAATCCTTTTTGTACAAGGCTTCATGAACAAAAACGATCAAGAAACATTGAAAGAAAAGAAAAGGTTAGTAATGAATGAATGGTATCGTCTGCTCTTGTTGAAAGTTAATGATATTTGCTACCATATTCTTAATGTTGCAGTCTTGGTGACATATCAAAGTTTTTTTTAAGAATTCTCATTATCCGGTTTTTATATCCAGTAATGTAATTTCTATTATGCTATTTACGAGCTACTAAACAATCGTAGCCATTATTTATGAATAGTGAGCAGTAATTTATTAATTATAGCTTTCACCAATCACAAAAAGTATGAGTATGCTATGACGCAAAGCAGTACCAAAGAACATTATAGGCTACATTAACATTCCTTAGCAGTAAGTACCAGTATTTATGTCAGAATTATATTAAATTTGTGTAGGTACTTACGAAATTAGAAACAGTTAGCAAAGCCATATTTAGTGATTTTCAATAGTACTAACGTAAGAACAATTATTGCACTAATATCAGTTCTAGCGGAGACTGCAGATTTGCTTACATGGGTGAAGGTAATCACCATGCCTTAATAGCCTCAACTTTATCCCGACATCTCCATTTTGTTTATCAGTTTTAGTGAAAACCGAGAATAATAAGTATTTTTAATTGCAAAAATGATTTGTTTATTTTAATAGCAGTTTCTTAACTTAATATGGGAAAATATATTATAGACTCGTGAAATAAGTTGGAAATGTAAGTAGAACGAAACAGGCTATTCACTAAAAAGTTTTAAGATTAAGTGCTTATTTACGCTTGGATCTTGCACATGCATTGCGTCTGCTGTTAATGAATGTCACTATATAGTCGTGTCTTTCAAAAAAAATTCTATAACCATTTCTTTCAAAAACAGCTACAGTGGAACTATGAAAAAATGAAAAAGACCATCTTCCTCGAATTGTGTAAAGTACTGTCCCCAATTTCCCAATAACATCGCTTTGAATATTCAAATGTAATAAATCGTATATAATTAACTTCTTAAAATTTTCTTTTCATGTTTCAACAAACTTGTTTAATATTAATTGTATATTAATGAAAACAATAGAATAACTATAATGTATAATTTCTTAACGCCTATTAAGAATACATGCAATGCATGGCAGTTACTGCCGTTTTTTCCCAGTTTAGTTATGTGATCGAAACAGCAGATGTCATATGAGATGCCACTAAAATTGCTGTAAATTATATAATGCATGTAAACATGTGCTAAAAATATTAACAATGATTACAACATAACAGCATTTTTTCTGGAAATGGGACAGTGGGACCCTACTAACATTGATTAGAAATTAATATATACAAAAAGACCTTCTCACTGGCAGAACAAAAATAACATCAATTTAAGTTAAAACGAAACGTGTTGAAATCGACAGTTGTTTATTTAACTATCAAATGTCTACAGTCGGTAAATGCGTATCTTATTTCTTATATCACGTTGTGGGATGGTCTAAAATAGGGAAATCGACCCATATATAACTGCAAAAAACAAATTTATATATTTACTGCCTATTAAAAGCGCCACTTAATGATGTTATTAATTATATAATTATTAATCATGTTTCAAAATGCCTTATTAAGATTACTAGTTAACATGAACTAGTTACAGAAATGTGAGTTGATGCCTTTTCTAAATTAGCAATAAATCAAATGTTTTGGAAGATAGGTGTGAATGTTAGCAAAACTAGTAACATTAAAAAGAAAACGTCACTAAATAATGTAATTTATTGACTCGTTTCTCCATGTCAGATACATATATTGGTTGATGACGAAAATTAAATCTCTCCTTATCACTCAGTAGAATATACATGTAATTTTGTTGTTGCATAATCTGTTTCAGGAAAGTTTTACAAATCTAAAAATATTATAATACTTAAAGTCAAACAAGTTCAAAAATTCTTCTCTCCCTTTACACCAAAAAGCCCTCCGGTCTGGATGGCATTCCAGCAACTTTTCTAAAAAGAAGTGGTGCCTATCGCTTGTACCGATCTTAGCTCGTATTTTCCAGATCTCTTATGACAAGGGTATCTTCCCAGACAACTGGAAGACTACTTGTGTGCAGCCTGTTCCGAAGAAAGGTTCCAAGTCCCTTCCATCCAATTATAGACCTATCTCTCTGTTCTCTGTTGTCAACAAAGTTGTGGAGAAAGTCATCAATCTGCAAATTCTAAAATATCTAGAAAACACAAAATCATCCCTGACAGACAGTACGGATTTCGTCACCAAAGATCCACAGCTGATCTCCTTAGCTTCGTAACACATAGCTGGAACAAGTCTCTCGAATTTCATGGCGAATCCCAGATTGTTGTTCTTAATATTTCCAAAGCCTTTGACCAAGTATGGCATGCCGCACTCCTCAACAAACTACCTTCATATGGTCTTCCTCCCAAACTATCTCACTGGTTTGGAAGCTTTCTCTCTAATCGGCCCATATCTGTCGTGGTGGACGGTCAGTCATCTAACTTTCATCCTATCAATGCTGGCGTCCCCCAAGGTTCAGTCCTGGCACTAACCCTATTTCTTCTTCACATTAATGACCTGCTTTCTTCAACTACCAACTCCATCCACAGTTACTTTGACGATAGTACTCTTCACTCCAACATTCATTTTTCCAGACAAGTCTCGAATCAAGAGCTGAATACCAGATGCAGATCTATGCAACTATCCCTTTCCCAAGATCATTAATTAATTCTAGAAGCTTTTGAACGTGATCTCAGCTGGCACGAACACATAACTTCAATAGCAACATTAGCAACTTAAAAGCTTGGTTTTTTCTTTCAAGCCAGAAAATACTTCTTCCCTTTCAACTTAAACACTCTCTATGTTTTCCAAATAAGACCTAACCTGAAGTACTGTTTTCATATCTGGGCAGCGGCATTACTTTCAACACCACGTAACATCCTTGATTGTAACCAAAAGAGAACCATTCGTCTCATTCATTAATGATCCAGTCCATACAAGAAAACTCCCTTCTTTCGGTCATCACCGCGCTGCTGTTGGGAGTTTATCCCCTTTTTACCGAAACTTTCACATATTTTGCTCTGAAGAACTAACTGCTATAATTCCCCCCTTGACTGCCCTAACAGAACAACAAGAGGCGCGTTACGTATGCATCCCTTTACTCTCCAGCTTGAGCTACAAAAGCCTAGAACATCCCACTTCTCTTGCTCATTTATAACTAGGGTCTCGAGATTAATTAATTAATTAATTTTTTCTACTCTTCGGTATGTTTATTCCAATTTATAAAACTGCCATTTTCAAGCACCATAAATTGACGTCAGACGAAATCTAAACACCCGTCGCTGCTTTGTGCTAAGTTCTTAAAGTCAACCTTTTTTATCTCTTTGCTCGGAATTTTTGACCGGCACGTGATCGATCGCGTAGTTTATTATTCACGTGTCTGTCAAAAATTAGAAGCAAAAATATTGCAGTTTCGAACTGATCATTGAGTGTATATTGAGTTGCCTATACTCACCATACCTAACCGGGATCATTTACCTATATTTGTTTGCGTAAAGTTCGTACTTGATTATAGTGTAATTTATGTGTAATTCTTTTTACTAAACAACGAAAAATTTCGAAAACTACCCTATATAAGTATTGTATTGTACCAATATGCAAAAATACCACTGCAAGTACCCAGAACAAATTTTTTTTTTATGTGCTAAGAAGAGCCGAAATCAGATGAAAGTATTGCAAGGTTAATTAAAAATTTTACATAAATATCATTAAATATTAGTATCGCCAATTTCAAGTAGGCATACTTTATTACTCATTTACTTTTATGGTCAAAGTATAGCGTAAAATAAATGAAAATAAAACAAGACAGCGAAACAAAAAGAAAATAAGGATCAAGCTACAAAATAACGTTTAGTTGAATTTAATAATGTGGGTAAGTCATTTTACAGGCTGTTTAAAAATATGAAGAGGGAATATATGTATTGATGTGCCCCTGTACACTATACAACAATAACTTGTAGTTCACACTTGTAGCACAAAATTATTGTGAAAAGACATGTCTATACATCAATAGAACTTGTAATAAAATCCAACAACCCATTCAAGTGTTCACGTTCCAAATCTGTTGAAGATTTTGGGCTTGGCACTTTCTTTGTGAGTCAGTGTCTAAGCCAAGTATGGTATTGACCTATTAAAATCAGAAAAGAAGGTTTTACAATAAATGCAACTTACAGAAATCTTCGTCTCGTTGAAAACTTTGTGGTTGTATTCGGAACATCGTGGTGGAACGTTCATACACCATTTGTATGTTCTGACAGTTCTATTTTTCAGTTCCCACTGCAGAACGTCGTGAGGTTCTCTAAAAATAAAAAATTATAGTAATACCCTATTTTTGAATCTTTATCAATAATTTCCTTTTGTCCTTTTGTGTGTCCTTTGGATGTAAAAATTTACCCCGATATTCACAGAAAGGTCTAAGGCTTAGTACTGGAGTTTTAAATGGGACGATGTACTTTTGTTTATAAAGTTCATATCTACGTAAAAAACTACACATGTGCACATTTGTTTTGATTTGCTCTTTCGATTACGAAATTATGGTTAACCAAATTTTGATTGAATTTACTTTTTACTTCACTTATTTGTATAAATGCGCTATTTTTACTTAAGTTAGTTGAGAATTTTGACGTTTTAATGATTATTTCTCAGTTTATTGCTTAATTAAACGTGGAAGCAAATTTTAATGTGCAAGATGATAAGTTGTTAATTTTGTTGGAGTGCAGGAAAAACTACAGAGAAGCTGCACTAGTGTGGGCGGAGAGGTTTCCTAATAACCCTAAATCTCACATGGCATTTAAAAGGCTGGAAACTGGAGGTCGTACCGCTGGCAGGGCCGGATTAAGACAATTCGCCGCCCTAGGCTAACAATCAAATGGCGCCTATGAAATGAATACTTTTTATTGAACTAAATTTTCGTTTGAACCTCGTGGCGCCTACTTGCTTCGCGGCGCCTTAGGCTATAGCGTAGGGTTGCCTAGTGGATAATACAGCCCTGACTTCAGGCAGTCTGAAGACGAGTTCGGAAGCGAACTAAAACGGACGAAAATAGGGCAGTTGGCGTTTTAGGAGAGGTAGCTATTGACCAGACGGCTTGCTAGAGATGCTGGAATAAGTCAAAAATCAGTTGTGACCATATATTGCACTTATACAATTTTCATCCATACCACATTACACTCCACCAAGAGCTATATGGGCAACACTTTGAAAATCGCGTTACATTTTGCAATTGGGCCACAAGACAAATACAAGGAAATAACAGGTTCCTAATAATTGATATTTTTTTAGTTATTTTAGTTATTTTAAGTTATCCCTTATCAGTAGAAATTTAATTTCATTTTTTTTTGTTTGGCTGTTTTCTTTAGGTAAATAGACACAATATGCACTTTTGGAAATCAGAAAAAAGGACAGCTTTAGTATGTATTTTAGACAATAACAGGGTTAAATTCATGTAAGTATTGAAATACAAAAATCTAAATATCAAAATTTCTAGTGAATCCCCTCCTAGTTTTTTGCCATTAAGGCATGCAACGCCAGAAAAGCCTCAAGTATTTCTACTCAGTTTTACATCTATTTTGGTTGCTTATGTCAAGCAATTAAAAATATATTTTTTAAAATATCTGTCAACCCTATTAAAATTCTATTAACTTTCATTTTTCTTACAATCAGTTAAATTATGAATTTATACCTATTTAAACCGAAATGTCTACAAATAGTTACCTATTTTTATGGAGAAATGAATTAAAAACAAAACTAACAATGAACAGGAAAAAGTCTGCAATAAACAATTACTTGACATAACCACGTTTATCGGTTTCACGCCCGTGACAATGCTTTTACAAGTTCGATACAAAGACCTTGTCTTCTTGAAGAATTGCGACCTCACCTCACCCATATAACCATAGTTCAAAGAATACCATTTATACTTTAAATAGTGATATAACTATATAAACGCATAATATATGTATATAAACATATGAGTATCACACATGTATCTATAATGAATAGGTATTAGGATAAAATATGGAATATTAACTACATTTTATTATTATTTAATAATCTCATTATAATGTTACAAAATAACTAGCTACTATTATAGCCTTAAAGCGCACGTGTTATCGATATAAAATAATACTGTTCATGGTGTTTACTGCTTGAAATCCGAAATACAAGGTTTTGTGTCCGTAAGAAAAAAATATGGTGCAATCTACTAACATCAGGCTCGAAAAGTTGAAGGTTAGGAGATGAAGAAAAGATTTGTTTAGGTATGAAGTTCCATAATCTGGACACTAGAAATCACAATGATTCCTTTTATAACCTTAATTTTATAATTTTAATACTATAACATCTTAAGTCAAGGAATGCTATATGTGCTTTACAAGAAAGAAGCCGAGTTAGAAATAATAATTTCAAGTAATTCGCATACATACAACTATCAATCTATTAATTTAGACAATATTTAATAAACGATAAATTTTGGTTTATGTTAGTTGCAGTTGGCTGTCAACGTTCTCTATTTTGTACCTATTTTACGAAACCAAAGTAGTTGCATACTGACGTCGATACATCGTTAGCACTAACGCCTAAATCGAAGCACGTCTCTCGAAACGAAAAATAACGTCCCAGCGACGTTGGCTTTTTGACCTAACTACAACTATACAGTACTTTACGATTCCCAATGTCGCCGTGACGTAGGATATTGTAACTACAACCTCATGAACTACGATTAAAGGTCGAAGTTTTGGCGACGTCGTTTGATCATAGTGAGAATACTAACTACTTGTTGTGACGTCACCAATAGTACTGTAACCCACCAAATTATTTATCCCAAAATTATGTTTAACACAACTACAGATTCATCAAGCATTCCAAAATTTGACAAGTTATGATAACAATTATTTTTAGGGTGTGAAATTGTTATTTTTGCAGTTTTGTAAAAAACTGGTATTATAAGTATTTTTTCTCAAGTAATAAAAGCTTAGGACCCTTTCCCCGAGTTAAATTATTTAAGTTAATAAATAATTCAAGAGTAAGACCCTGTTACACGTGTTGGTCCAGCGTGGGCTTAAGAAAACACCGGTTGTGAAGTGCAAACGCACCAAGACTGAAGAAGTAATGCTGACAGTTTTTCGAAGTGTTTTTTGTGGGTCGAAATGATTTTTTTTATCAATCTCACCATCCTTCGACAAACAAACTGTTTCAAACTGTATGGTACTGAAATAGCTTTATGCGTAGTATGCAAGTGAATCATATTGATGAAAATCCATTTCACTGTGTTATCGTGCCCATCTTGTATGAATATTGACTTCTAATGTGTGGTATCAAGAAAATTTCGTCAGGTTTGCTCAGGCTTATAAAGAATTATTTTCAAGTCTTCATGTTTGTTGATACAAGCAGATAGGCTACCTTATATCCTTAGAACCGATTCAAGTTCATATGCTCTTGAGGCCCTTTTACTCTAAGGGGAGGAACAAGAAGATCTACACCCAGTCCAATCTATGCGCCGACGAGGTAGACCCGAAGGCCAACGCAAAATACTGACGCCAAATAGAAAGAAAGCCCCTGAAGCTGACTCGACTCCAGGTCAAACTGACTCAGAAACTGATTGCCCTAATTCAGAAGATGAAAAAGAAACACCTACCGTGACTATTCCAGCTGCAGTTGAACCACGGAAAGATAGATATCCTCGACGATCGATTCGAACTCCACCATGTACTTGTGCTGACATACGGTATTATACGTATTTCTTTCTCAAGTAATAAAAGCTTACGATCCTTTCCCCGAATTAAATTATTTGTTAATTCAAGAGTAACAGTACAGTACAATATTGATTGGAAGTCACAAAAATGCTTGGGAAGTAGCTCTGAAATGACTATAATAATTACGTTTACTACTGATAGATTCTGTGAACATACATACCAAGTGGTAATTGAATTACCTTGCCGAAAATAAAGAAGTTCCCTATACGCGACATACAATAATATCTAATCGAAAAATAAAAACCTAAAAAATCTAGAAAATGAGGCGTGAAGCTTACATTGGCAATTAGCTACCGCTAGTCTCTTATAAATCACTCATCGTTTTTACTGTGTCAGTTATATCTTCAACTTTTTATTTGCTTATTAAAAAATTATATATTTCTTCTTATTTCACAATATTTAAAATTAATTTGTAATAAATCTGCTTTATTTTAATTGAGGAATTTCTTCCTCATGGTACCGCGTGGAATTCCAAGAAGCGCGCATATATGGTGCAATGCGACGTATTGCATTACTACCAGAAACCGGCAGAAAGTAAAAGTCTGATCTGCGTTCATGTGTGTAAAAACTTATTAGGTGAAAGAGGATAAACTACTAACATACTGTTATTTGTTGATGAAATCGTAAATTTAGAGTTTAATAGTTGTTACCTGCGGTTTCGAGCCATATGTTTTAAATAAGTTGTAATATGATACCCAAAAAGTTGTGAAGTATCAAGTCCCTTCCATCCAATTATAGACCTAGCTCTCTTCTCTCTGTTGTGAGCAAAGTTATGGAGAAAGTTATCAACTTGCAAATTCTAAACTATCTAGAAAAGCACAAAATCATCCATATCCAAAAGCACAAAATCATCCGTACGGATTTTGTCACCAAAAATCCAGAGCTGATCTCCTTATCTCTGTCAAACATAGTTGGAACAAGTCTCTCGAATTTCATGACGAATCTCAGATTCATGCTCTGGATTTTTTTAACACCTTTGACCAAGTATGGCATGCCACACTCCTCAACAAACTACCCTCTTACGGACTTCTCTATGCACCTATCCCTTTCCCAAGATCTTCAACTAATCTTAGACTGGGATGCCAAAAACCTTGTTCCTGATCCCTGTCACGCAAAAAATCCGGCAAGACTTACCCCATCCACATGAATAGCCAAGCCCTACAGAACAATGAAACGTTCTATCTTGTTGGCATCGCTCTCAAACATGATCTCAGTTGGAACAAACACATTACTTTATTCGATATTCGACTCATTAATGACCCAGTCGTCACAAGAAAACTCCCCTCTCTCGCTCATCGCCGCGCTGTTGGGGATTTATCCCTTTTCTACCGATTTTGCTCTGAAGAACTAGCCGGTATAATGCTCCCCTTGTCTGTTCCTAACAGAACAACAAGAGGCTTGTTACGTATGCATCCCTTTACTGTCTAGCCACAACAGCTTAGAACATCCCACTTCTCTCGCTCATTCATACCTAGGGCCTCCAGATGATGGAACAAATTGCCTGCAGATTTTTTCCCTTTCCCTCTCAACCTCCAATCAATCCTTTAAATCGCGTATCAATTTTTTCTTTTCTTTAGATGCCCACGACACATTAGCACCTAGGCTTGAAGTTTACTTGGGCTGTCTCATAATAGGTAATACTTTTTTAAATGGAATATTCCATTTCTTGCTCTAACGCTCCCTATACAAAAACCTAATAGTTCCAAAGATCATGGGCGCTCCCAGGATTTTGTCATTGGGGGGGGGCTGATTTGTCTGGGGGGGCTGAGTAATGCAATTCGGTGGATTTCCTCAATTAGCAGTACTTTTTTAAACTTTTGTGCGGCCAGGATGTTGGTCCGGGGGGGGGGGGAGCCCATCAGCCTCCCCCCTGGGTGCGCCACTACCACAGATATATATTGTGATGCTCGCTTCAAATTAAATAAGCGTATTATTCCACAAAAGTACCTGCTTGAGCAAAAGTTTTGGGGAATTCAAATTCTTTATGCCCAAATCAATTTAAAATATACAAAACCAAAAAGTTACTTCTGGCCAGAGCTGGGAAGTAATCGATTTCTGTAATTGATTACATTGATTGTAATTAGTAATTGCAGATATCATGATTACGTACAGTAATTCGTCAATCTTTATTTAATGACAGGTGCTCTAACCAGGCGACTCAGTTTCTAAATCAATAGTATCAGACTTGAATTGGTATAAATGGTTCAGTGCGATGGTGTTCCGATAGCCCTGATCTCACATTGATGGGCAGGTCTTTTCGGGGATGGCTCAAAGATCGAGTACATAACCTGAACACATTTAACACTATAGAAGAGCTAAGGTGAAAAATTGTGGAAGAAAAATAAACTTCATTAAAACACACCAGAAGGAGCCACTTAGGTACCTATGCCGTCAACCATTTAAACATGTGTTAAAGTAAATATTCACCTTACTATTTCATTAATTCATGTATTTTAGTTTAATATAAAGAATATTTTAAAATATATCAACCTTTCCTTGCTGACTGCAGCCCATAATAAATAAACTAAAAATAAACGCCCAGATTCGTTAAAAAGGTTTAAGATTTAGTACTGGTTTAAATTAATAGCTTCTAGTTGATCAGTTAGGTTTTAACAGATTTAGATTTTTGTCTTGTCATTATTAATAAATTGACATTTAAAATTTATGAGTTATTCAATATTTCAGCGATTTCGGTTTCCAAATGATTTTTATCTTGGAACATCTTGGTAGAATGAATTTATTTCTAATATTGTGAAAAGTAGGTACGTACTCAAATTGCCCTTTTCTTTATAATATTGCGAAAAAACTCGGAACCAAATTCATAGTATAAAATTTAGTTGTCTTATTCCTACACTTGTCAGTTTAAAACTTTTGGTTGTCAAATGAGACCGATCTAGCGTTGGAGAATCTGGCCGAAATTGTCTTTCTTTGAATACTTGAAGCACCTGGTTAGAGCACCTGTGACTTTACTAAAAAGTATCGATATTTCTGTGGAACCCTATACGACTTCCATTAACTTAATCATCCAATTTTTATGAACTTTTGTACAATTACATACGAAATTACGCCCAATCCAATGATGAGTTCAGTATTGGAGTTTACCGCATTCAAGTTTACCGTTTTCCTGAAATCGACAGGATTTTCTTTTGGATAGAATGCTTTATATTTTATTTTATTTTCGAATTCAGCTTAAAATTCTGAATATTTCTTATTGGGAACATTGTATCCTAAAATTAACAGTTTTTGAGAAAATAGTGGTCAAAAATCGTTATTTTATTGTATTTTACGTTAAAATATCTGTACACGAAAGTTTACCCGAAATGTCTGACATTGTCAGTTTCGTTATTTAGAAAAAATGGATGATTTAACAATTGTGATTCTGAACAGTTATTTATGTTTTCTATAATTTCGTTTTTGTTAATATTGTTTTTATAGAATATTAATATTTTTCAAAAAGAAATAAACCCTTTCCCATATAAATACTTTATTATATCCCCAATTTTAACCATAATCGTTATTATAAATATTGTGTTACAACCGACCCCCCTTAGTGTTACAATCGATCCCCCCTAGTGTTACACTCGACCTGGGGACCGGGGCGGTAGTAACATATTACATCACTTTAATTCTTAGTTATCTGTCAGGTTTGTTCAGCCCTAAAATGTCCTTTACATACTGAAGGTAAGTAATTACCTTAACTATAACCAAACAAATATTATTTCCAAGTTTAATAGTTTTTTTCATAATTAAATACTAAAATCACAATGTTACAACCGACCCCGGTCTATACCCTATCTCGAGATGATGCCACTCTAAGTACCAAAACGAAAAGTGAAGTCATAAATCCTGAATAAACAATAATTATCTCGAATTTTGTAGTACTTGTTCCTACTCTAGGCACAATTTAGCAGATAAAAATAAAACTTTAGCCGAAAATATCACTCACAGTCCTTATGTATTAAAAATCATCCCTGATTATTAACCTAAACAAAACCATTGACAACTGATGCTGACCCTGACGTACATGGCCGTATAATGCCGCTCGCATACGAATGCGCTAGCCAATCAACTGCCCTCTTGTGAAAGAGCAGACTTAGGTCATCGTTCATTGGCAAAAAATATCCGACGTCATTTTATGGATGGTTTCAATTTATCCGAGTTCATTCAATAGACCAGAAAAACTAATGGTATTGCTTTGATAAGCGGTTTGCTTAGGTTTGCTAAGTACATAGTTTGTGATGGAACATACAGATTTTGAAAATTAGTAAACTCTTTCTACAAGAAAGCTTTTATTCGTACTTATTCAGATTACAACATAAAGAAATTTCTTTTTTCAGGTAGTTTATTCTTACTTTGACTCCAAATCTATAAACTTAAACAATGTTCTCTATTAAATTCAACATGCAGCTTACGAGATGTTGAAATGCTTCGGTACAGTTTGTAGTACTACTGCTCGCATTTTAATTGCATAGTTTTATAAAAACAAGAAAAGTGTGGCGGAATGAGCAATTTTTTACATTAATAATTATTACTTTGACTATTTTGTTAAATATGATGTTTAAAGCGATATAGAAGACATTTTTTAAATTAGCACATTAGCTGACTTTAAAACTATGTAAACCGCTTTTTGGAGGACCACAGGACGTTTCTTAGCTTTTTTTTGTAGAAATCTTGCGCTCTAGGGAAAGGTTCCTTAGCTAACCTTAGGTTCCGATCACTAAAGGGAAACAATTTATTTAAATTGTTTTAAAAACTGTCCCCGCAGTTTTTGGGGGAAACTTCTATTATTGTCTAAAAAATTCAACTAAAAAAAATACGAGGATGGGCTGAAAAGTTTTCAGCGTGTTCCAGGCAGGGCGAAATTTGCCATAATATTGACCCTTGTTTACGCAGTTTCACTTTTCGTTGGTATACCTTTAAGGTTTCAAGACTGTGCATTAAGTAGTTTGTATTTTGCAATCGTCAAAGTTTATAAAGTTTTGCATTCTGTAACCAGAAAAGTTACGGCGACCGCTTTTTGGAAACCTATAGAGGCATTATTCCCATAGGTGAGCTTCAAAATGAGAACACAATAATCAGACCCAATCAAACTCAGGGTACTATATGCGTGCTTACTTGACTAACCAAACCAAAATATTCGCGAAAAACGTCTCGACTTAGACAAGAAGAAGACTCTATTCCAAGAGGACACAAAACAGTAATTGTCATGGCAAATTTTATCAATTTTGCTTCCAACTGGTTTCTTATTCGGTTGATTTGGTCCCATCGGTTTCCATTAGTTGAAAAATGTCTTGCTGGCAAAAAATTCGCTTCGAATTTAGTAATGATTGCTGCCACAAACATCTATTTTAACGAGTTGGACAAATCAGCTTATCACGATGGGAAAGCCCTTGAGCAATCGACACGGAGATTACTTAGAGGAATAAAAACTTTTTTAATCGATACCCTGCTGTTTTCTTTCCAAGGCAAGAAATATTTCATCCCATCCTGCTACACTTAAGAATATAGTATGTAAAAAAACACTTACATGATTTCCGTTTGACACACATGATCTCCAAAAAGTCTTCCTTCCAAACACAAACTTTTGATTAATAATATCGTAAACACTATTAACATGGTGGCTTAAAATTAACCAAAAATAAATCTAAATCTTTAGCACAACACCATCCCGAATTTTGTCCCTATATTCGTTCTATTTTATTCACTCATTACTAAATATCGTTTTGGCACACATAAGCGCATATCAACACTTTAATTGCTAAAGCCTTGCCGCCATATTTTAACTGGTATATTCCTAAATGGCATAATGAGACCACAAGTCCAATAATAAAATGATATGTCCAGCTGTGTTAGCGACGCTAGTAGATTATAAACGGAATCCAGATCGGCTGTAGCACGGTCATGTGGTTTTTTAATTAACTATAAAGATGTACTCGTATATACATACACAAAGTAATAACGTTGTTTTTTATTGTATCAGGGCTGGGCTTTAAAGAGGACAAAATATTTTTATCATAAACGTATTAACCAGGGGGAGATTGACAGCTGGTCGCGATTTTAATAAAATTTGATATAGAGGTAGAAGATCAAAAAATACCAGGAACGTAATTTTTTAGGGGCTGCGGATAGAAATTGACCACGAAATTTGTCTTTGTTCTTGTCTTGTTTGTTTTTTTTTTATCTGAGATAGCTACGTAGACTTCTAGCCTAAACACTAACTTACCGTGGGCATCTGAAGAGAAGGGAAATGTAGTCTATTGACACGGGATTTACAGGATTAGTGGTTGGGAGGGAAAAGAAATCATCTGTAGGAAATTTGTTCCATAGTCTGGCGACCCTAAGTATGAATAAGCGAAAGAAGTGGGATGTTCTAGGCTTTTGTAGTTGGACAGTAAAGGTATGCATATGTAACGCGACTGTTGTTGTTCTGTTAGGAACAGTCAAGGGGGACACTGTAGCGGCTGGTTCTTCAGAGAAAAATCCGTGCAAATACCGGTAGAAAAGGGATAAATTCCCAACAGCGCGGCGATGAGCGAGAGAAGGGAGTTTTTCTTGCGAGGACGGTCATTGATAAGCTCTCTTTTGGATAAAATCAAGGATGTTGTGTCGAGGGTGATGCCGCCGCTCCTCAGATGTGGGAACAGTACGCTAGGTTAGGTCTTATTTGGGAAACATAGCGTAAGTTGGAAGAAGAGATGTATTTTCTGGCTCGAAAGAGGAAACAAAGCTTCTAGCTGCCGATGTGGCTACTGAAGTAATTTGTTTATGCCAGCTAAGGTCATGTTCAAAAGCGATGCCAAGAAGATCGAACGTTTCATTGTTCTGTAGGGCTTGGCCATTCATGTGGATGGGGTAAGTGTAACTAGATTATTTGCGGGTCAGGGTGCAAGACTGGTTTGGAAGGCGTTGAACTAAATAAGGTTCTTGGCACCCCAGTCTAAAATTAATTAAAGATCTCGGGAAAGGGATAGGTGCATAGATATGCGTATATTATCCAGCTCTTGATTTGAGACTTGTCTGGAAAAATGAATGTTGGTCTTCGAAATGTAACCAGTATTTTGCTAGAATTCTGGAGAGTGGCTCAATTTCACACTATTAATGCGGTTTCAAAACAAGGTTACCCCTAGAAAGTAATGTAAATTTACCATGAAAGCACATTTCTTAACTTATCTGCCCCCCCCCCCCCCGCCTTCCGCCACCAGAAATATTTCTCTAGGCATATGCCAATGAGTCCAGTTAATACAGCCCCATTTTAAAATTGGTTTGGCTAGAGCTAAAATTAGCAGAAGATGGCGAAAGACATTTGCCAGTTGTAAATCTCTAGGTCTGGATTCGCTAGGCGTTAACAACTTAGACATGAAAATAATAATATATCTTCGCCATGCGTGTCTTTGGCTACGGCACTGTCTATATTGCATATAAAACTTGTGTTTTATTGAAGCCCGGTTGTATTTAATATTAAATCCGTTTTAAACCACGTTTTACTAGAGTAAATAGTTTATTTTCCTTTGTATTTTGATTAACAATGTCTTAACTGTCTCAAAATTATTATATTAAATATCGTACCAGCTGATGGATTATTTAAAATGTACAATAATCCATCTGTCTGTTAAAAGTACTGATGATGGTATCTAACTAGGTAATTATAGCTTTGAAGTAAAAGTTAAGGTGTGCTAATTCAGGTACAAATTATATTATTTAAATTCTGATATGATATTTGGGTGGAAAAATAGGACTTGCTGCTTCTATCTAAATGGGACAAGGTATTGTTTAGGCTTAACTCGAACAATAAAATTGCATATGAAAAGTAATATATAGCTACTTAGACTTGAACTCTAGGTGGGCTGTCCTAGAATATATACAGGGCGTTACAAAAAGATGTTAAGAAATTTTAAAGGCAGATTCTACATCTAAAAATATGAAAATAAGTTTATATAAAGATGGATCCTTAAACACTTCTTTTTCGAGATACAGGTTGTTTAACATTTTCACACCTCAAGTATTGCCAAGAGTTAGGAGAAATATGCGAAGACGATTTAGAGCATGTATTGAAGCACGGAGAAGTTATTTCCAGCATCTACTATAAACTTAAATCAAAAAGCACTGTTTCCTGAACAAACAATATTTTCAAAGAAACTAATGGGTGTGATTTAAACGGGCAGCGAAATATTACGATTCCGATACATCGTAATATACGATTGGTCGGCAAAATGATGGATTTGGCGGTGAAGCTTGATCAGGTAATAAAACCAAAAATGGTCTGCGTTTTAGATTTAAACAAGCAGCTTCAAAAACTTTTAAGCAGTGAAAAAAATAAGTTGCAACTAAATAAATGTTTGATCTGTGCGCAATAAATTACATTTTATTTTATTTTTGCCTGCTCCAAAATCAAGTTGATGGCTGAAAAAATATTGTAACGTAAACTGATGGGTAATCTAATACTGTTCTGACTGCTATAAAATTAACTTATCATGTCATAATGGGTAATTAATTACGTAAAAAATAAAACATTTAATTAGTAAATTCCAAATATTTATTAATGTAAAAGAACATACATTTCATGGTATTATTAGGAAGGCTGCCCACCGTGAATGCCGCTCCAGTAACATTACATCGCGGGGAACTCGGCCCCAACAGCAGTTCAGTTTCGCTTTGAAGGCGTGTGCGGTTGGTGATTCAAATTTTCTATCGCATCGTAGTGAATTTGGTTGTTCGTAAAATGCCGAATATGTGCAGAAATACGAGACTGTTTGCGCACAGTAGGTTTATATGGGAATTTTCTGATTTAAAACATAATGGGTCGCAAATGATATGTGTGGTTTGTCAGCGAAGCTTATCGGCCTTTAAGAAATCTTTATGTATAAGGCACGTAAATAGTGCAACACATCAATTAATTAAAAAAAGGCGCCAAAAAATTCTTTAAATATACGATACGCCGCCGCGCCACGCGGCACGCCGTCCCGAACTCCCTACGAGCGAGTTGAACTCGCACTTGACCGTCTTTTTTGTTTCACATCGACGCCATTGATGGTAACAGATCAAAAGTGGTCACTCTTAGTGATGATCAAAAGTTCAACAGACGAACTAAAGAAACCGGTCGCTGCTAATTGGTCGCATGAATCGCCTGGCCATGTAGACCCCGCCACCTACAACGAATCTCGCCGCTATTTTCAAACCCTTGCCAACTAAAAATATTAAATACAGGTCAATTGACTTTCTGGCTTTCAAAGTAAATATTTTGCAGAAAACGAAACGTTGCTTAAAAACTACTGAACGATATTTAAATACCGAGCACATTTTATTCACAGGCTAATTTATTTTGTCACCAACCAACTAATAATTTCACCGGCCAATTAATAATTTGACTGCTCGAATAGATTTCGGACTCCCCAACGGGATATTTATTTGTTACTAAAAGTTTTATTATGCCGCCCTCATTAACTATATTTTGCTGATCACTGTTTCACAGGCAGTTTATTTAAGGTATCTACAGAAAATTACAACACCACCCGAGCAATTTTTTTGCCAACTGGGCTTACCTATTGACTTATTTAAATCGCAGCAGAAATAATTACTAGCCGAAAGGGTTTTTCATTATTTGTTTTTATTGCAAGAAATAAGGTAATTTTTATTTCGAAAACGATGCGTCAGAACAAAAAAGCTCAAGAGACACTTTTCACGTAGAATTAATTGGACTTAAAGAAAACGATATAAATTTTGCAAAAAATCAGTGGCGTACAATTTTTTTCGCTGAAAATAAAGACTTACCAGCACGCACGCCACTGATGCAAGTAGTTTAGAAAATAAATTTTTGCACGTAAAGGTACCTTTAATTACATACTCGCGTGTACCAAAATTGATGTCAATATATTTACGCATTTTCGAGAAATTCAAAAGAAACTTTTAAAAAAGAGAATATTAAACACCCTGTATCTCGAAAAAGCGGCGTTTGAGAATCCATGTTTATATAAACTTATTTTCATATTTTTAGATGTACAATCTGCCCTTAAAATTTCTTGACATTTTTTTTTAACACCCTGTGTATGTATTGACTATCGATTTTTTACTAAACGTTGCCAGTTTCGTTCATGGGAAATTTGCCAGGAAAGTCAACAATTTAATGTCGAGAAACATTTGTAAAAATAAGTCGACATTGTTCTCCTTGAAGTGGGGATCTTTAGCGCAATTGGAAATTTTTTCATCCACTCCTCACCCTTCGTTAACCTCGGGCTTCACGGGGTGTACAATGTCTACGGAGACTTCCTCAACTGCTTCCAATTTTAAACTAGTTCTAGGGGCGACTAAAACTACAGCCGGAATAAATTGTCTAATAAATTTATTGCAACAATGAATTAGATTAACTACCACGGCCAAAGTGCATTCGGCTTTAGGACCAACCCCTATATTGCATAGTCAAAGTCAAAGTCAAAGTCAAAAATAGCTTTATTGTCTGAAGAAATCGATTCTCATTGACAAAGCACTTACTTACTAAAACAGATAAATAATATAGATCAAAGAACAAAAAATAAACTATTATACAAAATTGATGAATACAATAATCAAAAGTCAACCTAAATTAGGAAGGCTTCATTTAATAAGACATTGACAAACATGTCCATAACTGTGAGAGAGAATAGTTAGGACTCCAAAAAGAAAAAAAAAAACAGTGTGATAAAACTCATCACTCCCAATATTCAAATGTAAAATTCCTTACAAAACATTGCAATAACAGTGGTAAATTAAACATCATATTAACATATTAAAATCCGAAAAATCCATAAGTCAACCACTGTAATAAAATATATACATACATATACACACACACGCACACACCTACATACACACACATACATACACACACACACACATACATACATAAGACAAACCATAACTAACAAACAAAACAAAAATATCACAGAACGTCATTATAAAACTCTTCCAAACTATAATAGGCCTTACCAATCAGTACCTTTCGAGTCCTTCCTTTAAATATTTTCAACGTGGGACAAGATTTCAGTTCGTTTGGAAGGTGATTGTACATTTTTAAGCTTTCATATATAATGGATTTTTTGGTTAATGTTAAGGAGGGGATGGGCAAAGGTAAATTAAGGGATTGTCTAGTACTATAGTGTGAGGGTCCAGAAATAAAATTTTGACGATTTTTGTACACCAGACATACAGTTTCCAAAATGAACAAACTAAAAAGAGTCAGGAGTTTCTGTCCAACAAACAAAAGTCTACATGAATCCCTCCTCTTGGCACGACAAAGATATCTTACAGCACGCTTTTGTATAACAAAAATGGTGTTAAGTAAATAGAGGTTCGACATTCCCCAGAAAGATATTCCATACCTAAGATGAGATTCTATAAGCGCGTAATAGACGGCCCTGCCCATCAAAGGACCCAACTCACTAACGGTGACCCGGACGGCATAGCACCCTGAAGCCACTTTTTTGCCTAGAGCAACTATATGGGAATCAAACTTAAGCTCGTTGTCTATAATTAATCCTAGAAACTTGGTATTTGGGCGGCTTTCAAGAATTGTATTCTCAATAACCAAGCCCTCAAGGTGACATTTAAAGCCAAGAATACTTGTTTTATTAAAGTTAAGCATCAAAAGGTTAGAGTCACACCATGTTTTAATTTTCATAAGATCGCAAGAAATGACATTCTTTAATGCTGCAGAATCAGAACCGTGCCACAATACAGTTGTATCGTCCGCATAAAGAGTAAACTGACCAATAACATCTAAAGTTGCCAAATCGTTTATAAAAAGCAGAAAAAGCAGGGGGCCCAAAACAGACCCCTGAGGCACTCCCCAGTCGATGCCCTGACTCACTGAATAACTATTCCCTACAAAAACCCTCTGATAGCGTCCAGTAAGATATGACTCAAACCATAAGAGCGCCACACCCCTAAAACCGTAATGGTGGAGTTTCTGCAGCAGAATTCCGTGACTGACGCAGTCAAAGGCTTTAGACAAGTCACAAAACACCGCCGCAGCTACGCCACCTCTGTTAATATGTGATATTAATATTAGATAACCATGAGTAATTTTTGTGACATTAACGTAAATAAAATAGGTCTTAATAATGTCTGTTTGGTCCAGTATCTGGCACAACAAAAGCATAACACTCATCGAGATAAATTCAATTTAAAATACATTTAACAAAGAGTTACAACATACCCGTACTAAATGATTATATTGAATGGATTTTAGTCTTTTTTCCTAAACATAAAAAATCTTGTAAACGGACTTCACGCTTCAAAGATTTTTCGCGGTTCCTGTTATCTTTGTATCTTTAGGCTACAGTGACTTAACAATAATCTGCATCTCGGAGTATAGTAAATGTAGTAAAATAATACAGAACTGGGAAAAAATGCCAGACCATTACCGCGTTAGTCGAGATTAAAAGTGATTGGAATGGGTATATCGCGTTTCACGATCTTTTTGCTTTATAATCATTCAATTTAATGATAGGTATTTGGTAAATAGTGTTGTTAAACTGTCAAAATATACCGATTTTAAATTTATCATACATATTAGCAAGAGAATAGGTATTTTGCAATTTATTCTTAGTTATGTAAACTAGCAATAATGAATGAATTCTTCCGGTAAATCAGTAACAAATAAAGTATTTTTTATTAAAAAATTATCCGGGTAGAAATGGTAACCTAATGTAACACATGACTCCAAGAAAATACAGCACATCTGTAAATTCGTCCATCATTACACTACACAACGAAGAAAATGTACCCTCTTGACATGATAGTGTCACATAGGGTAGCTTCTTACCATGGATTTATTAAGAATGGATACGGGATGATTTAACATTCTTTGAAGCCAAAACAAACCATTCTAAGCGACACTGTAAATACAATTTGTAAACATTGGCCACATCTTATTTTATCTTGTATTTTAGTAGAAAAAATATGTTAGAAGCATCACAAGATTTACTAAAAGTAATAAAAGGCCTCAAATATTTTATTTTTCTGCTAAATAATAATAAATTTAAGTTAAAAAGGATTTATTATTTATAGGTTATATTATTTCTAAAGGTTTATTTAAAGTCGCTCCGAGTCATTTATAAATCTATAAGCCGCACTTTTTCTTTTCCAGTTCATTAGACAAAGACGTACGTGTAACCGAGTGTTCAGACGTTTTTCCTAAGCAACCAGCAGAGACAGGAACACTTCTGAGCTCCAACACTCCAATGCTATTTTATCTCTTTCTACTATCATTCTTGATTCAATTATGTATTTCCTTAAAGTTCGTAAAATGCACCTCTGGAGGAAGATGTTTTCATAACAAACAATAAATATAAGGCTTCATGTTCGATACGCTCACAGTATACGGAACATCGAATCCTTTCTTAATAACTCCATGGTTCTTACTATGCGTAGGGGTAGAGACTGACGCATCTGATGCTTATGGCGCTAGTGTCAAATGGCACCAACGGATGCGTTGTATCGATACGGCTATACATCTACGGATGCACTGCTATGAATCTATTACTACGAATCAATCAGCATCAGATGATCAGTCTCTAAATTGTGGCATTCAGGTTTAGTACAAAAGACCATTTTCCAGAACCGTTTAGCTATCTCGCTGTAGTTATGTTAGTGTGTTAGTATGTAGTTAACTTACCGGTTACTAACTATTTCTGAACAGACCTAAGCAATCTTCGTATAGGGAAAACTAATTTTGTTCTATTAAATATCATTAAGTACCTAGTTAAAACTGCAAGTAATATAAGTTTTGCAACGTGTTTACTTAATTAACAACCAACAGAAAACAAGCAAATACCCCAATCAACCCAAAAACCTTGTTCCCATTCCAACGGAGCCATTTTTTAAGTTACAAAATGGCGACAATTATAAACGAATCCATTTCAATAGAAACAGCGATTTCGTAGTTGGCACACGATTATTCTACGGATATTCTGACTCCCTGAAATTTTTATATTTACTTACGCATTTTTGTAGTTTCTCTTCAAACGTGTCTTTGTTTCGACATGGGGAAATACTGCATTTATTTGCAATAGATATTGTTATATCTTTAAATAGAAATCTTGCTATTTAATTTGTAATTTTTATAATATTTTAAATTGGTAGAAAGAGACAGAATATATGCATTTTTAAAAATAATTTGGAAATGGCTGAAAGTGAAAAAGCATACGTCATTAAATTAACAGCTGAACAAACATGGGTTTAAATTGACAAGTGTACGAATTAGAAAACATAGTACTGAACTATGAAATTATTTCTGATTTTTTCAAATTTATATAAAAAACATGCGGTCAAGTGCAAGCTATACTTGCACAAAATTAGTGTTTCGTGCCATCTGCTCCCCACTTACCTGAGTAAACTTCGGTCGCCCGATCTCCGCCCATATGCCGCGCTACCCGCCGCGCCGACGGCAGAAACGCCGTATCACATGGCGTATGCGCGGAGCGTTTTGACTGAGACAAATTCACAATTTTGAAAAACGTGTAAGGACAAAAGTTGTTCCTTACATCGGCATCGTGAGAAATATTTTTTGTTGAAAACTTTTTCTGTAAAACCAATGGTTCAGTTATAAGGAAATAAACAATTAATTTGTTTATAACAATTGAACTCTGTAGAAATTTTCAACCCTGATAATTTTTGCTGAATCTACACCTAATTCTCAATGTTCATGATTTTTTTCAGATTTTTCTGGGCGATCCTTTTGGTGATGAGGGTGGGGGACAAAAATTTTAAGCGTTTGTTCCCAAAAAATGTTTAAAAAAATGCATATAAAAATTACATTATAAATATTGTTAACTTCGTGCTTCAATAAGCTTTCATGTGACACCCTACACGATGCCCTTGAATTTTTTTTTCTAATTCTCAATTTACCCCCTTAAATTAACCTCGGAATCAAAATTCAACTTTTTATATTTCACGTCTATAATTGGGCCACCACACTCTATCTCTGTGCAAAATTTCAAAGTTTTACGTCGAGTAGTTTCAGAGAAAATCGCACACAATGACAGACGGACGGACATATGGATACCGAAGTAATTTCATAAGTGTTCCGTTGTGCTAATTTTAGCACGGAACAATAATTAAAACCTATAGCCAACTCGTACTCTAAATTTTCAACTTGAGCAGCTACAGGGGTGGGGTGGTACCCAGAGTTAGTCTTAAAGCATCTTATTCTTTGCATTTTTTCACTTTAAAGTCCGTTTATTGTCAAAGAGATGGTGACATTAAAACCTACATAATTCTGTAATGAAAATTTCGACATCCCTTGAGTTGTAAATCCGGACTCAGTCACTAATATCAAAGTCTGACTAGCGAGTCTCGTTGCGCATCTACAGTGTGCTCCAAAACGTTTGCAACAAACGTAAAATCATTGTATTACTAAGTTCATCGAAATGTGATACAAAAAGCTGGTACATACATTAAAGCAAAATTAACCGTTTACCGAAGAAAAGTCAAGAGAAACTAAGCATTTTTTTACGATTTCGTCCTACCTAAACTTTGAAGTTCGTCTTTTAAAATAATTTTCTGCAAACGTGTCGCGTCATTTTTTTCTTTTTGCTTCAAACTGAAAAATGATTTTGAAAATTAAAAGTAAATCATAAATTAAAAATTCTACCACCACACTTTTGTAAATATTTACAATTCAAAATATCGGTTTTTTTCTTTTTCAAGAATTTTAAAAAATGAGGTCAAAAAATTGACAACCAAATTTCCATATGCATCTCTCTTTAGTTCGACTGATTCACATAATTCGCGTCGTGTTTTTCCTGCGATGCCGCCGCTTGCATCATCGGGTCGCGCTGATACGCTAAATAAGTCTTAAGGTCGGGATCTTAAAGAAAGAAACACACTGTTTTTATTACTATACATTACTAAAATACAAAGAATCATATGTAGCAATATAATTCCAAAAAGCATACGAATTGACTGCATTACTGCCAAGAAGTTCATGGTGGTCATTTTGAACAACATTAAGAGTAATAAAGGTACCGAAATTTGTAATTTTTTTCACGATTTTTGATTTCTATAGGCTTGCCATTTAAAAACGAATTAAGATAAGGACCTCGGGTTTGAGGTTTTGAAGACCTTAAAAACACACGGCATTGGGTTGCATTTAAATTTTTGACCTGAACTCCCTAGCGTCATTCCTCCCTTCCTGAAAAAAGTTAAATTACATAAAAAGTAGATTTATTAACCAATAAGATACACCCAAAATGTGGTGTCTCTATCTTCACTAATAGCTAAAACTTTTCAGACAACCTGTCTATAAAAAGTGTATTTCTTTAGCTTCATTCCGTAATAAAAATAGTCTGTCCCTTTTCACAAGACCACAACCTTAAGAAAATAATAAGCAGTTTTCATTATTTTTTGATCAGGCTGTATAACGACTGTTTCGCAAGGGCACGAAGAGTTAATCATTTTATTAGTCATTTAATTGATACAATTACAAACTAGACGCAATTTATGTTTTGCAGATAATTCATAGGTTTAAAGTTTTCATACTATGTATATTACAGTTTAATCGTTTTAAAGGCCCCAGATATATCATTACTTTATTTCGTGACTGTACTTTAGCAACAGTTCCCATAACTGCTTAAATAATTACCATAATTCTTTAAAATGATAATTAAAGAAGTGACTGGAGTTTTTATTAAACGAAACACGCTAACATTTAGGCGCTATTAAGACTGATGCAATGCATGTTACTTGCATTTTAATTTCCCATTATACTTTTGGATTAATTTTAAATTATTTCTGCATAATAATGTGGTATTTTTAAAGAATTAATTATAGGATCTGCTATAGTAATAGTAAATTGCGTAGGTAAGAGAAAGGAGATCGTAAACAACAATTAGAATGATTTTATCACACTAAAAAATGTCTCACATTTCGTGTTATATGTTTTCGGTTTCGTATTTCGTTCGTTTCGTTTCGTTCTTGATTCATGTTTCTTGCTTCTTCGGTGTGTGGCCTCCCTTAAGATAATATTTCGTACTAGATTGTGACTCTAGTGTACTAGATGACTTAAAAGGTACTAGATGTAGTACAATTGTCCTAGACTGACAACCCTGGTCACGACATGAAATTCGACACCGCCGAGCACCACCTCAAAGATGGCGATCTTGCACATGCTCACAAAAAATTAGTACAAGCGGGAACGCCCGCTTTGGTCTCTTAGTTACTCTTTGCACCGAATACTAACGTAAAACTGGGTGATTTGAGGCAATTTTCGACTTTGAAGGCGCACCAAGCATACATGCTCAAAGATACATCAATGTCAGGTGGGCCTAAATTTTAAGTCGTGGTCTTTAGAATGGGTTTTTCTATGTACCAAGCTTTTCGATCCCGTACTTGAATATCTATATTTGTTTTATCGGTTATCTCAAGTAACCCGCGGGGATAGGGTGTATTGAGACATCAATACTTCAATATTTTCTGGTTTCAAGCGCAAAAATATCTCACAAACAAAAAACAAACCGCAATTGAGAACCGCTGTCAACGGGTTTAGGTACGCTTTAAGTAAGGCTATCGACATAATAACAATGAAAAATTCAAAGGTTTTATCAGTAGGTGGTGCACATAAAATTTTGCAGAGTATATGAGAAATGCATTATACAAAAAATGATGTTTAGCGAAAAACTTTGACTTACCTTTACTTGATCGGGCTAAAAACCGCTCCGTCGTGAAGACCGAACGAATTCTATTAAATTGCAGTGTTTCCACCTGTCTTAAAAAACGTGAAGTTGTGGCGCAAGTCACCAGGCTGTCTCAAGTCACCCGGTTTTACGGTACGCTTTTACAACTATTTAAGCCAGAATGAATGCGACTATGGCACTGAAAAAAGCGACGTTGCCACACTCTGAATTTCGTCACCATGCAGTTAGTTCTTTTGATGTAGAAAATACATAGTTTAATTGTGTTTTTCTCTATTATTCGTTGTTTTATTCTTACGCTTTACTTAATCTGATCGTATAATGTTCTTTCTAGGGCTATCCTGTTTATAAGAATATAGAAGCCATTGTAGCCTTGTATAATTCATATGTAAGAACTAAACCAGATTATGCGGCTATAGTGTGGGTCCCTGGTTACATTATTTACATTGACAATTTGGAAAAAGCACAGATACATTTTTTAAAATACGTGATAGATTGTTTTTATGTTTATCAAGGGTTTCCACATGAAGAGTTGTTGACGAGGTTTAAATTCTCTTCTTTAGATCGTCGAACATATATTTTACGAACAACTCTAAACTGCTCAATAATCTTTCTTATAGACTGTCAAAATACTTTATCTATTATAAATTTTTGTGCACCTCAATTGAACAGTTGACATAGGTAATAATTGTTTTTATATAACTACACCCCGTATAAACATTTTGAAATCCTCCCACCTGTTTTGATTTTATCTGAGTCCACGTAGACTTCAAGCCTAGTAGTACTAACAGAACCGTGGGCGTCTAAATAAAGGGACAATGCAATCTTTTGACACGATATTTAAAGTATTGGAGGTTGGAAGGCAAAGGGACAAGTTTTGCACGCAATTTGTTCCATAATCTGGAGACCATAGGTATAAATGAGCGAGAGAAGTGCGATGTTCTGCGCTTTTGTAGCTGAACACAGGCCCGTCGAGAGGGGGGAGGGCAGGGTTGCAAATTCACCTGGCCCGAACTGCTTTGGGGGTCCCGCAGCTCAGAATTATTAAGAATTGCAAAACTCATCTTTTGGGGGTCAGAAAAATTTTACTGCCCCGGGGCCCGTCTCGGCACTCGGCGGCCCTAGCTAGACAGTTAAGGGATGCATACGTAAGGCGCCTTTATAGTTAGGAACAGTCAAGGAGGAAGTTATAGCGGGTAGGTCTTTAGAGCAAAATCCGTGGAAGTATCGGTAGGAAAGGGATAAATCCCCAACAGCGCGGCGATGAGCGAGAGAAGGGAGTTTTTTTTGCGTGACAGGGTTTTGGAGGCGTTGAACTGAACAAGGGTTTTGGCACCCCAGTCTAAGATTAATCGAAGATCTTGGGAAAGGGATAGTTACATAGATCTGAAACTAATATGCGACATATGTATATAATAACGAGATTGACATCGACTTCTTTAATGCTTTTCTTTCTAAGGCCTCTAGTAGTCTAAGACGCTGAAAAGCATTGTCATATTGTGTGTTCTTCTCTATATAATTTTTAACTAGTTTTTTTTCTATGGTCAGCACTTTTGGATTTAATATTATATGTTTGCATACATTCAATTTAGATATGTTATGTTTATTTACCCCTTTAATTGTTGATATATTAGTAAAATACTCTTCCTGCCTTGTAGTTGGGTTTTACAAACCTATAAGACTTGCAGTGTAAATAACTGAACATTCATAGTTATTTTGTGTCAAAATAAATAAAATTAGAACGAAATTTCAAAAGTAAGACAACAAATTACCTGCAATTTTCTTTTATTTTTTCAGCGTACTGTCCATTTGTTTTTTAGGGCAATTTTAAAAATTGTCGCATTATTGCCACACCAAAATATCCTAAAAACAGGACAAATTACGCTACTTTACAAATATTGTGCAAATAAAACACATTGTTTAAATATCAAATGTTTATTAAAACATGTTACTATTTACAAAAATTAAAGAAATCACCTAATGTCATAAAAATATTATACAACGGAACCTAGTTCTAGTTACACACTATTACGCAGTACGGAGCATATACAACAATAACAAAACGATCTAGTAAAAATTCAAAAAAATGTTTTTCACTAAGAACATAATTAAAACTATCACGTAAGAAAAACATGCTGGTAAAACAGAATATCAAACTTTCTCTGCAAAACAGTGAAAATAAAAATAGTACGCGTTAGTACTACATTATAGAATGTTTACTTACGAATAAGTATGCTATTGGGGTACTAGTATATAGTGTCTATATTTGTAAATAAAACTGGTTAGGATTATTCTTACGTCACTGTCCATTCCAGTTCTTTGTTGGAATTGCTTCTGTGTTTTAATTAGTATTATAAAAATATGTAAAGAATATAATAGCAGAAGAAGATTAGAGTCTATAATTTACAGATTAGAAATTTGTTATTATCCTGCTTGTAAAAGAGCTAAAATGCATCTAGTCCTCGCCTTTACTTGAGACTCGATTCAACTTAAAATTTAAAACTAAAATTAAAGACTACCTATTTCTTTTTATTGAAAATATTTTTGAGAAACTCTACTCTAGCAACTAGTGAATTTACTCTGACCATCTTTTTTTTATTGTCGTTATATCTGTTTGCACTGTGTATTTTTTAAAAGTTTTATTCGAAAAATGTCAATTTATTTTTATTAATTTTTTTTTCTTCTTCCATTTTTATATTCAGTGAGAAAGTAAAGGTTGAAATAAATTCGTTCAAAATTCGGGAACTTTTTTCTAGAAAAACGCTCGGACACTTCAAGTTGTGATTCTTAGGAGCGCATTGTTTAAACTAAATTTGATGTATACAGGGTGACCCAAAAAGAAGATATGTCACACTAAATTTTTTAAAATATAAACCTCTTTTTTTACTTCATTTTTGAATTCGGCGTAAAATTTCAATCATATTTCATATATCGTACCCGATATCAAACTTGAACCATTTTGAAAAAGACAGTTTTTTATACTCGCCCGGTGCCTGAATATCTAAACACAGTTTTTCCTGGGCTATGGATCGGTCGACGTGGTCCAACATAATGACCGGCCAAATCCCCCGATTTAACCCTGCTAGATTATTTTCTGTTTGACTACCTCAAATCCAAAGTGTACGTCAATAGACCAAATTGACGATCTGAAAAACCGAATAAGGCAAGAAATTATATAAATATAACCTCAAATAGTTCAAAATGTTTTGCAAGAATTCGACGATCGTCTCTACTGCCAGAACGTTGGTGGAGGTCAACTCCAATATTTTTTGTTGAAATCATTTTTCCACAAGTTTGACATTTATTATTTTATTTATTTTTAAAGATAAACTGCTTTTTTTTCCCAAAACGGTTCAATAAGGAATAAATCGAATTTTTTGGGTTGATAGAGGAATAGTACCAATAACTTTAGTAAAAAATTTAGTTATGCAGGATGTTTCGTTTCCTAGCTATTAAACGTCGAAATTTCCGCGATTTCCGTTGAAATCGGGTATAGGTCGCAAAAGTGAATTAAATCGATGTAAATTTTCTGAGGTTGTAGAGGACCCGGTGCTGCAAAACTCTATTGAAACTACTGAGGATCGGAAAATGGTTAATAATTCTTTTGAATTTTTTTTAGGTCGAAAAAATGATATTTGTAGACCCCTCTTGGTACCTAATAACTCGAAAACAAAAAGTCGGATCAAAAAACGGATTCATAAGTGGAACTTTAAAATCTCAAATACTTTATTTTCGAAATAAATTGACCTAAACCTAAAATCACTGGAAAATGGATAAGCTTATTTTTGGGGAAAACTGGAAATTTCGATTTTTGACCTACCTAAATATTTCAAGGTTTTTCATTTTTTGTAGAGTCAAAATGGTTCAAATTAAAATCCCATGTACGTCATCGGAGAAAGCTCGTCAAAATATATGATTTCCATATTTTTTAATTTCTCCATTCTTTATAGGAAGGGAGCAATCGCCCATTAAATTTCGATTTTTTGACTTTTTCTGCCCTCGACGTCGGTACACTTAAATCAATGTGTATTTTTTCCTATCTAATTTTTCCCAATTTTTTAACACTATCTTATAAAGGGATAATCACACTTTAAAATGAATACCGAATGGGTTATCCAGGAGCGCATTTAAGGGGTAAAACCCGAATATTCTGATTTTTCCCGACAATCCGACAAAACATATTTTTAACCGACATTATTCCACACTATTTTCTTTATTTAGTTATTCTTTTTGGATTTTATCCGTTAATTATCTCAGAATAACTCTCACTAATTTAAATCGCCTATTTTTTCGTTAAAGTTACAAATAAATAGGTTTATTCGCATCGGGGATTTTTTTTAGTTTTCGAATTTTCGAAGATTGCCACGGAAACAAAGAATTGCAATTTATTTACTCGAAATTATTAAGATATGATGCGTCAAAATTTCGCACAAATGTCAGTTTTTGTTGCAAAATTGAAAGGTTCCTGGACCGATATCGGTTTGAAATATACATGAATAATATTTTAGAAACCTTCTACTTTCAGTGCAGGAATATTTCGTTAGATGCGTTACGCACTAAATGCCATTTTTTATGGATTTTTCGATGACCCTACAACTCTGGAATTCGCCATGTCCTCATTATGATTCATAAAAACATTTTTGACGACACAGACAATGGGATCACATTTTACAATTTTAGAAATTCGTGCGAAAATTTACAGTAGAAAATCCTGTTTTTTTGTTAATAAGGACCAAAATAAATGGACTACATCGACCGCCATAAACATTTAATTTATGTAGAGAATATGATTCATTTGAGGTTATATGCATGTTCCCTGTTTAGATATAGGGTATGATACACGAACTATGATTGGAATTTTACACGTAATTCAAAAATGAAATAAAAAAGAGGGTTCTATTAAAAAAATTAATTAAGTGTGACATGATATCTTCATTTTGGGTTACTCTGTATACATCAAATTCAGTTTTTACCATGCGCACCTAAAATCAAAACTTGTAGTGTCCGAGCATTTTTCTAACAAAAAAATGCCTTAATTTTAAACGAATTTATTTTAGCTTTACGTTCTCACTGTATAACAGTATCGAGCGATTTCAATATCCAGTATTTAAAGACCTCTTCAATAAAATATTTTTTGTTCACTTTCTTTTAAAATGGAAAAATCCTAAGAAGTAATTCTTTTTTTAAAGAAATGTGCTACTTATTTTGAGATTTCACGTTTTAATTTATTTAATAAATTTTGGTAATCAAATTATTTGGCTATAAGAGGATTTGAAGTTCTAATATCGTGGGTCCCACATTATCTGTACTACGTTAGAGTCAATTATATTTTGGCCTATGGGCGCACTTTATTAAGAAGGGCGGAGGGGGTCAATTTCCCATAAATATTATTAAGGTGAACCCCAAACACTTTTTATGGGGTTTGAATTACATTATTCATAATATTTTACCCTTCTTTATAGGACACAGTTAAAATAGGTAAATCAAATTTTAGAATCATTTTCCAGATTTCCACTTAAGGGTTTTCTTTGTGTTAAGTGGGACACACTGTAACTGAATTTCTGTGCTGAATAAAGAAAGGGGTTGTATTATCTGAAACACCTATTAGGGAAAATAAATATTATTTTTTGAGATGCTGTTAGTAATTGTTGCAGTAATTAGTTATTTCTACCTAAATCGCATTAAAACTAAAAAACAAACTACTAATATTGCAATGTTACTGTACAAACTTATACTATTATTATAGTAACCTCCAGAGACCTGTAATCCGGCAGTCTCAATGCTTTGTTTACAGTAGTCTCCGTCGTAAAGCCACCCCACGTACTCCCCTGTTCTAAGGTTCTCGTTTCTGAGCCAGTCTTCTAACGGTCTGAAATATTCTCTGAGGGCGCTCCCGTCCAGTCTACTTTCACCTGTTGCTTGAAATAAGACGTCACGCCATGACTGCGATGAACCTTTTTCCATTATTTGTCTGAAAGAATACACATTGTAAAACATTAATTATGTCCCTATACCAAAAATTTCTTTAATTTCGAGATTCACTAAAAAGTCTGAACACTTAATAGTGATGTAAATTTAAATCGTGTAGTTGATCAGTTAGGTTTTGATCGGCTTTTGTCCCGTCACTGTTAATCAGTCGTCATTAAAAAGCTCTATGAATCTATATATATATATATATATATATATATATATATATATATATATATACGTATATATATTCTTAAAAACTGGTTTTTAAAAATTTGCGAAAAAAAATCAAAAATAAATTCATGGTCAAAAATGTAGCTGTCTTAGACGCTTAGTCGCATTACTCGTAAACCCTTGCTTGTCAAATTAGATGGGTCTTAGTAATAGTGAATCTGGCAGTAATTTTTTTCAAGTACTCATTTTAACTGTTTTTTTTATGACCACTGCAAATAATATACAATTGATCAATTACTGAATTAACGCATAGCGCTTATACCAAAATGAATAGTAGTCGCATACATTCCAGAAATTTTCTACAAGAAGCCCGAGTCTTAATTATCCAACCCTTGCCTTGAAATAAATCTGGAGCAAAAATGATGCCGATTTGGCTTATTCTGAAAATTTCAATAATCTAACAGGTAAATAATGTTAATATGATTGTGGATTCACACTAAATAAGATTTAATTCATAAGATCCATGAATCAGCTTGTTTAGTCATTTCTTATTTCAATAAATATGTTAATATCATTGTACAATGAGTCAATCGAAACACACACACAATAATTACGTTCATTGGACGCATAATACCAAAAATATGAAGGTTCAAACTGCGACTAAATTCAAAAAGTACAGTTTCCAGCCTGACGACGAAACACAACTGAACATAAGGGATCTGTGTGTCTCATCGGCCGTTTTAATACTAACATAACCTCGAAAATCAATCCACTGTGTACGGTATCATCGGAAAATTTTTGCATTGCATTGCATTTGGATCGCCCATCGTGGGACTACGTCATTAGATGATTCTGGATAAGCTGCGCCACATTACTGTTAAGAAAAAAATTATTATTGAAAACAATAATAAATGCCAGTGCTTTTAGAAGAAACAAAAATAAAACAAATCCTGAAAAGAATTTTCTGCCATGTCAGTGACTTTTAATTATGAAAAGGATGCCTGACCCTAATCTCACACTAATTCTGCGTCTGAAATCTAATCTAGTCTGACCTTTCGAGATTTAATCTATAATCTCATTTTTAAAGAATCTAATAACTTTGAACTAACTAAATTAAAGAAAATGAATTAAATGAAAACTCTTTCGTATTTTTCAAAAATATTCTTTTAGTAACAGTCATGTTCCTGTATTGTCTGAAGACTTGTTATTTTGACTAGTGTTGAGCTTATGATAATAGGAGAGCAAAGCTGTTATTACGAAAAAAGTTCTTGAAAAATACCGATGAGTGAAGCCGTAATTTCACATGTCCTTTTCATAATTATTTAATTTATTTTCTTTAATTTAGTTAGTTCGAATTTTTAGGTTGTTTGATAACGACACCGGTAATCTGTGATAACGAGGTCAGATATTAAGTCTCAAAACGCCAGAAAAATTGTTTTCATCAAATTAAATTGCAGGCAGAATATATACTACATTAGTGATAAATACAAGTAGGTCTTGAGTGATTGATTCCACATACCCGCAAGAAACCTAAACTCCACCATCAAAAGCCCCGGTTCTCCAAAGTTTGTGATAAAGCCAGGCTCAAAAGGATTCTTCAAAATTCTACACTAGAAAATTGTCAGATTTTTACCGAAGCAAGAAATCAATACAATCTAACTATCTTAGAATTCCAAAATGCTTTTAACAACCGCATAAAAGATAAAGTTCTTTCCTGTTCCGACGGCAGCAAACGTTCCTGGTCACTTGCCAAAAACTGACCTATGACAACGAAATTATCGCCACCACCAAAGGGAAAACTGAACTATTTACCAAACAATTCGCTGCCAATTCCACTATCATTCCTCCTGCCAACTCCGCACTTCCAACCGCTACGCCTGTAACCTACAAAATGTCCGACATAATACTTAAGGTCAAACAAGTTCAAAAAATTCTTCTATCCCAACCAAAAAGTCCTTCGGTCTGGATGGCATACCAGCAATTGTTCTGGAAAAATGCGCTCCAGAGCTTGCACTCATCTTAACTAGTCGTTTCTAGATCTCCTATAACAAGGATCTTCCCAGAAAATTGGAAGGCTGCTCGTGTGCAGCCTGTCTATGTTATTTAGAAAGTCATCAACTTGAAAATCCTAAAATATCTAGAAAAACACTCTCTTCAACTACCAATCCCATCCACAGTTATGCTGACGATAGTACTCTTCACTCCAACATTCATTTTTCCAGACAAGTCTCGAATCAAGAGCCGGATAATAGGCGCAGATCTATGCACCTATCCATTTCCAAAGATCTTCAATTAATCCTAGACTGGGGTGACAAAAACCTTGTTCAGTTCAACGACCCAACCCAACCAAAACTCAGTCTTGCTCCTTATCACGCAAAAAATTCGGAAGCAATTACACCCAACAAATTACCCCATCCACATGAATGGCCAACCCTTACAGAACAATGAAACATTCGATCTTGTTTGGGTTTGATGATCCAAGCATCACTTTTGAACGTGATCTCAACAGGCACAAATACATTACTTCAATAGCCACATCAGCAACTAAAAAGCTTGGTTTTCTCTTTCGAACCAGAAAATACTTCTATCCTTCCAACTAACACATTCTCGATGTTTCCTAAATATGACCTAACCCAGAGTACTCATCAATGACTCAGTCCTCACAAGAAAACTCCCTTGTCTCTCTCATCGCTCATGGGGATTTATCCCTTTTCCACGAATTTTGCTCTGAAGAACTAGCCGTTATAATTCCCCCTTGACTGTTCATAACAGAACAACAAGAGGCCCGTTACGTATACATCCATTTACTGTTCAGCTATACAAAAGCCTAGAACATCTCACTTCTCTCGCTCATTTATATCTAGGGTCTCTAGATTATGGAACAAATTGCCTGCAGATGTTTTCCCTTCTCCTCCCAACCTCCAATTCTTCAAGTCCCGTGTCAATAGAATACATTTCCCTTCTCTTCAGACGCCTACGGTACGTTAGTATTTAGGCTTGAAGTCCACGTGGGCTGTCTAAGATAAAAATATTTTCTAATAATTAAGTCACTGATAGTACACGAAAAATTTTCATTTCGAGATTTGTTTTATTTTTATTCCTTTTCAACGCAGCGACTATTATTATTTCTTCAAATATTAATTTTTGCTTAACCGTAGAATGGCGTAACACTCAATTACACAGCCCCACAGAAAAAATGTTCGGACCTGTGGGTCAGACATATGTATTCCCATGTATTTTTCGAGGCTGAATCCGATCCCGAGCTCAGAAATGGCCCTCCACGTCTGGAATTGGCCCCAGGGGCCAAAAATGGCCTCTATAGGGTGTCACTATTGCTATCTCCGAAACGGTAAAAGATACGAGGTCAGTTAAATTAGCAAAAATGTGCCTTTTTTAGTCCCGTTTACGGAGTTGCCAAATTCTCTATAGTTTCTTGTCTACAGGGGATTTTTAAAAAATAGTCAAAAATTTACTTCGTAAATATCTCGAAACCCCTTATAGTTGGATAAAAATTGTTTTAACAAAAATCATAAGATTTTTGACCTTCTATAAAGTAACGTTATTGTTTTGTTTATACCATTTGTTTTTATTGAGCTACTGATACTAACTTGTTTTTTTCAAATACGGACCTGGACTTTTTGCTCCATTTTTTCAAAGCATACTTTATACCCTTTACAACTGTCCATAACTTGAAAATATTTTCCGACGTTTTGATCAGAAATAGCAACATCATCAGGATTTTCTAACAATACGGACCTGGGATCTTCCATGTTAAGGCACAATTCACAACCTATCACTATAGTTTGTAGTTTTATTGGTTGTGAAATGGCGCATTTACCTGAAAAAGGCCAGGTCCGTACTGGTAGAATATCCTGATGATGCTATTCTTCACCAAAACGATGAAAAAAATATTCAAGTGATACACAGATGTAAAGGGTATGAAGTATTCTTTAAAAAATACAGCAAAAAGTCCAGGTCCGTATTTGAAAAAAGCAAGTTAGTATCAGTAACTCAATAAAAACAAGTGATATAAACAAAACGATAATAACGTTACTTTATAGAAGTTATAAAATCTTGTGATTTGTGTTAAAACAATTTTTATCCAACTGTAAGGGTTTTCGAGATATTTAAGAAGTAAAATTTTGACTATTTTTAAAAAATCCCCTGTAGACAAGAAACTATAGAGAATTTGGCAACTCCGTAAACGGGATATGAAAACGGACTAAAAAAGGCACATTTTTGCTAATTTAACTGACCTTGTATCTTTTACCGTTTCGGAGATAGCAATAGTGACACCCTACAGAGGCCATTTTTGGCCCCTGGGCCAATTCCAGACGTGGAGGGCCATTTCTGAGCTCGGGATCGGATTCAGCGTCGAAAAATACATGGGAATACATATGTCCGACCCACAGGTCCGAACTTTTTTTTTGTGGGGCTGTGTTATTAGACCTCTGCAATTGAACTGTTGACACTATTGCCATTCTAAAAGCTCAAATTTGGATGATTTATAAGAAGTGAGTTTATAATATTGTTAACATCAACAATGTGAACTAGTCAGTTGTTCTAAATATATTTCTATACATATTTTCCATGTATTAATAAAAAATTAGTTTTAGTAAAGAGTTTAGCTTGGCTTAGAAATTTGAAATAATATAGATATATCACTAACACTATGGGATAAGATCAGAAATATGAGCAAACGCTGAGCAAAACAAACCTTTTTGTATTATACCTTGTAGTTGGTAAAGCATACAATGTATCTACTTTTTATTTATTACGCTGTACATTTCTATAACTGTCAGATCAAAAATAAAATTAAATCGGTAATTTAAATGGAAAAATGTCGAAGCCACATTATTTAAAGCAAAAGAAACCGCGCGCGCGACTAGAATTCAATTTGAATAAAAACGCTTCATCAAATAAAACTTCATTACCTTCTCTTTGTCTCGTGCAAATGGTTAAAACACTGACTAATTGGTAATCAACAATGGTACCTAATTAACAATAGACGTGATCTTCAGTAGCTTCCATAAAAGTTACATAATCATTTACCGTTCTCCTTACTTTTCTTTTGGGGACTTGCTACAATTACCAAAAAATGCATGCAAAACTACATGAAAAATAGTTAATGAAAATGTTATTATTAAATATGGTGCCATTTTGGTACATAAGGGTAATAGAACATTGGATGAATGTCACCAAAGTCATGTATGTTGAATTTCAACAACGAAACTATTCGATTTCTTTAGTACCTGACCACCCGACATTTCTTAACATACAATGGTAAGAAGCTTCTTTGTTTTTAACAGTGTATTTAAATTTTATAGCTTTTTTAATGGCACTTGTATATTCTTTACTCTCACTTAGTCTTTATTCTATAAAAACCTAACTGAAATTTAATTTGTATTTAATAGCTTTGCCTGATATTGTGATCATAACGTGTTCGAGAAATCGACGAACATTTTTCTACTTGTTAAATTCTAATTTTTAACTTAAATTTTCACTAGAATTGCGCAAGACGCAAGACGATCATGTTTGTGAAAGGAAAACAGCAGGGAATTATTACGATTATAGTAATTTAACATTATATAAGATAAATAGAGACGGAGGTGACTGAAAGTAAATTAACCATTTATTTTATAACACCCAAAAATGAACACCATCTTTAAATTCAATTACGTATGCATTAAGACGTAAGAGGCGTAACACAATGTCAGATGGCAAATGGAAAAAGTTTTAGGTATATCAAACAATAATTTTATACATTTTTGTAATTGATTGATCGATGGGATTCTCCATCACGTTTTGGAAATTCTTTTAAGTTAACAAGTGCATGTGCTGAATGTAGTTCCGCTGCAGTTTAAAAGAAGTTATCAATTTCCCACAATCTCTAAAGAAACCAAAAAGCAGAGATGGTAGCCTCCCTTTAAGGGGGTACATTATTATCAAAATAAATAATATTTACATCAATTTTCACTTCCTTTGCTAGAGGAAGAACCGTATTTGTAAAAAAATCAGATTACACACAAAAATTACATTTTAGGATCCCTAGATCACGAAACACATATTTTTCCATTTTCGTCGGTCGATCTGTCTGATTTGTCGGTCTGTTGGCGCGAAAACTTAACAACTACTTGACCAAAATCAATAAAAGGCATAATGCACAACCTATATTGCATATAGGCTAGGTTTAATCCGGCTCGAAACTGGCTAAACTTCCGATAAAATATACAGGGTGTCCGAAAAGTCGTTGCGTATAAAAAAATCATTCTTTTTCACAAATAAACGCCAGTGTCGATTATTGTTGAGGACGTCCAACAGGCTTAAGGAGATAATTCAAGTCCTGTCAAAAATTATCAAACTAAACACAATATTTACCATATCATTAACATCTTATTAATACAGAGTGTAGACAGTTATGATGCCAAAAATTGTAATAATCTAAATTTAATGATGGTAATGTTTTCGCAATTACTCAATGTCCGATCCTTTCACATCGGCCGTTCATGACCTCGACCGATTTAGCGCCGGCCAGGAAAAAGTCCGTAACAAATCTTGCTCTTGAATGTTTTTGTTGTTATCTTGGGTGCTTACATGGCTCGGTTTCGTAACGTTTTGGCAAAAAAAAGATTAATTTTCGTAGCCTGAAAGTGCAACAGACGGAATATAATGCAATTAGGATTGGATCGGATTTGTTTAATGAACTGAAATTGTGTTCATTAACTTGAATATTATCAAGTTTTATATTTCGAGTTAATTTTTTGTGATTTTTTTTAAGTAAGCGCCCAATTATCCTTAACAAGCGATAGTTTGTCACCCGTATCTCGCCCACCGAGGACAGATATCCCAGATAAGAGTTTTGTTCTAGTTGAGGGCCTATATCTCGAAAACGAATGTTTTTATCTTCTGACAGCCCATGAAGACCGAAGTCTAAGTACTATCTACCGTGGGTGTACTGGGGAATCGACTCACACATCCAGAGCTGGAAACATCCGTAGGGATTTCACCAGCCCTTTAAGAGGATGTGTGGGGTGGTACCACCTCGGTCGAGGAAGAATTCCTCTACCACCTTCCAACAACAATCACAAACATCCATGGTCGAAGCGGGATTCGAACCCGCGTCGGTTGCAAAGCTGGCGCTGTACCAACTCGGCCACCTTAGACCCTGATTTGATTTCGCAAAAAGCCATCGTTAGCTAGGATCAATTAGTATACTTTAAAGATAACATCAATGCGACACCTTCGACGCCCTGGGCGTCGCGATGCTTCAAAAACACAAATCGATTGCAGAGACTTCGAAACCAGAGACATTTGAAAGTACTTTAAATTCTAAGACTTTTTTGTCATTTACCCTAATTCGATTACTTCACTCGTTTTTAAGTAATACAAGGTTTTATTTATTTTTTTTATTAATTTTAAACTAAAATAATTCTTCACTTAATAATAATTCAGTCGGTTTTGTTCAAAATTCATTCCTTCTATGCGAACAAAACTGTCAAACTTTTTTAAAGGTATGCTGTGTGTAACTTTTAAAGGCGCTTTTCTTGTAATAGCAGTACATGCTGCTGTAATTCTGTTTACTTATTAGATCGGCCATATCTTCAACTGGTGTTTCGTAGACAATATCCTTTAAGTGACTCCAAAGAAAAAAATTTAAGGGTGTTGCATCTGGTGACATTGCTGGCCCTCTTATTGGTCCGTTGGTTCCAAACCATCGATTGACATACTGTCTGTCCAAATGGTCCTTAAAAATTTAAGCATTATGAGCAGGAGCTCCATCCTGCTGCAGCCACATATTCGTTCTGTATTCAAAGGGTACCTCTTCTAACAGTTCTGCAAGTATATCTTGAAGAAAATGTAAATAAGTTGGGTTTAATAATAAATAATTGACTGTAAAATTGAGGTCCAATAAGATATTCATTTAATAAACCACACCAAACATAAATTCCAGGCGTTTACTTCCGCTTTCTCGTTGGATTAACGAGAATGATGTTGGGATCAGTAGCGACAATTATGTCGGTTCACGATTTCATTATTATGAAAGCGACTCCCGTCGCGCCATAAAATGATGGGCAAGATATTTTCATTTTGGCCATACAATTCGGAAAATCTTGCTAAGAATTCCAGTCTTCAAGCGGGATCCCCTGGCTCCAATCTGTGGATTAATCTGCTTTGTATGGATAAAACTTGTTTTTAGAATCCTCCATGAACAGCTTATGAACACTAGTATTTTCTTTGATTTTGGCTAGTGAAATTTTGAGATTATCATCACTTGCTTAAAACTTTGGCTGTATTTTCATCATTTGTAGCAATTTCCCTCCTAGCTCTTTTCGGTTTTACAAACCAGCCATACTCCCTTAAATTCCTGCCCAGAGCTGCAAAAGTTTTGTCATCAGGAATAATTCCTCTATGAGGATAACGATGTCCATACACTCTTTGTGCGTCCTTAGTATTTGACCTGCATTCACCGTAAATCAGTAACATATCTACTTTTTCTTGGTTAGTGTATTGAACCATTTTCATAAAGTATTATCAATTCGTATAAATGACAACGTCACAGGTACAATGAATCTAATGTCATGATTCATCAAGGTGTTTCACTACCTTAGGGAAGGTAAATTATTTACTTTTGCGAGACATAGGTACCTATTAAAATTAGTAGAAATTAGGTGTTACAGTTTTTTAAAACCTTGTATTAGAAGTAAAGAAGAAAGTAAAGAACCATCTTAGAAAAAAAGGGAAAATAATCATACACGCTATATGCTGATCGGCCATTGTTCACAAAAATAACAATACCAACACTAAAATATTGTCACTTAACGAATGAGTCTGTAAATAATATCAAAAGCTCAGAAATAAACGCAACCAAACACTACTTTCTTTTAACCAAGAAGAGCAAACTGCAAATGGCGTCGGCCCGGTTCTGGTCGCTTAGTTGCCGTTCACCCATTTTTGCTAGACGTCCTGAGTGCGCGTGCCTCTACACCACCGACTTTTAAAAACCTGATTGGCGCCAAATAAACGCACTTTTCGCCCATGCATTGGACGGATTCAGCTGGTGTAGGGCATACGCTGTGGGGGTCTAATATACGTAATGTTCCAACGAATCGGGATTTCACGATGTCCCCATGCTTTATAACAGTCTAATTTAAGATATGATAAACTGTAAAAAATGAGATAAATGGTCTCTGACTTTTAATTAAAAATTAACTATACTTGATATGAGCTGTGTGTATATCGAGATATTATTGTGACCGAAATTAAATCTCAAGAAAAGTTAAACCTCCACCACCTAATTAACCGCATTTCATAACTTCTGATATTAATTAAAATATAATGCAATTTGGGATAAAACTTGAAAAATTGCGCTCTTTTGTTATCGCAAAACACGAGTTTGTTAATGAAATAATGGCAGCCCAAGATGCGATGTCTCGTTAATAACAGGCAGTATTTAAGAAATTAACTATCCTTTGTGACTTTTAATTGGTCGTCAGTTGCAAAATGGGTTTAACAAGTTAACCTTAAAACAATAGTATACAAAAAGTTCAGGGAATGTGTCACAATCTGTTTACTATTGTCTTAAATGTCAAGTTAATTGTGAATATTTAGTATACTAATAACAAGATGCTCTTTGTTAATAGTATGCGTAAATTAAACATCAAGGCGTTGAAAAGTAAAGGAGGCATCTGCAAGGCGTAATTTTGTATGTCTGCGTTCCAGGTAGGTCGGAATATACGTGTGTAGTGATATTTTACGAAATTTTTATTTTTTATACCCCCAAATGAGCAGAAGGCATAAATAAAAAACATTCCACCATATTTTCACTTTCATATTAATCAAGCAATTCACTGCTCTGTTCTTTTTAACAAACATCTTTCTTAATATTAAATTAAGTAAGTCGTTTCGAAAAACAGCTTCTTCAAAAGATGCTTTTTCGGAAATCGATCGGCAAAATTTTCTCGAAAATATATTTTTTAAAAGAATCTTTGAAAAATACATTTTCCGAAAGTATATTTTTTAGAAAACATAGTTTTTCTAAATTAAAATTATGAACTCTACTGGATTGGTAAAAGTCAATGAAAAATTGAGAAAAAGATTCTGAACTATCCTAAACGAATCGCTTTTGTGTTTGAAAAAATGTACTTTCTAAAAACACGTTTCCCTTAAAAAAAATGTAACTTCGAAAAGTGGTTAAAGCAAAATCCGAAAAGTTGTTTTCCGAAAAAAAAGTTTGAAAACATCTCTAGTTTTCGAACAACTGTATTCCAAAATATATTTTCAAAAAAACGTGGTTTAAAAAAATATGTTTTTGAAAAATTTCCAGACATCAGTCCAAATGAACAGAAGGTATACATAAAAAGACTGCTAGAATTTTGGTAAGTTAAGGTTTACACAGGTTTAGATATTACGTCCATTATGAAATATTTTACATTTCTTAGAATCCTAAACATTAAAAAAATATGTCGCACGCGAACTTTCCCGTTTTGGTATATACTTTTGTGTATCTCGGGGTGATGAAATTCTAAATCGGTCTTGCCCACTGGCACCGCCAATCTCATCAATTAAAATCAGATAAGGAACTTCCACACATAATTTTCAAAGTTTTAAAACTAACAAAGAGTGTTTTGCAAAACTTAAGCTAAAAATGCTGCTGAAACATGCACATCACTAAAAAATTAGCTCATATCCTATTATTTGTAGTAATAAATATGAAAATAATTAGTATGAAATAAGCAGCAAACAATAAGAAATAAATTAAGTTTTCACCTTATTTTCGCGGAGTTTACTTAAAAAGTATCAGACAATATAATTTGCTCATGTTTCTTAATCCGGAATCCTTGAAATACGGTTTCTAAAAAAATGGGAAAATACATTCTACAGATCGGAATACTCGAATTAAAAAGTGTTCCTGAAAAAATCCGTGTAATCTGGCATGACTGATTAATAATCTAGATTAGTACGTTAAGAGTACCGAAAAAAGTAATAGGTTGTACAATAGTCTTACAGGTACTTGGGAACCTTTACCTTGTTGGTTAATTTTATTTTACACAGTCGCAGACAGACTAAGAGATAGCGATCGTCAGAACCTACAGATTTTTTAAGGCGATTTCCCTACAGGGTGGTCCAAGAACTTTGCAGCAAATATGAAATTATTTTGTTAATGAGTTTATCGAAATGTTGAGTTACGAAAAATTAGTGCGTACCTAAAAACAAAAAACCGTTAAGTATCTGAATTCTGAAAAGTCAGCAGTGAAACAACAATTTGAAAATCACTTAAGAATAAAGTTTAGTTCGCAGAAGAATTTGCAGAATAGGTTGATTGTTTCATTTCGGGAAGCATTTTATTATCTAAGACAGCCCACGTAGACTTCAAGCCTAAGTACTAACATACCGCTCAAGGGAAGGAAAATCTATTGACATAGGGTTTAGTGCATTGGAGGTTGGGAGGGAAAGGGAAAACATCTGCAGGCAGTCCGTTCCACAATCTGGAGATCCTAGGTTTCAATAAGCGAGAGAAGTGGGATGTTCTAGTCTTTTGTAGCTGGACAGTAAAGGGATGCATACGTAACGCGCCACTTGTTGTTCTGTTAGGAACATTCAAGGGAGAAATTATAGCGGCTAGTTCTTCGGAGCACAATCCCTGGAAGTATCGGTAGAAAAGACATAAATCCCCAACAGCGCAACGAAAAGCGAGAGAAGGGAGATTTCTTGTGAGGACTGGGACGAATGGCTCTCTTTTGGATAGAATCAATCATGCTAAATGTTGAAGGTGATGCCGCTCCCCAGATGTGAGAACAGTACTCTAGGTTAGGTCTTATTTGGGAAACATGGAGAGAGTGTAAGTTGGAAGAGGAGAAGTATTTTCTGACTTAAAAGAGAAAACCAGCTGTTGATGTGACTACTGAAGCAATGTGTTGAGATCACGCTCGAAAGCGATGCCAACAAGATCAAACGTTTCATTGTTCTGTAGGGCTTGGTTATTCATGTGGATGAGGTTAGTGTTTCCGGATCTTTTGCGTGACAGGGAGCAAGACTGGAGGCGTTGAACTGAACAAGGTTCTTGGCACCCCAGTCTAGGATTAATTGAAGGTCTTGGGAAATGGATAGGTGCATAGATCTCTCTCATGGGGGTGAAAAAATTAAATTATATAAAAAAGTAGATTTATTAACCAATAAGATACAACTAAAATTTGGTGTCTATCTTTATTAATACCAAAGATATTTGCCCATACTAAGACTTTTCAGATACCCCGTATGTCTTATTACTTTAACCGAAGCCTTTCCGTATTTCGCTTTTTCAAATTACCCAATGTGGGTAAATAAATATTTGTATTTTATTTTCTAATCGGTTCCTAATTTTATTTCCAACTAGGATAGAGACGTCCATCGAATAACCTATGTTTACAATGCCAATGTGGATGGATAAGGGGCGTTTTACCGATACCTTACCTCCACCTCACTGTAAATTATTTTCATGGATTGCTGATTCATTTTCATCTGATTGCGCAATCTCTGGCAGCTACGACGATGTTTAGGAAAAATACAAACTGCTTTTTCGAGGGTTTCAACTTAGATTTACCAAAAAGAACACCTAATGAAGAATTGCATATTACGTTCCAATTTTATTTGCTCACATTTTTTTCCTATTATGCAAACTTTTATTTTATTAAATAAATTAATTAATTAATTATTTGTAGGTTAAGATGTGGTTCGAAATGTAGAGCATAGTTTCGTAACTGAATAATCGTAATTTTATTTATAGATTATACTATACAAGCGGCTTCGTTTGCTTATAATTATACAGGGCGAATTTTTTAACTGCAATAAAGTCAGTAACAAAGAATCCAGACATGTAATGTGGCGGTGCACCATCCTGCTGAAACCATATTCGATCATCATGAAGATCTGCATCTGCATGATGAGGAAGTCAGCAGTCAAAGCTGGAATAAGGCCCTCTCGCAAAAAATTAAGATATAACGACCTATTTAGATCCTCTTCAAAAAATATCGGGCCATTGACTCGGTCACTAGTTATGCCTACTATTGCCTACCCAAATATTAAGCTTTTGTGGAAGTTAAGTGTGAGTTTCTCGAATGTAGTGACGATTTTCATCGGACAGTATCGACAGTTTTGCTTATTCACATGACCATTTAATACAAAAGTACACCCATCTCGAAAAAAAAAACAATCTAAAAGTATTGAATGCTGATCCAGTGAATTGATCATAATTTCACAAAATTGAAATAGACGATCTGCATCATCTTTCATTAACTCCTGCACCATTAACATTTTATATGGGCGCATTTTACATTGTGACAAAACGAGTATATATCATATTAAAATATTAGGGATAACTTTTGAGTCTAACATATATTTTAAGAAAAGCCACAAATTTAAGGGCAAAAGGTTTACTTTTAAATCATTTTGGGACTAGCTTACATTTTAATTTACGAGCCACATGGTTGCTTTAGATTATTTTAGAGAGATTAGTTAAAAGCTCTTTCCCAAGAACTTTACCCATATGTTTGTCATCATAGATACCATAAACCTAGAAAGGGCAGAAGGCTGAGCTTGGGAACTGAGAACGAATCTTTGAAAGCATAAAATTTACGCGAGAGACAGAAATAACAGTAGCTACTTTTATTTCTGTACGAGCTAGAAGAAGACAGAAAGTGTCGTACCTAAAAACTTTTTGACGGTTTACTAATTATCGCGAGATAACGAATATTCTTCTTTATAGAAAAGGATGGAATAACAATACAGATATAAGTAACTGCCAGATATAAAGATTCAAATTCCATATGTAAAGGCTTTTCAATGTGATTTTTTTTACCTTTGGAAAGTAAACAATAAAGGTATCTTTTTCGATCATGTATTCAAAGTGCCTTAGCGTAAGTTAGTATAGTGTTTTAACCTTTATGAAATGGATAAACCATCCATTAAGCAAAGAACAATTTAGTTTCATTTCTTTTGTATGAATGAATGATTGTACTCCGTCCCTATAACACAGACTAGGTCTAAGTGGGTGAAGAGTAACAAGGGATATTATGGGTACCTAAGGATGGTTGGAAGAGTTGGATGAGATGGAGAGCCTCCAGCCGGGGTTTCGAGGAGACAGTGAAAATGAGTAGTTAACGGTTTCGAGGGTAGTTCGTCGATAGGGAGGTGGGTCGTACCAACAGGCGACGCGTGTCATGTTTGAACTTAATTATTATGTAGTTAGGGGACTTAAGTATCTTAAAGGGGTTAACTGATGTAAGAGTAGATTTTTAACGTTATTTTTATAAGTAATTGGGGAATTGATAGATTACAAAACAATGACCTTTTCTTTTTATATCTTTTCAATTCGAGTTCTATTGTATTAGCAAACGCTTGTTCAGATCATTGTTTAGTTCATCATTTAACATTCTTTAAATTGTTCTTTGTTATTTTATATCTTTATTTTTGTTTGTCTATTGTAATATCATTCTTTGTACAGTATATTTTCATTTATTTCGTTAATATATATCTTATTGTTATGTAAAAGTCTAGGGTTTTATTCAACATATTAAACTTAAGTTTAAATTTCGTTGGACCGTCGGTGTCAAGAGGGAGACGGTGCGGAGACGGTGTTCTGTAGATGGTGACCACTTCCAGACTCCCATCGACTTCAGTCTTCTAGATCGGCTGCACGATTTAGATTTTAGTAACATAGAGTCTTGTACTAATATTCACTAACTTTGGCTTTCTTTCATTTGAATATTACTGTGACCGCAAGAAGGCGTCTTTGTCAAATGTATAGTTTAATCTAGATTAATTTATAAGAACCCACAAAGCGGAATATTGTTACAAGTTCATTCGGCTTAATCTTACATAGATAAAAAAATGATTTAATCTCTGCCAACATAAATTCATTAACCTGAATGCAGATGATTGACTTACGTTCTTATCTCTTGCCAGTTGCCTAAGTGGAGCGACAGAGTTTTCATGGAGACTAAGTATCATGTTTAACATATTTAATTGTGTGCGTTACACGAGGTTGTCGGTGTCTTGGTACATCCCTCACATGGCCCAATTCACGATAACGTGCTTCAATTTTGGTAATGGTGCTTTGCGAAATTGGTGGTAAACCAGGATGCTGTTTTTGAAACAAACGTGCTCCTGCTGCTTGAGTTCGCAGTCTATCGCCATACTCTATCCTCATTAATATTTAAATTCTGTGCCATTCAGTTAAATAAGGCATTTTAAAGAAACTTAGGAGTATAAGTGGAACTTACATGACCAATAATATTGACAATATCAGTATTGACAATACAGCTGCCACTCCTCGTGCCAACCACAACCAGTCTCAATACTGCCTTACCTTACATGATCAATATTATTGTAATATAAAATAAAATTACATATTTGATTTTTATTTTTCCCGCTTATCAAGTAACAGAAATTGAAAAACAAAGAGTGGGTTATATTCCCTTTTATGCCCTTTTCTACGAGCTATCACAATACAAGCATTTGCATTTGGAAAGAAAAGTTGGGTTAGTTTACATCTCTGGATGAAAGGTAAAATTCACGGAAATGCAGAAAAAACTGTTGAATCACAAAAAAGTTATCCGTGTTTTTGGATTTTTTCAAGGAATGGTGGATTTTTTTACCGACTTTATTCGAGTTAAAAAATTCACCCTGTATATATTATCAAGTATTACTAACCACCCAGTTTGGAACATAATGTATTAGGAGGAAAATAGGCTGTTCTTATTCATAAACAAAAATAATTTTAAATAAAATCAAATTAGCGGTGAAGTCATAAGATGTATACTATGTAACAAAATATTGACTATTTTTATTGGAAGAATCAGTACGTAAAAGAGGAGAGTGGTCTATAAAATAGTGATCAGGACTGCAATAATGCTTGGGGCCGAAACGTGGCCAATAATACATGTTACAATATATAAAATTTATAATAACAAGGCATACTTTGGGATTAGGAAATAGTTTAGGAACAGACCAATATAAATGTTACTTTAATCAACATACGTTTTTGACAGTCTTTATCTTATATTTACATATTTAGATATTTAACCCGATTTATCTTAAGACAAATGATTTACTCTTAATTAAAAATCTGCTGTAAATCTTCAGTTATGCTTATATTAGATCAGATAACCCGTTATTTATGGTATGGACATTAAACTAATTACCTATCCTTAAGTCTGTATCTTAACATCCGTTGCCTAAAGACTATAAATCTTTAAAATTAGGTAAATGCAAAATCAATTAGGAATAATAAAATTACTTTCAGTTAAAATACACTGTTAGACAAAAATAAAGAAACACATTTTATATAGCCGCTCTGTAGTTTCTGTCAAAATAAAGGGAAAATATTGCAGAACAAGAAATTAACTAGGAAGAGAAAAATCCAATAGTAGCGCAGCAAGGGTTTAACCACCCCAAAAAAAGGTCACAAAAACTTAAATTTTTGAATTTTTTAAAACTCCTATATTCTGCATGTGTCATTTAGAGACCCGCCATTTTTATAATGGATCGTTTTGCGACTGAAGAACGTGTTATAATTATTCGAACTAAAAGAAGTTAGAAATAATGCAGAATTTTGAAATAAAATTATCTTTTCCGCTCGTAGGTTATGTGAACAAGCAAAATTATAGGATTTGGGGAAGCGAAAATCCTCAAGTGATTGAAGAATAATATATTTCATTACCAGTCCGGAAAAAAGGATTTTTCTGTGCGCGCTTGACAAATTCTCGTGTGAGGCGCAGCCGAACACGGGAAGTCAAGCAAGCACGGAAAATCCATTTCTGGACGTGTAATGAACGATATTTTTTATTATACTTCTTTGAAAACGATAACATAAAACAAAATATAACATAAAAAAATACATACATACAAAATAAACTTGGAATATTTTTATTTTCACAACTGTTATCGGAATTTAAAAAAAAAACTACTAGAGTAATTAAAAATTAACTATTAATAATGAAAGATGCCACTTTTTCAGGTTGAGAGAACATTTTATTAGAATGAATTTAATTGACAGAAAATTAACAACGCTGACAATATGGTCTTTGGCAGGTATGATGCGTTTTCATGGTAACTTTCAAATCATTTAAAAGGTGATTTAAATTTGTCTATGTCAGATAAGATTGACAAAACGTCAAAAAATATTTCAGAAATTCATCTAAATATTCAAATATTTACGAAATAAAATACAAAATAGGTACATATTAAATATCAGATAGCATATAGACTTTCTTGAGTTTAGTTTATTTTCCTATACCTATATTTCTATTTTAAAGCCAAAAAATAGTCGGTATCTTCATTCAGCACACTGAAAGAACTGGAGACCAGGAAAATTTTTTCCGTGCGCTCTTTCCGTGCGCTAGCCCGAAAAAGCCCATCTTACATTATTACTAAAACAGATGAAAATAAGGTGTTTTCAAAGAAGTATAATAAAAAAACCTTTACATCCTCTTCGAGTAATCGTATGGACTGGAAGTGTAACAGGGACATATTTTCATGAAAATTACGATGGTAAAATGGTTGGTGATAATGGCGAACGCTACCGCAGTATGTTAAGAAACTTTTTATGGCCCCAATTAGGTAATATGCACCTTAACAATATATTCTTTCAACAAGATGGCGCCACGCGTAGGGAAACTTTGAAGAACAGGTTTTCCTAGCCGCGTCATGTATCGAAATGGTGATGTTCAATGGCCTGCAAGATCATACGATCTAACCCCTGTCGATTTTTTCTTGTGAGACTTCCTCAAGGAAAAAGTATATTCTAACAATCCGTAGAGCTGAAGCAAATCATTCGTCAAGTTACTGGTGAAATTAACCCCAATTGTGCTAAAATGTTATTGAAAATTTTACGCAAAGAATGGCCACTTGGCAGAAGGGGACATTTGGAGAATATTGTTTTTAAAACATTACTGCCATGTCTCTACTTTTTGATAAAATGAAGAAGCAAGCAATTTTTCTAAAATTATTGGTTTTATTTAGTCAGTTAGGCAAGGTTCTGAAGTGAGAAGGAATTTTAAGAAAACAGGTTCAAAATAATTAATAGCATTTCGGCAATGTGTTAAGCGTAGATAGGATATTATTCTAGATACCGATCTAGTTTACATAATCATAAATGTCAGTTAACTATGTAGTTATCTAAATATTTCTTTATGTGTGTACGACACATATAGATAAACAAAGATGGCAAATTTAGTATTTTTAAGAAATGACAATATCTCCGAAACCCAACTAAGTGACGATATTAATTAGCCTTCTTTGTAGTTCAAAAATATTCTAGACAGGTATGGGGAATGGCTCCAAATTAAAAACCCATGACTGCGTAACGAAGAAATGATGTTTCATGAGGAAAACACTGTCGGTACTATATCTTTAAGAGATATTATAAGAAAGATGCTGGATAAAATGTAAAACGTATCAATGATCTTATTTGTGGATGCCATGTTAGCAGAAACAGAAAAATTCCAGGCATTCTGAATTAGATGGAAAAAATGATATTTTAGTATGAATATGACAGAAAAGCAGAATAGCTCTAGCGACAAAAGCATTTAGCAGTAGAGAAAAGACAGCTGAAAACCATTAGTATAGGCATGTATGGATAGGGATAGGAAAGACTAGGCAAGATATAAGTATACATATGTATTTCTTAAACTGTGGTGACGAGCTAGAAGAAACCGAGTTGTCAAAGCAAATCTACTTTTAGGGTAATAGGAAAGAAGAGAACTGGCCTAAGAGAGGTCAAGGTGAAAAGTCATATTATACCGACCTTAAAAATTTAAACAAAGTATACAAATCTAGTGTGAATGTCAGAAAGATGTTCGAAATTTTTAGCACATTATTTTATCTTCATAGTGTATAATTTGAATCATTTACAACTTGTAACCATGTTACCCATTACTGTTCACATTACCCACTTAACAACAACCGGAAGACATGGTACTGTACCACTGCTTTTGCTTTTCTAAAGGTATGTATGTGGGTCGGTGGTTTTAATAATATGTAACAAACGATATTTCGGTTACGTAAGACGAATTCATATGTTTGTACTGGTACTGAATGGTGGCATATTTAGAACGGAAGCTTTCATGGTCGAAAAATCTTAAAGAATCCGATAGTTATATTATTGTTTATTTAACATAATAAGCATAAATTAATTTACCACTTGCACTTTTAGTAATTGCAACAAAACTACATTAAGTGCATGTGCTATATCAAAAAAATATACTTATCAGTGAAATCAGTGAAACAAATTTACACAATCTGACTGAAATTTTGCGTCATATCGGATGCGTTCATTATGCATTTTTAAATTGAATTCATTATTGTTTTAATGTATCTTTTAATTACTATCATTGTTTAATAGTGTTAATTAGTGTCTGCCTTTTATATAAGTTTAATTTGTAATATATTTATTAAAAACTTCGTCAGTTAGTTAAAAACTAAGGAAACATGTCTTTCCATAACTGCAACAGTCTCTTTTTCCAAAGACAAAGTCCGCGAACGTACTTTCTTATGTTTCCATTTTATCCAATTCAAAGCTAAAGGCTGCTCAGATTTTTCCACGATGGATGATTTCCAATCTAATTTGGAGTTTTTTTCGCCGTCGCCGCTGACACTTAACTGCACCAGCAAGCCAGTAGTTGCTGATAAATTTAATATTGTAAATTCTTTTTATACAAATGCGCCGAAACAAATTTTAGCTTTCGGTGGCGTCGATAGTCTTTGTGTGCGTCGCACAACGGCGGCCAAATGTGAGGGCGGCCGCGGGAAGCATAATTAACACACACAGAACACAAAAATTCGAATTCAATCCACCTATGCAAGATGGAACATAAACATAAATCATTAATAAAATAGTTAAATCAGCGTTAAATTTCTACATCTGATCTTGAGTAGGAAAAAACATACCTACATTAAATTTCACCCCAAACAAACTCTTGAAAACTTTAAGCCTGCATCGTAAATAATAACCCTATTTAGGAACCACTTGACGATGTGACCCCGTAGCTAAACCTTTCTTTCGGACAAACGCCTGTCGCCAGGTGTCGGTGTCGCTGCCTGGGTTCGGATAAACCGCAGATTACAGTGATTTATAACCGGGCGCAAAAATTGCCGGCTTTTTCGCTACATCAAAGAAGTGATCGGACTAGTTAGAATATCTTTAGACGGTGCCCCTGGTGCCGGCGGTAGCCGCATAGACATAGTTATAGAGTCACGGTTCATTTATAGTTAGTTTTTCACTGAAGTAGTTTGTTTTCAGTATTTAATCGTGAAGACGTTAGAAGTTCATGTTATTATAATTAACTTATAAATAGAAAAATAATATGGAGAGTACAGAATATCAAATATTATTAATACATTATATCAACATTATCAAATACTTGATATCTCAGCTACAAGCTACGGCGGTAATGTCAAATTAATGAATTTTTATTTTTCATTGATGTGAAAAATGCAAAAGTAAATAAGAAAAACATGTTTTACTTGCTATAACGTAGTTAAAATTAAATTCTTGTTTAAATCTTATACACCTTGTGCCTTGGATTTGTTTTGGTACATGCCTAGGCGATAAGATACAAAATGAAATTATTAACCTAATTGGTCATAAGATTAGAAATGTCATTTTGGATTTAATTAGACTCTCAAAATATTTTTCCATTATTCTGGATTGCACTCCCGATATTAGCAATACATAAACAGAAAAGAAAGAACAGAAACAGTAGTTTTCAGATTTGTCACCTTAAATACTGCCACAAAGAAAGTTGAAATTGGAGAACATTTTATAGAATTTTGTGCAGTGACAGATCAAACTGGATTAGGAGTATCTGAGTTTGTTTGAAATTTGTTTTGTAACCTAAATTTAAATATATACGACATGCGCGGACAGGGTTATGACAACGACGCAAATATGCTTGATAAACACAATCGGCTGCAAAAAAAATCTTGGAAATAAATCCCAGAACATTTTTTGTACCATGTTCTGCGCACAATTTAAATTTAGTGGTAAATGATGCTGCAGACGTTTGTTTTGAAAGAACCGCCATAGAAAGTGGAATATTAGACAGCCTAAACATTGACCAAACTGTATCTGAATTTGCCGAAAATAAAGCACGAAAAATTAAGTTTTTGTAAAAATATGTACCTATACTTGATTATTACTATTATAATTTATGATATTTGGTTTTATTATATCAGTTCACAGTTTTTTTTATGCAATTAAAGAAATATTCCCTGTATTATTTTTATTTTATTTCACGGGGCGCCCATGGGATCTCTGCACAAGGGTGGCAAAGTTTCTTGGCGCGGCCCTGGCAAAATCACTTATTTTATAAAACAATAAGTGCTTTTTAATACTGCACCTAACACCTACATAAAGAAGCACTACAGAAACTAATAGGTTTTTTGATTTAATGAATAAAATATGTTAAGGTTAAAAAACTGTACTTTACGGAACATCTATTATTCAATTTAAAAAAAGTAATTGCAGCAATAATTCTATTCGACTTTAACTTAAGTACTTGTTTTTAGTTAACAAAAAATGGCCCTCAATTACACTTAAAATACACAAAATTACTAGCAGCGGATGTAACGCCTTAATGTAAAAAATATTTGTTCTTACTCAATAGCCATAATAACAGTATTGCCCAATGGGATTTCTATATTAATATGATTAAAATATCAGTCAGGGTCGCCAAAAACTAAATTCCGAACTCATATAAGGAGGTAAAAAATGTAGTGAATAAATAAATTACCATGTTATTAGGTCTAATATTGAATATACTTTCAAATGTATTTCAAAGTCGTTTGTGTTATTAATGCATGGAAAAAATGACCTGAACAGATTTTGTTGATTTGCTTTAATTAGTGACCAGCTAGTAAATGTGTATATAATAATTCTAACCCTGAAAAACGTGCTGAAGCAGGAATGAAGAATTTGATCAGCATGGCTTTCATCAACTAGTTTGACAGGAGTAAAGCTTTATCTGGTATTAACCTGGGAGAGAAAAGAAACATTATTAAAAATGGTACGGATTCAGTTGGCTTTTTTCGATAACTTACACAGATAGATCTTTATAATAATTCTCCTCGGGCCAAACACACTTTAAAATTTCCTTCAATCTCACCCCACTTTCATCAACAATCAGTTCTTTTCCCAATACCTAGCTCAAATAAATCTAAAGTTAGTATAGAAAAAATATGACTAGCTTTAGAGAATCAGAGGAACAGGATAGAATTTAGGAGAAAGAAAAAAGAGATTGAAGATGGGAAAAGGAAACGAAAAATTGAAGACAACCTCAGACTACTGGAGTTAGAAGATGGTTTGGAGTGCTTAACTTCAAATTGTTTATGACATTACTGAACATAGATTCTCAGAAAGAAGCAGCCGGCATACATCTACAGAATGAAAGAGTCACGACGTTCATTCGTGTACCAGAGTCCGACTCCATCTGTGTACCAGGCAGATCCTTGATGATTTTTATTGTCCAGTTCTCTTTCTTGCCCTTCTCTTTCTGGAATGAGAATTCTGAAGGTTTTGTCAAAGTTGTAAACTGTTCTTTTTCTATAGGAATGCATACTTAAAATACTTGTCATTCAAAATGTCAAATCATTGTCCCTATTTAGAAATATTGCGGTATGTCACTTCGGCCTCCCTTTGCTTCTTAAGTTACTATTATACTGTTTATTTACTAACTACCTATTAGGTAGTAATATAATTGGGGAAAAAGTCACTGAGAAATAAAAAGTTCTTAACTAATCAGACTTCAAATCAAGAACCTGTATAGTTCTTAACTTCTTTAACATATGTTATGCTTGAGGTAAAACGTACATATATTATTATGTTACATGTTATATTATGGAGAATACCAATAAAATGTTTATATCATAACAAATTGGATTTTTTTATCCCAAATACCCACAATTAACTGCAACATATTCTATTTCGTAACATTGGTTATTAAAATCTAATCGATCTAGATTTTTTTAAACCATGAACCTGCCGACTTTGCAAAAAAAGTTGTGTCCAGATATTATTATTAAGATAGCAAGATCAGATAAAAATACAGTTGCTGTGGCATATTTAATGAAGTAATTAAAAAAGATAAGATTGATTCAATATTTATGTATACAAAATAATATAACACCAAATAAAATAATAGCATTTAGTCTCTTTATGCGTATACCGCATTTTAACCACCCTGCTTTGGCAAAAAATACAAATGATATTGGCTTTTTATAAAATATTTAATTAAATACCGAAAAATTTCACTACAAATTCATGCTAATCAAAACGCTCAAAAGAGCTTTGCAAAATATTCGCATTTGGAGAAAATTTGGGAGGGCAGTTGTTAAACCAAAATAGCAGAGCAATAGGTTCGTTATGAAATAAATACCTTTGAGCTAAGATAAATTCAATAATAATAATAACTAGATTACAGAATAGGTACGTCCTGGTACAAAGTTTTGTAATACAATGGAACAGATATAAAAATATAGTATGTATAAAAAATTAGCATTTGTATTATTTTAAATATTCCGATAATCTGCGCTTAGACATAAGAAGAGTGTTACTTTCCGTAACGTAAAATAATTTGCATTGCTCTATTTTGGAATTTTTGCAAGGAATCTTTACTATATCTAAAAATATATAGGGCGCCCCATTTAAAAAAAATGCAAGTTTGCTTTGTTTCTCGAAAACAATTGAACCTAGAAAAAATCTGATTAAGCCACTGGATTCTACATAAAAAAACCAATAAATTCATTTTTTTCCTTTTTGCTAAGTTACAGCGTAACCGAGATACGAGGGGTGTCCCAAAATGCAAAATTTTCAAAAACACCCCGTATCTTAAAAACTAAGAGGGATCGAAAAATGGACACCCTGTACAGAAGGCTAGCACAAAAGTTAAAATGGGGTTGAATTATGCTTTTATAAACAAGTATTTTTATGATAATTGAGAAATTTGGGGCAAGCTTAGAGAAAAAATATAACTTTGTGGATATTTTTCTCTCAATATAAAGAAAATTACTTTTGATTGTCAATAAGTTATTAATATAAAAACCGAGATATTTAATTTCAGAACCAATTTCAATTTTATAATTATATATTTATACTGTAAACCCTTATTAGAGAGTATTTATGATTTGTGGTTAAGAACATTGCTTTTATTTCTTCACATTGAGTTTTAATTTATTTCTATTTAGATAATGTTCTAATTTCTTTAATTCTCTGTTACTTTTATCAATTGTGGCAAGAAATGAGTAAGTCGTCTGCAAAGAGGTTTAAGAAACCTGGGTTAAAATTGTTATTTATATCATTTAGGTAAATTATGAAAAGTAATGGCCCAACAACACTTCCTTGGGGGGCTCCAAACGGGATCAAAATTTTAGTAGATTTACAGTTATTTATTTTAGTAATTTGCTTCCTCTCTTTGAAGAAATTATTAACTTACCTTAATATGTTTCCAGCGTCTTTACTTCTGTATATATCACACTTATGGAGGGGTTTCGATAGGTCTCCTGGTGAGTACTGACCAGCGGCCTGACATAGCGCTCTGTAGATTTGGAACTGCAGAATGGTACTGACGAAATATCTAGAAAAAAATAGAATGTTTAAAAAGCAGCAGACGCTTACTTTGCAAATATATATTTACTGTTTCATTTCATTTATTTGTTTTGTAAAAGGTAGTAAAGTTAAATATTCTTTTTTGTTTAATGATCATGTATTGATTTCAGATTTTGTTTTTAAATTCATGAAAAAATAGCAATTTAAGTATATATTTTCCACAATAATAGAAATAGAATTAATTTTAACATCAGGTTTCTAGTTTAAAGTTATTTGAAAACTAGGCAAACTCCATAAATAAAACAATAACTCAGACGTTTTACTGGGGAGTTTTTAACAACGATAGGACCAAGGTTTGTCAAAACCTACCCGATTAACTACACATTTAAATTTAAATCAGTACTTACAAAACATCAATGAATACCGGGATTATTGTTTAGAAAAATACATTAATAAATTATGTTATAGACCAGCGGAAAAGCAATTTTTTGAGGTAGCCTGTGATATAATGAGCGCCCTGATATTTTGTCGTATTTCCTTTTAGTCTTGCTAGCTGATGTGATCATCAGTTAGTTGTTTATTGTTGGCAATAGTTCCGTCAGTACTATATTGTTATTCGATTTAAGTAGAACTGTTATTGTTACATTTATTAAAATGGGGTGTGCCCGTTTATATTACAAATAAATAAATAAATAAAAGGGTATAACACATATTATTTATAATATCAATCAAATAAATAAACCGTGCTAATTTATTGGTCTGTGATATACATATCATATTATTTTTTAAATAGAATGTGCAATGCAATTATCGTAAGGAAGAATGTATCCTTGTGAGTTATCCACCCGTATTTATAAATCTGTACAGAAATAAATCAGATATTTTCTAGAAAAGTATGTATGTAAAATGTCAGTAAAACAGAAGCTACATATTTCTTTCCCATAGGGTTTTTAGTGATATGTTTGCTCAGGTTTGTTAACAAACAAACAAACTGCAAACAAAAAGCTATGTTTAGGTAGGTAAAAGGGAAATAATAGATTGGCTTTGTTAATACGAGAGTGTCAGCTTGATATGCTCAGGTTTGATATCTGAAAAGGCAGTCCACAATACATAGATTGGAATCGGAAAACAGAGTTAGGAGACTGAGAGATGCAAAGGCCAGGTCTTCACATGGAAAAGTTCTCGTCATTTTTTTAAAGAAAATATATTTTTTAATATGCTATCGTTTTATTAATTGAGCGGAAGTGGTTTTACGCGGCTTTGTTAAGTTTTTTTTATCCAGATGAATGATGACAAAGTTCTTACCCATCCAAAAGTATTCGCACATGAAAAAAAATGTAGAGATAGTTAAGTCTGCATGGTTTCATAATTTATTTAAACCATTGTACTGATGATCGTGGTAAATAAAGCTTGCAGGTTTTTTAATTGACGAGTACTAAAGGAACACAAAATGACATTTTCTTCAATTTTTGAGTATTGCAGAAACATGTCTCTGCAGGCGGCTAATATAGAGTGAATTTTATAAAACGGTCCCTAGGGTTTTACATGCTAAATTTCTCTAGTGTTAGGTACGAGGGGCTTAAGTCAGAAATTCCGGTTTTCCAGGAAATGAAGTTTGCATTATTGTTTGTAAAACTGATTATTACTTTTAGGAACCAATATTTGAACATAAATATTAACAATAAACTGGCTTGCAGTCCCATGACATATTTTACAAATAAATGAGTACTTACCTGGATTTTGCTAACTCAAGACTTTAGGACCAAATAATTAATAAATCCTTTACCCCTAATAAGAAAAAACAGCAGTTACTAACACAATTAAATTTTGTTGTTTCTAAAAGTAATGATAGGATTTACAAACTATAATGGAATCTTTAACTTCATTTTCTGGAAAACAATAATTTGTGACTTAAGTCCCTCTTACCTATCGCTAGAGATTTTTAACCTGATGTTAGGCACTGTAGAAATATAGAAATACAACTTGCTTAGGTAAATTTAAAAGCCTTAAGATTATATAAATTTTTCAAGTATGCCAAGAAAACTCCAAAAATACCTAAAAATGCACAAAAATGCATTTAAAATTGTAAAAATAAAGTTTTACATGTCTTAAAATGTGTGTTACCTTCGCTTGGCAAGAAAAAGTTTAAATCAGTAATACAAATGATTAGCAGAGGTGTAAATTTTCCTTTTAAATGCAGCTTTAGCTATTTTTTGAAGTTTTTTTTAATAATTATTGGCAAATCTACCTAATCTTAAGATTCTGGAATTTACCATGTCAAATTTTATATAATCTAAATCTAATCTTAAAAATTTAAATAATGTCTATATGATTGTGGCGGATGCATACTAAAATTATTTATTATTTGGTTGTTACGTCACTCTACTGTTAAGGAAAATTAATATTTTTTAAAAAATCATAAAAGTTACTGTGTTTTAAAATATAAAAAACAAATCCTGAAAAGAAATGTTCTGTACACGTCAGTGACTTTTAATTATAAAAAGTATGCCTGACCCAAATCTATCTCTCGTGTAGTATATATTCTGTCTAAAACCTAGTGTGTCCAAAACAGTTATTCTGACGTTTTAAAACCTAATCTCTAGTCTCGTTATCAAAGAATCTAATAAATTCTAACTAACTAGATTAAAAATGAACTTAGTAATAATTATATTATAAAAAATAATTTAAAAAGCATATATAAATTTTCTGATTGAATTCTTCGGTATTTTTAGAAAATATTTCTCTGAATTATAGTTTCTTGCTTTTCTGTCAGCATGAGGTTTAACGTTAGTCAAAATAACAAGTCTTCACGTAATGCAGGAACATCTCTATATACCGCAGGACAAAAAAATATGTGAATGCAACAAAATTTTTGTATTGCAAATTTAATAAAATAGCTTTTTTAATTGCTATTTTATTAAATTTGCACTTAATACAAAAATTTTGTTTCATTCATATTTAAAAAGTGCACACAGCCTTCACACTTTCCTTAAAAAAATATATAACTAGCAATTTATTCAATATTAAAATTTTTACTAACTTCCTGTCTAAGTATTGGTAACCAAATTCTGTTAAAAATTAGAAAAACATTTATCGTCATTAGGAATAATAGTAGCGCTTTCAATTAATTTACGCCTATTAGAGAAAGTTTCTCTGAATAAAATTTTTAAATTATTCCACTCTATCATATGACCTGTTGCCCAAACGTGTCCACCTAATTTACTTTTAAAAAATTCGCGACGCCTTATTAAATCCTGATTTTCTTTATACCTAACATTCCTTTTCAGGATTTTTTTTTTATTTTAAAACGCAGTGACTTCCAATTTTTTTTTTATATTAATTTTCCTTAACAGTAGCGTGGCATAACACCCAAATAATAAATCTTTTAAAAATTTAAGATGTAAAATCCTATGATACGCTTTTAAAAATTGCATCATTATGGTAGATATTAATGTTGTATTATAAGAAATATCAAATATGTGGTATATAAATATTAAAACTAGAAAGGCTCCTAAAATACGTACATCATAGAATATACAGGATAAAAGTGAAGACGACTATCCAGACGACATTGAAGACATTATAATAATATGCATTCTTTTTTTTTTGATTTTCATAAATTATTATCACCGATTTAACACAAAATAAATTGATGGTTTGATAAATCCAGGTCAAATTATTTAAAAATGTTAAGTGCTCTAGTTCTAGTATCACAACCAGGCGCGGCCCGTGAAATTTCAAAGTTGCATATCTCTGTTGCTACTTAGGGGACCCATACCAAATTCAGGTTTTTTAATAGTGAGCCTACTAGGAATGTATTGGTAAAGAAAAAAAAATATTTTGCAATTTGCGAAAAAAAGTTGATTTTTTGAATTGACCCACCTGGGTAAAAAATTAACACGCTTAGATATTTTATTTATTATTTTTTCTAAACAAATTTTACATCATTTTGTCGACAATTCTTAAATTTTAAGAGAAAAAAATGTGTTAGTAGAAAGTTATAGTCATTTGAATTTTTTGCAACCGAAAATTTAAATTATTTTTCGGTTGAAAAAATTCAAATGACTATAACTTTCTACTAACACATTTTTTTCTCTTAAAATTTAAGAATAGTCGACAAAATGATGTAAAATTTGTTTAGAAAAAATAATAAAATATCTAAGCGTGTTAATTTTTTACCATGGTGGGTCAATTCAAAAAATCAACTTTTTTTCGCAAATTGCAAAATATTTTTTTTCTTTACCAAAACATTCCTAGTAGGCTCACTATTAAAAAACCTGAATTCGGTACGGGTCCCATAAGTAGCAACAGAGATATGCAACTTTGAAATTTCACGGGCCGCGCCTGATCACAACCTGTCGTTTTCATAAAAACAAGCTATGATCATCTAGGCCAATATCTCATTAATTGGATTGCTTAATAAAATAGATAAGCTAACATCATAATTATTAGGAATAAGGCTTAACTCATCTATCATATTAATATGATTTATGGCGTTGTGCTCTTTATATCTGTAAATAGCTACGTAACAAATGCCCGAAAACCAGTAAATTACCCAACTTAAACGGTTTAATTCAAAGGAATCTAGAACATAAGATAGCGGAGAAAGAAATGAAGAAACAGTGGATTCCTTAGCATTTCTTCAAATGGAAAAAATGCTCTTTATACATAACTCGTTTCATAATAAGTGAGAAATGGATTTTGCACAAACAAGTTTAAGGCTGGAACATTTACTTGCACTTTCTTTAAAAATATACGTAAACAGACGAGAGAGTATGACGTAATTTACTGAGTGGATTATAGATGTTTATCGCTGGTAATAAAATCATAATTTATAATGGGTTACTAAAACTAGTGAGTAATCAAATCGGGTTATTTCGCTATTCTTTCTCTTCGTCCTAGTTACGATGGTCGATTGATTTTGGATATGCAGCTAAATCTTTTCCCGAGGCAATGCAAAACGTTACTTTACCAAACAGCATGGAAAAGTTATTATGCAAGCATAACCTTGGAATGTTATGGGTAAAGTATGGTCCTTGTAGTTCGGGTCTAAGGTGAGGCTGGGTTTAATTGGGCATAGATCATTCATGCACTATGTAAAAGTCGCTGGCCGGTAATGGACAAAAGCCAAATCTTTCAATCTTTACTTAGATTCGTCTTTCACGTAGCAAATAATTGTTTCAGACCCATCCTTATTGTGTTTTTGTAAAGACTGAAGTTCCCTGTCTTAGCTCGTCTACGATGCTGAGTACTAGTTTACTGCGCTTTTATTTTCTTTAAAGAATCAGGAAGTTTCCATATTTTTAAATATACTTTCAATCACAGTTTTTAAAACTCCGCAACTTAGAGTAAATTGATTCAAGTAATTGTTTTTGAGTTTGTTTTCTTAAATTGTCCACTGTATAACATTTGAAACTTTGCGAATAGGTATATAATTTATACCGGGATTTCATTTCAAAACTAACCACCCTCAATAAACCGTAACTTAAAGTTAAATCGCTTTAAACTGTAACGGGCTAATTTCCCAGTTACATAGATTTTTAAAGAATTGAGTGATTTCCACCTTTTAGCACTCCAGATATCTTATAGAACGCGCTATCGAACGCGCCTAAATTGCAGCTATATTTGCAGTCAAGTCTGTATTTTACGCTTTGCGCATTCTATTACCGAGTGATCTTGGACGAGAATAGTGTACTCCAGAATACAAATAATGTTTTATTTATTTTTATTGTATCATGAGTGTACTCTAGATTAGGGTCTGTAAATAGTTTATTATTGAGACGATGTTTTATATGTGTTTTTAGTATATTATGGTCATACATGTTTAGATTTGAGGGAAACCCTTTATATGTCTGTGTAGAAAATCCTTGGGACAAATTAAGTTACAAAACAAAAAAACAAATACATATTGAATTTTATATTTCATCCCGTCAGCCCTAGCTACCCCCACTTTGATGTTTGAAATGATACTCCCCACCTTGTGATTTAACCTTCTTGTTCGATTTCTAAAGTGCTGTGATTTTTGGCCAAACCGAATTACTTTAAATCAAGTGTTATTGAAGGGTTTTAATGAAAGCTCTGCATAAATTACATATTGTCAGAATATGAAATGTTATAAAGCTAACCATTTAAGCAAACAAAAAAAGCTAAAGCAAATTCACATACAACTTGAGAATTGTCAGTAAACTTTGCCTTTGTGGTTGTAGGTAATTAGAATTTTGTAATTTAATCAAGGTAGAAATTATAAGTAACTAATATGCTTTGATATGTGTATCTCTATGTTGTAACTGTAAATTATACGTCTAAAGTACACAAAAAATACTGGCAGTTATTTTACCTTTCATTAGTTTACTTCGTTTTGCAATAAATGTGTAAAAAGGTATGAAGGTAAATTAATGACCAGGGGCGTTTTAATCTACTTTTTGCACCCATGAATATTTTGAAACATAATTCGATATATATTTACCTACACGGAACAAACATAACTTTGGTAAGATTGAAGGAGAGCCCTAAATCTATCAACTATCAACTGAGGAGCACTGAGCAAAAGGCAATAAATCCATTTTTTCCGAGTTTCCCGATAAATATATAAAGTTATTGTACAGTTCGATTAAAGTGCTTAAGAGTCGCATTAATGTGGCTCAACTAAGCAAACTGAAGAAAAGTGAGGGTAGTTTATGCAGCCTATTTTATTTGAGACAACCCACGTATGTAAGAGAAGGGAAATGTAATCTATTGACACGGGATTTAAAAGATTTGAGGTTGGGGGGGGGGGGGGTAAGGGAAAACATCTGCAGGCAATTTTTTCCATACTCTGGAGAGGTATAAATGAGCGAGAGAAGTGGGATGTTCTAGGCATTTGGGGCTGGACAGTGAAGGGATGCATACATAACGCTCTTTTTATTGTTCTGTTAGGAATAGTTAAGGGGCCAATTAAAGCAGAGCAAAATCCGTGGAAGTATTGGTAGAAAAGGAATAAATACTCAACAGCGCGGCGATGAGCAAGAGAAGGGAGTTTTCTTGTGAGGACTGGGCCATTGATAAGTCAAATGGCTCTCTTTTGGATATAATCAAGGATGTTTTAATGTAGAGGGTCCCCACACAGAAAAAACACTATCGTAAATTGAATTAGATACCAATTCAGTCAATGACTCGATGACTCTTTTCCGTATTGCACAACAAAAATTCGGTTTCTCTCAATGATTAATTTATCATTGTTAACCAACAGGTTATAAGATTGCTTGAAATATAAGGTTTCTTTGGTTTTTAATAGGTCGTTTAAATATAACAATTATTTGATGCAGTAATATCCTATTCTAAATTCAGTATAAAATATGTGTATTATCGGTTTCAGTAAACGTTTATTTGTAAAAATATACATCTTATTTAATCGAAATACTTATTATTATTGCAAAGCTTTTTTAGATTTGTTTTATTTACATACCATAAAACACTGAAATGAGTTGCTCCATTTCCTAGAATTGCAAAAGATCTATCATTTTTGGCGTAGCTTTAACGCAATGAACAAACAGGCTACAATCTTAAAAGACTATTCAACGAACAAACACCAACAGCACAATTTTAACCTCTCCAAGGGGTGTCCGCGAGCATTAGAAGTAATATTTCAGCCAACAATAGAACCCGTTGAATTAATATTTTTATTTCTCTAATACCTTATATGTTTTATTGGAGTGTTTATTTTAATTAACATGATATTAGGATTAGTGACTTATTTTTAGATTTACTATTCAAACTGTAGTTCTTGTTCGTAGAATTATATTTAAGCATTTCCATCAAATAGTTTAATTTTTTGGCTCTAACAATTCTAGAGTCTAAGGAATAATAAAAATTTATTGGTTTTCAATAATATTTTGATCGTATAGTTTTCAAAGTAGGAATACTTTTGAACTCCAATAAGTCTGTATTTAAAGAAGTGTTTTTTTTTGGATTGTTTTAATAAAGTTTTGCTGAGACAATATTAAATTTAATATAACTAATGTGACAGTGGTCGAAAATAATACTATTATTGAAAAAGCATAGCAGTCTTTTCTATTCAGATGTGGTAAAAGTACTCTAGGTTAGGTCTTATTTGGGAAACATAGAGAGCGTGTAAGTTGGAAGAGGAGAAGTATTTTCTGCCTCGAAAGAGAAAACCAAGCTTTTTAGCTGCTGATTTAGCTATTGAAGTAATGTGTTTGTGCCAGCTGAAATTATGTTCGAAATCGATGCCAACAAGATCAAACGTTTCACTGTTCTGAAGGGCTTGGCCATCCATGTGGTGGGGCAAGTGTTGCCGGATTTTTTGCGTGACGTTTGCAACGAGTTAGATCGACGGCCTGGAAGGCCATTCTGTAGGCCTTCCTCTGATGACCCAACGACAGGATAACCATAATAGTTTTTGTTGTACTCTAGAAATGATGAAGAAAGCTTAGATTGTTGAGATAGGCATCTTGACTGACAACACCGTTTTCCCGTATAATTATACAAATTAGCCCTTCCTAATAATCAATGGGACCATTTTCAGCACTTAACAAAACGACTTTTTTATTTAAAAGAGTTAAATTTTAGTTTCTAAAGAAAGTATGTCAAAAAAATGGGAGAGCTTTCGGGGCTACTCGACACCCCTTACCAATTGGAATTTTTGACGTAGTATGGTATGACGGGGAGGGGGGAAAGACGTAATAGTAAGGTCAAAAATGAATATCAAAATGTGTCCCCCTAGGGAAAAATAACGTGTAACAGAATTTTTTAAAGAAACATCAATAACGGAGTTGTACCGGACGGCTCTTTTTATTTAATTAAAGTGCTCTGTATCATGTTATTTACAATTTCATAAAGAAATCTGGAGAATGTGAGACAATGGACAAACCAAAACTTTGAAACAGATATTTTACATATGTAGGTAGCAAGAAGATGTTATATAAAGAAAAAAGAGAAAAAGAAATTGTACGGCATAAAAACTTACTTTTTAAACAAAATAAATTTATTCCCGTTCAAATTTTTGCAATAAAAGTAAAAGTAAATTAAGACGTTATTTAATTTTATATATAACAGCCTAATTGAAAACTAGGGTAATGATTGCAATTAGTACATATTTTTTAAAAAAATTACTACCATTTAATGTAGCAAAATTTATTTTAATTGCTAGTACGCTTACTGTTAAGTAATTTTTTGCCTCTATAATGTGATGGTCTTATGCCAGAATGCAGCAATCCAAAAAAGAAAGAGAAATTAAAACAAGGCGACATTGACATATTGTGTAATCATCAATAACTGTATTAAATACTTTATTGTGTAACATAATAATCTACAAAATATAAAGAAATATTAAGGCGTACAGGTTTTTGAAAACTTTTAAAAAGTTTTAGAAAATTAGGATAGCTATCTATATATCGATATTAACCAACACAATTAAAAAAAAAAACTTTTGTAAGTAGGTAGAAACTGAGATCTGAAGTAATCATTAAATATATTAAAAATGTAAAGAAATAAACTGCTGGCCACTCGAACTTACACACAGAGATTTTTAGGCAAAATTTAATGTTCAATATTTTCAACAGGAATGCAAATTTTTGAACGCGTCTTGCAGATTTTAAGAGCTAGTTTTTTTCGGATTAAGCTGCATGACGTATATTTATCGTCGGACCATAGGTTTATTATATATGGGGTGATCAATGAAGTCATGCAAAAAATCAAAAAGTTTGTATGAGTGAAATTTCCGCAAAAAAATTATGTGGTAGTTGCAATATGGTTCGTTACTAAGGTAACATCAATATCTCTAGACGTTTTTGTCACTTTTTGGATTAAGGCCCTTGGTCTTGTACACATTACTAAACATAAAATTTGGGTAGCAAAATTTTTAAAATGCTATAACTTGACATTGGATTGACGATTCTTGATAATTTTTACGGATTTGGAATCCTTATTTCACGTAGATTTTCTATAATCTAAGCATTTTATTTGGGGGTTGAAATTTACACATTATACCGGGTCGATAATAGACAAAAACGTAGGGTACGACGCGCTCTAAAGTTTGGCATTATTTAAGTTTTTGTAAAAATAAATTCTCACCTCAAGTTGTTTTTGTTTAATGTTTTTGTGTTTTAAACTTAAAGTAAGATCGCGTGATGTACCCCCTGAAACCTTAGAACCACTTAGTGAGGCCATTCGTGAAGAATGGGAGAATATTCCACAAGATTTTATAAATAATCTTGTGGATACTCTACCAAATCGATGTCGGGAAGTAATACGTCGGGCAGGAGGATCAACAAAATATTAGTTTCTGTTTTTTTTTATTAATGTACCTACTTAATTTCAGATAAATTATTACCAAAGATTAGGTATTTAAAGATAGGACACTTGGCAATTTTACATTGATATTTGCCGGTTTTTTTTTAGGGATTGCAGGAACCTTTAAATTAGGTTTAGAATTAGAAATTTTGTAAGAATTGACTTTTGGCCGTTGTTAACCAATCTTGTATATTGTAGAATATAATGTAATAAACTTGTTCTTGTCGCTACGTTTTTGTCTATTATCGACCCGGTATAATGTGTAAATTTCAACCACAAAAATTTTGCTTCCCAAATTTTATGTTTAGTAGTGTGTACAAGACCTAAGGGCCTTAATCCAAAAAGTGACAAAAACGTTTAGAGATATTGATGTTACCTTAGTAACGAACCATATTGCAACGACCAAAAAAATTTTTTGCGGAAATTTCACTCATACAAACTTTTTGATTTTTTTCATGACTTAATTGATCACCCCGTATATAATAAACCTATGGGCCTACGATAAATATTCGTCATGCAGCTTAATCCGAAAAAAACTAGCTCTTAAAATCTGCAAGACGCGTTCAAAAATTTGCATTCCTGTTGAAAATATTGAACTTTAAATTTTGCCTAAAAATCTCTATGTGTAAGTTCGAGTGGCCAGCAGTTTAGATTGTTTGCTAGTGCAATGAAAGACTGTTTAAAAGCTCCAGAGAAAGGCACTTTTGATTGTGGTTCAGATGCCCTCCTGTTATCGCGATTCCTCGGTCTTTACTCTTCTTCAGGCAGGCATGGGTGTCTGAAAGACAGACCATATTTTACCAGAATCAGACCTTTTACACCCATCAATGAGTTCTATATACATTGAAAGAGACATACATGGTGTCCGAAAAGTCTTAGTTTGTGCAAATATCTTTGCTATTAGTAAGGACAAAGACACCAAATATTAGGTGTATCTTATTAATTTACAAATCTACTTTTTTATGTAATTTAACTTTTTTAACCCCCTTGAGGGGTGACGCGAGGGAGTTGAGGTAAAAATTTTAAATGCAACCCTATGCCATGTGGTTCCGGTCCCACCTCTTGAAACGCCCTGTTATAACTGCTGAACCATTGGTAAGGGAAAGAGTTTTTCGACAAAAAAAAATTCTCATGATGTAAGGACCACACGTTTTTCAAAATTTTTAATTTGGCTCACTCAGCTTCTCGCATACGCGATGTGATACGCGATGTGAATCGTCGGAAAATTTTTGCAGCGGTGCCAACGCTTAATTTATATCTTAAATTTGGGTCACCCGTCGTGTGACAACGTCACCAGAGGCTCTCCCATGATGATCGCCATTTTGAGGGTGAATTTAAGGAAAAATTCTGATTTTTTGGGCTTTTGGAATAGAGTATTTTTATATTATAAAATAAAAAAAAATTGCTTGAGTTAAAAAAAAATCTGCTGCTCATTGACAACCTATTTTAATTTTCAATAAATGTACCTGTTATAAGACGAGGAAGTCAAAAATCTAAAGGTCGCGATGCAACGTTACGTTAGTAATAGTACTCTTAACATAACAATGTGGTATAATAGTATAAAAATTAGTCAACTTTACTAGACCAGGTTAGCGCGGGTACCACCTGACGCTGACACACGTGCTTGATGTTACGTAAAGGACGCCGCGCTTTGATGAGTACCGGAGTATTGTGATTATTATCAGGTACGTATTTTACAGTTATGAAATTTATAGTAAAAATTACAAAAGTTTGAAATTTTGATGAGTAACTGTTGTGTCCTTGGATTCTTGTAAGAAAAATTTTACTTTGTTGTTTTTTGGTAATGTTATTGTTCAGTTGTTTGTTATTAAAACCAATAATTTTTCGGTGTAGGCTTATGAAAAAGACATATGATTAATTAAAGAAATAAAAATTTAATTTGGTATTTCTTTTTGTAAACCGCTAGATCGGTCTAATTTGACAAACCAAAAGTTTTAAACTTGCAAGTGTAAGAATACGATAACTAAGTTTGATACTACGAATTTGTTTTTGAGTTTGTTCGCAATTTTAGTTCGTACTTTTCACAAAAGTAGAACTAAATATTATTCTAGCAACTCGTTCCAAAATCAAAATAATTTGGAAACCTAGCAAATCGCTGAAATATAAGAATAACTTATGAGTTTTTAACGACGACTGAACAATGATAGGATAAAAACCTGTCAAAACCTAACTTATCAACTAAGCGATCTTAATTTAAACCAGTACTAAATCTGAAACCTTTTTAGTGAATCTGATCTGAGATTTTAACGTTGTTTTTTGTTGTTTATGTTCTAGTTGATCAGGTTTTCACAGGTTTTTGTTTGATCACTATTAATAAGTCGTCATTAAAAACATGAGTTATTGTAATATTTTAGCGATTTGTTTAGATACCAAATGATTTTTATCTTGGAACGTGTTACTAGAATTAATTCAGTTCTGCTATTGTGGAAAGCACGTACTAAAATTGCCACTTTCTTCATAAATTTGCGAAGAAACAAATAAAATTAGTTTAAAAGTTGGTTGTTCTAGTCTTACACTTGTCAGTTTAAAACTTTTTGTTGCCAATTTAAACCAGTCCGGAGTTGGAGAATCTGGCAGTAAAAAATTATGTTTTTGTTTTATCTCTTCAGCAGAAAGTTATTGATTTTTTCTAACAAATATCTGAGAAACAGAAAGGTCAAAATAGCAAGGAAAGGAGCTCAAAAAGTAAAAAAAATGATTTTGCCGCATTTTTGTTAAAAATAAAATTAAGAAATTGGCTTCCATCAGCTTATGAGTATTCCTGTTCAACATTTTTGAAAATAAAATTTAATTTTTTTTGAACTGTAGCTAAGCCACTCAGAAAAAATATTCAAGATTTTTAGGACTTTAAATAAAAACGATTGAATTTTATCGTGGGGTATTTTTTAATTTTACTTTTGGTACAGAAACTTTGTAAGACAAATAGTACATTATACACGGTGTCCCATATAAGAATGCACACTACAGGGATCTCGTAAACCTGAAGAGATACAAAGATGATTAAATTAGAGAAAAGTTGCGCTTTGCTGAACCCTTCAAAGTCGCGATTCGAAATCTAAAAAAATCCGATTACTTCCGAAGATATTTGGGAAAAACCGAATTTTCCCGATTTGGTTTTTATTTTTTTCTGACTCTATTTAAAAAGATATGACCAAATAAATTTCACATTCTCATTGCCACTTTTTCTGCTCTACAAGCCGGCGTTCTTAGATTTTCAATACGACGTTTCGTTTCTTCGCAACCATCATCAACTTCATTTTTTTAAATAGCCGAAAAATTTTGTTTTATTCCTAAAAAATTCTAATTTTAATTATAAATCCCACGAGATATCGCTTTTTACATTTATCCGACGTTTCGGACGAAAAAATCATCATCAATATTATTTGATGATTATTACGAAGGAACGGAACGTCGGATCAAAAATCTAATTACGTTGTCAAGTAGAGGAGAAAAAACTACATGGGAATGTGGATTTTATTTTGACCTGTCTTCTTTTGTGAAATCAGAAAAAAATTAATTGCCAAAATTTATGTTTAAAATTTCAACCATTTGTAGATTTTTTTTGATTCTACTGTAAGAGATAGGTTAAAATAAATTTTACGTTTGTATTTTCGTTTTTCTCTTCTACAACATGACGTCATTCAATTTTTGTTTCTACGTTTTGGCTTTTCTCGACCATTATCAACTTTTTTTTAACTGTTTTAAAATAAAATTTTCCGATTATTTAAAAAAAAGTTGATAATGGTCGAGAAAAGTCGAAACGTTGAATCAAAAATTGAATGACGTCATGTTGTAGACGAGAAAAACGACAATAAAAATGTAAAATTTATTTTAATCTATCTCTTACAGTAGAATCAGAAAAAATCTACGAATTCTTGAAATTTTAAACATAAATTTTGGCAATTAATTTTTTTCTGATTTCACAAAAGAAGACAGGTCAAAATAAAATCCACATTCCCATGTAATTTTTTCTCCTCTACATGATAACGTAATTCGATTTTTGATCCGACGTTTCGTTCCTTCGTAATAATCATCAAATAATATTGATGATGATTTTTTCGTCCGAAACGTCGGATAAATGTAAGAAGCGGTATGTCGTGGGATTTAGAATTAAAATTAGAATTTTTTAGGAATAAAACAAAATTTTTCGACTATTTAAAAAAATAAAGTTGATGATGGTTGCCAAGAAACGAAACGTCGCATTGAAAATCTAAGAACGCCGGCTTGTAGAGCAGAAAAAGTGGCAATGAGAATGTGAAATTTATTTTGTAATATCTTTTTAAATAGAGCCAGAAAAAAATAAAAACGAAATCGGGAAAATTCGGTTTTTCCCAAATATCTTCGGAAGTAATCGGATTTTTTTAGATTTCGAATCGTGACTTTGAAGGGTTCAGCAAAGCGCAACTTTTCTCTAATTTAATCATCTTTGTATCTCTTCTGGTTTACGAGATCCCTGTAGTGTGCATTCTTATATGGGACACCGTGTATATCAAGGAACTAAAGTAGGTCTTTTCATCTTGAGGGTAAAATTTGGTGCCCGAGTCGCAGGTAAGGGCACCAATTGATTAAACTACCTTTTAGTCCCATGGTTTATACGCATTTTTTGCCAAAATTATAGGACACCAAATTAACAAATATTTTTTAGTATTATTTTTAAAATCATTTTTCACAACAAGAGAGATATGCATACCTGTAATAATAATCGTTTATTATAAAATTATAATGGAAACTAAGATTTTGCTTAAAACTGCCAAATAGTTTTTGAGTTTTTAACCGAAAGCTCGAAACTATGAGTGATTTTATCATTAATGAAATTCACAGAGATGCTGCAAATGCTGCGTCTATAGCTTATAGCCGCCCAAATCAAGAAAAATATATGAAAAATAATAGAAAAATTTTGCAACCTGGTGCCATTCCAAGAAAATAACTGAATTTACAGAAAACGTACTCCTAGCATATTCCCTTCAAAAATCGAGGACACTGCGAACCTCGATATATACGTTCGTAAATTTTTCAAACTAATATCATTTTTTAAAAAGAAAAGGAAATGGGTACAAACCTAAGAAATCTAAAATTTTGACTTCATAAGAAGTGGATAGTTTTCACCTTTTAAATAGGTTAGTTGTCAATGTTTTAATATAATAAAAAATATTGTTTCTAACGTTACTTTTTGGTATGTTTATTGTTACTACAGGGATTAAAAATACATTTTAAAAGAATTTAAACAAAAATTTAATCCGAAGCTATGAAAATGGTGGGTAACTTTAACATCAAACTATAAAATTTAGCCTTTATTTCCTTTTATGTTTTGGTTTCCATCTATCATAGGTTTGCTCCGGTACCTGACCAAGCCTGAATAAACTATTCAATCGAACTATTTGGAGCTATTTATTACATGAAACTTATGGCTGAAACAAATGGAGCCGTTTCAAGCAGAACTATGAAAAAATTCTTATGGAAATACTTATGGAAAGAAATTCCAGTAGGAGGTTTTGGATAAACATTTACAACCTATTACTACAGGCTTAAAAAATAATTAATTAAACTAAGTAATAAAATACCTTTTGGTCACCCATAGATTAAAAGTACTAATTTGTAATTTTGCGTTAGGCGTAAGTTATTTCTTTCAATACCGTAACCTTTTGTTTAAAAAATATAAGCGAATTAAAAAAAATATATACAGGGTGTCCGAAAAGTCTTAGTATGGTCAAATATTTTTCCTATTAGTAAAGATAGAAACACCAAATAATAGGTGTACCTTATTGGTTAATAAATCTACTTTTTTATGTAATCTAACTTTTTCAAAACCCTTGAGGGGTGACGCTAGCAAGTTGAGGTCAAAATTTTTTAATGCAACCCTATGCCGTGTGGTACCTACCTTATTTTAAAAGACTTGAAAAAAGAAATATTTTACAGCATTGTAATTTGTTTTTTAATGGCAAGCCTATAAAAATTAAAAATTGTAAAAAAACTTTAAAATTTAAATACCTTAATTCTCTTATTATTTTAAAAGTTGTTCAAAATGATCACCATGAACTTCTTGGCAGTAATAAAGTCGATTTTGGAACTCTGCCAAGAAGTAACACCTGCCATTCTCGGAAATGTGAGAAGTGCCAAGAAGTTCATTGTGGTTATTTTGAACAACTTTTAAAGAAATAACAGAATAAAGGTATTTACATTTTAATTTTTTTCCAAGATTTTTAATTTTTAAAGGCTTGCCATTTAAAAACGAATTAAGATACGAACCTCGGGTTTGCAGTAAAATGTTTCTTTTTTGCGTACCTTTAAAATGAGGTAACCCAACCCGAACAAAATAATATTGTATATTATTATGTAAAATAAGTAAAAATTATTTTATAGAGACGTCCGTTGCAGTAAAAATGGTTGATTCAATTTCAAAAATATTTCTAATGTAACTTATAAAATTTTTAATAACGGCCAGAATCACTATTGCTTAAACTGGTCTAATTTGACAATTACGGTTTAAAAGGCAACTGAGTTTTGTACTATAAATTTATTTCTTAAATTTATAAAGACACTGACAAGATAAGTATGCATTGTCTACTTTAATGAAAGCAAATTCATTCTAGCAACAAGTTATAATATGAAAATCATTTGGAAACACCCAACAACCTAACCAAGACAAATTGCAGAAATAAAAGAATAGCTCATCAGCTATTCAAAAATAATTTTAAAAAAATGTCGAAACTTAATTGATCAAACTAGAAGACCTACATTTAAACCGGTACACTGTTATGTTAGCGAATCTTCAGAGAAATTTATAACAAAAAGTTTATAAATCTGCTATAAAATAGTTCAGTCAGTTGGGTCATTCTTAGTTTATAAAAAAAACTTCCCTTAAAGTGCTTACCAATTGTTGATATACATCACTTAATAATTTCATTTTCCCAAAAGCCAAAATCGACCAAGTCCCGCACTGTCAAACGAACCCCAAAAATCCCGAACAAAGTCGCCAAAATATTGCGAATCTCGAATTACTCGACTATCTCGTGCACCGGGAGTTCTTGCAGCAACCCACGGTGCCGACCATCGCCAAAGAGGTGGTGTGCGGTACCATCCGCATAAACCAGCGAAAGCCGACAAGAAGTATAAAAGACAATGAGGGCTCGTTTTCGGCATTCAGTTCACTTTGAACTAGCAAGACACCCCTTGTATGACTACCAAAATGAAGCCATTGGTGAGTCCGTGTGTTTGTGTTTTTTTTGTGTGTTTTTGCGTTTCTTTACATGGACTATATTTAGTGATGCGAAAAGTGGATTATTTTTTTTGTGGTTGTTTTGAAGTGATTTTTCGTAAAACCGTGTTATTTTTTTTAAAAATTATCAATACATTTTAATACTAAAATAATCAGGCTCGGAGAAAAATTAGTAGTCCTTTATTAGTCTCATTATCACCGAAGTTCGTCGCTAAAATAATTATTATTTTAAAACAATTTAGCCTTTTTTAGTACATCATACTAGAAGCTAGAAATATGGTGTAAAAATTTTGGTGCTTATCTCAAGCACTTATGTAAATCATTGTCTCTAGAATAAGCACTTCCAAGGAACAGAAATGAAATTATTTCATGAGAATTAATTGGGAATTAAAAAAAATTAGGTCTTAACAGGGACGTATGAATTTTCCTTGTAATACTTCCATAAACACAGCGACAGAATAATATTACTTGAATTTAGCATTTATATTGATTTTTATTTAGCATAACAGAACTGTAGGTATTGGAAAGTATGAAGAGAAAAATTCTTAACTTATTTACTTGTATTGATTTAATAAAGAAAGAAGTTTTTTACATAAATACTAAAATCAATTGGTTATTAAAACTGATTGAACCAAGAAAATGTGTTCTGTCTTATTCACTTAAACTCTATCGACCGTTAATAAACTTTTTTGAATTCTTTGGCTCATTTTCTGCAACAGTTGTTTATGCTTAATTATTAGGTGCATTGTGCTTGCCAATTTAACTTAGTATTTAGCTATTTCAATAATTTTTATATTATAAATATATATTGCTTACGGAATACAATACTGGCATAACTCAAGAAGTAGCTAAACGGAGAAATTAATGAAAAACGAGGTAGATAAATACATGTTTTTGTTGTTAAAATAATAAAACAATAAATTATATTAAAATTGACTATGTGGGATTGTATATTTTTTAGTCAAGTTGTTATCGCTGTAGATTCATATTTGAATAAAAAAAAGCTAATATTTTAAATTTTGAAACTGAAATTCAAAAATATTTTTTTGTTGTTCCCCATTTTCTTTTGCTGAACAAAACAAATTTTAACATTTTTAAAATGGCATTTTTAGTTGAGTTAGTAACTTGAATTCTTGACTCATTGTAATATCATTTGCAATAATAACCAAAAAATGATAAATTTTGAGTTGTGCCACTATTGCATTCAAATTGCGTCAAAACACTCTAAACTTTGTATTTATAAAAAATCCATCGTTAACGAAATGAAATGAATGAATCCATCGTGAATGAAATGAAATTTTCTTGCTTACATTAAATATGTTAATGCTACAGTGACGAATGTACTGAATTAAACAAAATGATGAATGAATAGTATTGACTAAAAGATGATAGTAACGGATACTGACAAACGGATAATGTTATTATGAACTGCCATGGTTACGATATAAATAAATAAATACAGTTACACTCCAAAATATATTACTTTATCAACAAATCGATTGAGAATATAGGAACATAGCTTGGAAGTTGAACTTGCCTGATCTGTTTTTTTTTTGGATTAGTGGCTCAACCAGAGCCACCAACCCAACCAAATGTCCAGCTCTGCCTGATCTGTATTTACTACTTCTCAACAATACATGTTTTAATATTTTTCTATTTAAAAACTCCTAACATTGTTAATATATATATATATATATATATATATATATATATATATATATATATATATATATATATATATATATATATATATATATATATATATATATATATATATATATATATATATATAGGGTGTCCGATAAGTAAATTGAATGATTTGAATGTGTGTCTTATTGGTTAACAAATCTACTTTTTGATGTAATTTAACTTTTTCAACCCCCTTGAGGGGAGACGCTAGGGAGTTGAGGTCAAGAATTCTAAATGCAACGCTACGCCGTGTGATACCTCACTTTAAAGATCTTCAAAAAAGAAACATTTTACCGCAAATTCGAGGTCCTTATCTTAATTCGTTTTTAAATGGCAAGTCTATAAAAATTTAAATTAGTGAAAAAAAAAATACAGATTTAAAACCTTTATTTCTTGGCTGTAATAAAGTCGATTTTGGAACTCTGCCAAGAAGTAACATGTGTTATTCTCAAAAACGCGAGAAGTGAGTGCCAAAATCGACTTTATTACTGCCAAGAAGTTCGTGGTGGTCATTTTAAACAACTTTTAAAGTACTAGGAGAAATAAAAGTATAAATTTGTAATTTTTTTATCACGATTTCTAATTTAAAAAAAATATTGTCATTTAAAAGAATTGTCATTTAAAAACGAATTAAGATACGAACCTCGGGTTTGTGGTAACACGATTCTTTTTTGAAGACCTTTAAAATGAGGTACCATACGGCACAGGGTTACATTTTAAATTTTTGACGTTAACTCACTAGCGCCATCCCCCAAGGGGGTTAAAAAAGTTAAATTACATCAAAAAGTAGATTTATTGACCAATAAGATACACCCACAATTTGGTGTCTCTATTTATGTTTAAACATAGTATTTATCGAATGAACAATGCTTCATGTCCAATAAACAGACCGCAAAAATATTTAGCAATAATTTTGATATTATTAGTTAAAAGCTACAATCGAAAAAATAATGTCCCGAATCAAGAGAAAAATGATAAATTTCAATTTTGCAGGGAAACGGAGTCTTAAGTCTCAAATCATTTAAAGAAAAAAATTAGTCCTTTCCTTGCTTGTATTAAATTTTTATTAAGGCAATAAGGTGAAAATTAAACATAGTAAAAGGATAAATTGAAATTCTTTAACGAATTTGAGTCGTCTTCTCAAACTTCCTAAAGTTTTGGATTTAAAAATGAAGTCATGTAATACAAGCCGACAAACCTTTTGTTTTATTCAAGAAGTGTTTATAAATATACGTTTGGCTTAGGTAAACATTTAAATTAATTTCTACTGTGAAAACTAACATTTCACTTTTTTGCAATTGCACTTAATTTACAATACAATCCATTCTAAACAGATTCTCGATGCAAAGCATTCCGATATGTATTAATTATTATTTAAGTATTACCTCCAATAAATTATGCAACACCAACATTATACATTTAATAGTCTAACAATTGCAAAGCAGCTTTATTATTATTTATTGCATATTCGTTACTACCATTTTTAATTGCTACGCATTAGTTTATTACTTGCACCGCGTGGATTTGCACAATATTAATCATCTTTTAATTATGTGTTATGAAATAAAATGAATTATTTACGGGTTCATAGTAGGCATAGGAAAAGGAATCGCATATTTGAATTTAGATCACTGGATAAGTGACATAAAATAAACAAAATTAGGTTCTTTTGATGAATAATTCAATCATAATTTTTTCAATTGTCAGTTTTAATTAATGGCATTCAAATAAGTCAGACATAATTCTTGTAGTTCATTTAGAGGTCACAAAGCATATTTAATCATATTTTTTATTAACAAAACTTGACTCTAAATCGGATAAAATCAATATACAGCGTGTCTTCGGAAGTTCTTACCATATGGAAAAAATTTTTATTGTTGATTTTACGAAAAAAAGTGCCTCTTCATAAAAAGTTCTGCATCGTGGGAAAATAGCATTTCCATTCAAAAATTTGATCTAGTACATACAGGGTGACTCAAAAATGTAAAAGTCCTAATACATGTGAAGCTAAAAAGACATAAAATCGTTATTTAAAGGTAAACTGCCACTGCAAATATGCTAGGATTAACTTTTTTATGTTAGTAAATTAGGTTTCGAACATACAGGAGGTCCCAAAAATAAAATTAATTTTTTTTGCCGCCTTTACAAAAAAGAATATCTTCATAAAAAGTTCTACATTGTGAAAAAAGAGCATGGTTATTCAAAAATTTTATATAGGACATACAGGTGGCAAAATAATTTAAATTTAAATTGTGACTTTCAGCTGTTTAAGCCACCCCGTATTGTCCTACATCAAGTTTATAAATAACCATGCTCTTTTTTTACAAGGTATAACTTTTTATGAAGATATACTTTTTTTGTAAAGTTGATAATAATTTTATTTTTGGGACTCCTGTATGTTCCTAACCTAATTCACTAACATACAAAAAGTTAACTCTAGTACATTTACAGTGGCAGTTTGCCTTTAAATAACGATTTTGTGTCTTTTTAGCTTCACGTGGATTGGGACTTTTACATTTTTGAACCACCCTGTATGTCCAAGATCAAATTTTGGAATGACGATGTTATTTTCTCATGATGCAGAACTTTTTATAAAGAGGCACTTTTTTTCATAAAATCAATAATAAAATTTTTTGCCATATGATAAGAACTTCCGAAGACACGCTGTATGTAGGTACCTAAAAGATGGAAAAAGCATGATTGGTTGGTTGTATTGTTAAACATGCATCTATTTGGACTACATAAAAAAAAGAAAGTGAATTTTTATGGTTCAAAAATCGGCAGTATTCACCTTGAATCTTCATGGTCTACGATTTTCTGCAACAAATCATGAGCTTATGTAACAAACGGTTAAAAAAACTGACCCTAACCAATATTCTATGTAAGGAAAAACTAATTTAGATTTATTTAACACCTTCCCTACAATGCATTGATGAAATATACGTTCCAATATCTGTTAACGAGAATTTGTCAATGACGAAGTGCTAAATGAAGATTTAATTAAAGTGTTAGTCATTTCATTGTTAAGTGAGTGTAAATAAACAAAGCCAATTATTTAAGGATGGCATTTACAGGAAAACAAAACGATGAAAACCTACAATGAAGCTAGGTGTTGCGCAAAGTAATGGTTTTTCAATTTACATGATAGTAAAACGAAGATTTTAAGACCAAGTTTTTTTTTAAAATTAAATTCTATATAATGTTAATCAAATAACTGACCATTTAAATGATTGTTAAAAGTGGATTCCTTATAAGGAAATCTATTGCCATTAGTAAGACTATAGTGATCTTAGATTATTGTAAATGGAGTTATTGCCTCAGAGGACTTTGTCACTTTTAACCATATCGTTCTTGGTGAACCAAAGACTTTAAGCTCCACAGCATTATACTAGATAAATATTTCTGTAAGGCTTTATTTAGTTACTGACATTTTTCTCTGTTTGGTTTTCAGTTACTTCTGTCGATCTTAGTCCTTGTGGCAGTAGCGGTAAACGCAGAGGCCAAGGAGAAGAAAGCGGCAGTTGAAGACAAAAAGCAAACCAAGCGTGGATTACTTAGTCTCGGCTACGGATATGGTAGCGACATCGACCATGGATACTCTGTAGGAGACGGCGGACACGGTCTTGATGGCGGAATATCAATTATTGGCGGAGGAGGATACTCAGGCGGGGGAGGATACTTAGGCGGAGGAGGATACTCAGGTGGATACGGAGCTATTGACCTAGGTAAATTTTCCCACTAAATATTTGAAAATTAAATTGGAGGTATTAAATCTTCGCATAACCTTAACGAATAGAATATTGAGAAATAGAAACATTTAGGGTCAATAATAAAATTTGATTAGCGAGTTTTATTTCCTTGGAATATTTTAATATGACTACAAAATTCTATTTCTTTTTTTCTTTAACGGTTATGCGAAGAATTGGGTTTTGGGTATTTGATGAGCACCAGTTTTCCTTTTTCTTGATGCACCTGCTTCTTTGGTATCCATAATACAAATAAAAAAAATAAATTATATGTAATTTTTTATGATAAATGCGGTTATGGATTAACAGAGCAGCGGAAAGGCTAGAAGCTTAATATACCAGTAAATTTCGTCAAATTATAAAGTGGCTTGCTTAGGTTGATATTTTTCATTTTGCTGTTTTTCTTTCATTTTATTTTGTAATGTTAGATATCAAAATAAATCATGTTTTTCTTTTAATTTGCTAAAGTTAATTGCATCTAAAATGATTAGAATAATGTTTGTACAGCCTTATGCCTAACTATTTAAACATGCCCTTAGTCCTAAACTAACATTACTTCAATTATCTGCCAAAGTACCTTTTAAGGAACTTTATTTTTCTTAAAACTTTTAAAAACCAGGATTAGATCTCTATGTTATTGACAGGTGTACTGGTGAATAAAATTGCTAACTTTTGTACCTTTGTAAATCTTGTATTTTTTGCTTCTTTTACTTAGTATCTGGTGGTGTTGGTCATTCTGACTACCATAGCTATCAACCAATTTTGTTGGGTAAGTTTAGGATATTCATATTTATCTTTTGTTTAAAAGGTATACCTTTGCACGAACACAGCGAACTTCCTGTTCTGTAATTGTAATTTATCTCAAATGATTGAAGATATAAACTTTAAATTTCTGGCGATTTTTGATACAAATCAAGATATCGTTGGCAACAGTAAAAACCAATATTCTAACTAACATATCGTTTTAGGTCAACATGCACAAGTACACAAAATAGTCACCTTAATCAAAGGAGTGCCGGTACCTTACCCAGTGATAAAGCAGGTCGCTGTCCCTGTAACCAAACATGTACCTTATCCCGTTAAAATCGGAATTCCTCAACCCTACCCGGTAGAAAAACCAGTCCCATACCCAGTTAAAGTTCCAGTCAAAATAGGCGTTCCAGTTCCCCAACCCTATCCCGTTGAAAAGATTGTCCATGTTCCTGTCAAGGTCCCAGTTGACAGGCCTTACCCTGTCAAGGTTCTTGTACCACAACCTTACCCAGTTACCAAACACGTACCTTACCCCGTAAAAGTTCCAGTACCAGCCCCTTACCCAGTTGAAAAACCAGTCCCAGTTGCCGTCAAAGTCCCAGTACATGTTCCTCAACCTTACCCAGTATATAAAGAAGTTCCATATCCAGTCAAAGTACCAGTCGACAGGCCTTACCCTGTTCATGTTCCTCAACCTTATCCAGTACATGTTATCAAGAATGTGCCATATCCTGTTGAAAAGGCAGTACCTTACCCTGTTAAAGTAGCTGTTGAAAAACCTGTACCTTATCCTGTAGACAGGCCTTACCCTGTAGCTGTTAAGGTAAGATATTTGCGGAAATAATAGACATATTTTGAAAATAATTCTAAACTAAGAAAACAGTTCCTAAAAATATTCCCAAAGAACAGTTTTAATGAATATAGGTCTGAAATAAAATCAGAGTAAGGTAATTTGATTATTTGCTTTTTAGGTCCCATATCCTGCTCCATACCCAGTCGAAAAACAAGTACCAGTAGCAGTAGAAAAACTAGTACCATACCCAGTAAAAATCGCCGTTGACCGGCCCGTCCCTTACCCCGTTGCTAAGCCAGTACCTTACGCAGTTGAAAGACCCGTAGCAGTACCCATAAAAGTACCCATTGCAGTACCTGTACACCATCACGATGGTGGTTACGGAGGTGGTTTAGGAGGTGGTTTTGGAGGTGGTTTAGGAGGAGGTTTAGGAGGTGGTTATGGCGGTGATGATGGTGGCTATGGATACAGCCACTAGAAACCCTGACTAAGTGATCCACACTATGTGTGCCTTATTTTCTGTTTAGGGAGCTGAAAAAGTTAGGTTTTAAAGATAAAATATTTGGGTTATATTTATTTTTTGGTATTTAATAAATTTTAAAGATTATCGCCATTCGAATTTTCTGTAATGGTATTGTTATAAATATGATACATTTTTTTTACTATTCACAAAGCCCCAATTTTTAGCTTTAAAAGATATAATATGATGATTATTTGTTGGAAAAACTATATTTAATGGTTGCCGGTAAATATGAGGTCTTGCTAGTTTAACAAAGAATTTTTATTTTTAAAAATTTAGATAATAGACTAGGTTAGGACATGGTTGTATATATTTTGTAGATAATGGTGATTCAGTTAGAGCTAGAGCTGTTGTCTTCTTTTCCAACAAATACTGAACGTAAAAGTATTAGTCTCAATCAGAAAGTAAAGTTAAAATTATATCTAATTAACTTTGTTCAGCTCCTGAAATTTCTGTACTATATTTTGTTCTTTCTTGTTTGCTATTTATATGTTTCCTTATATTGTTTACTCTTCTAGGGTTTCTGTTGTATTTTTATACTTCTTTCTCATTATTTATATAAAAATGCCAAATAAGTTAAGTTTTCTGTGTGTAACTTATTTTTGTAGAAAAAATAATAAAAAAAGTTAATTAAATGTAAGGCGTTTTCTTTTTCCATTGATACAATGAGGATTTAGTTGTTGCTTGAGCAGAAAATATTTGACGTTGCAATTATAACTAAAACAATTGCTTACCAAAAATGCACAAACTAGATCAACAATATGGTTAAATAGTTAAGAAAAATTACAGTAAAAGAAAAACTGAGTTCGTGAAAATGTCGTTAAATTATAAAGTTAAAAATACCTGAAAAGAAAATACGTTAAAAACTAAAGCGCAGTGTTTACAACTAATAAAAATCATGCGCATCACCTCAAAATGATAGTAGTATTTTTTATCGTTGGAATAAATACTAGAAAGTGTCAGTTGAGACCTGGGTATAATTGTAAAAATTATAGATACATTCTCCTACTTCTGCAAGTACTAACAACAGAAATATTTGATGGGATGATGTTTCAATTTAAACTAAAAAATTCTTTTAACCAAAAGTGCACAAGCTAGATCAACAATATTGTTGAGTAGTTAAGGAAAATAACGGTAAAAGGAATATTGAGTATGCAAAAGTCACGTTAAATTATTGAGTTAAAAATAACTGAAAAGATAAAAAACTAAAACTCAATGTTTATCATTAATTATTATTAATAAAATGCATACACATCACCTACCTACCACCATCAAATGATGGCAGTATTTTTTATGTTGGGATGAAGACTAGATGGTTGAGAACTAGATGTAATTAAGTAAGTAAAGATGCAATCTCCTACTTCTGCCAGTACTAACAATATTACTATAAGAGTTTTAACATTCCAATCAATAAAGTTAGTAAAAAATATTGCCCAGTAGCTACGATATATCTTTTATTGTAATCTAAACAATAACATAATGTACATACGCACACGCTATGAGATATAAATCTATAGCTGCGTCTATAACTAGGCGTACCAGGTTTGTTAGAAATATTACATAAGATGGCATTGTATTAAAGATTTAAAGGCAAAAAAGCATTTCAAAATATCTCCGTATTTACTAATTAGTTAAAGACAATAATGTTACAAAATGGTAATGTATGACTTCACGCATGTTCTTGTTGACCATAGAGCGTGAATTTTGTTTGTAAATTGTTATGATATGCTATTTTCCTTCTGCGAATTCATTTCTTTACATTTACGGGCTTAAAAAAATTATGGTAAAATTTATGTATTCTTTTGGTAATGAATACTTTAGCATGGCTGCCCTAGCTAACCATTAAACTGTGACCTAACGTATCTGAGTACAATAGTTGATAATAAAAGCGATAGAGGGTGTTAAAGTTTAAATTTTATTTTCCATTTCTATAGATGTTTTGAAAGACACTAAAAAAAATATGCAAAATTCGGTAGGCGGGGGTTTATTGGGATGGGAAAAGGAAATTCCTTCTTCAAATTGCTTTATTTTGTAGAGAGCGCCACATACGGCATTAAATGCCTTTTTAAAACGTCCCAACTTTTTGTGCTTTAGTGTATACAATTTCTCAATAGAAATTCTTATTCTATTATTTTTTTTACTTAAAAAAGGTATAATTGATTAATGGGGCTAGAAGGAACTGTTATTGAGAAAAGTGCATTTGAATTGGGTTGGACAAAATATGTAGTGTTAGGAATATAATGGAATTTTAAGATTAATATAATTTTAATATTACCATTAATACAATATATTACTTCTGCATACAATAAATAATGTCTTAGTTTATGATTGGCGCACAATATCTCGTTTATGCCAAAATTGGACTTAGGCTAGTTCTGCATTAAAGAGAAGAAACTAATTAACAATGTAATAATTCATAATGGCCCTCCCAACCATTTTTTGATGTCTCTATGTATTTCTTTAATTATTTTAGGGATTCTTTCAGAAAATTTCGCAAACTTTGCTCACCATTTAAATCAATGAGCCAACATTCTTTCCCCGCGTTCCTACCGATAATCGAAACCCTTTAGATATTTTTCTTACCACCTATCCTGAGCCATACTTTACATCTGTATCCGCTCCTCTTGGTCGTTCAGATCACGGCCTCATTACCGTCTCTTGCCCCATACATCCCTAATTCGTTGAAATCATGCCAGAACGCACGATCTGGCATTACAATTCTGCCGACCGGGATGGTCTTTGAAAGTTCTTCTATGCTTTCCCTTGGAACTCTGTCTGTTTTCCCACTCCCGATCCTTCCGAAATTTGCTCTCATATCACAGATATTATTCATGCAGGTATTAAAAGTTTCATTCCATATACTCGCAAGAAATCTAAACTCCACCATCAAAAGCCATGGTTTTCCAGGGCTTGTGATAAAGCCAAGCTTAAAAAAATCCAAGCTCACAAAAGGTATCTTCAAAATCCTATACCTGAAAATCGTCAAATTTTCACCAATGCAAGAAATCAATACAATCAAACTATCTTAGAGTCCAAAAATGCTTATAACAGTCGCATAAAAATGTGATTTCCTGTCTCAACGGCAGCACATCTCCCTGGTCACTTGCCAAAAAGATTAGTCAAAATTTCCGTAGAAGAACATTTCCTCCCCGGCCTTCTGACAACGAAATTATCTGCACCTCTAAAGACAAAGCTGAACTATTTGCCAAAAAATTCGGTGCCAATTCCACCCTAATTCCTCCTGAAAATTTCGCTCTTCCAACCGCTACTTCTGTACCCTACAAAATGTCTGACATAACACTTAAGGTCAAACAAGTTAAAAAAATCCTTCTATCCCTTGACACCAAAAAGTCCTCCGGTTTGGATGGCCTACCCGCAATTGTTCTAAAACATGCGCTCCAGAACTTGCACCCATCTTAACTCGTCTTTTCCAGATCTGCTATGACATTGACAAGGGTATCTTCCCAGATACCTGGAAGTCTGCCCGTGTGCAGCCTGTCCTGAAGAAAGGCTCCAAGTCCCTTCCATCCAATTATAGACATATCTCTTTTCTCTCTGTTGTCAGCAAAGTTATGGAGAAAGCGATCAACTTGTACCTAAATTCTAAAATATCTAGAAAACCACAAAATTATCCGTGATAGACAGTACGGATTTCGTCACCAGAGGTCCACAGCTGATTTCCTTAGTTTTGTCACACATAATTGTAACAAGTCTCTCGAATTTCATGGCGAATTCCAGATTGTTGTTCTCGAGATTTCCAAGGCCTTTGAACAAGTAGGGCATACCACACTCCTCCACAAACTACCTTTTTACGGTCTTCCTCCCAAACTATTTACCTGGATCGGTAGCTTCCTCTCTAATCGGTGCATATCTGTCGTGGTGGATAGTCACTTATCTAACTCTCATCCTATTAATGATAGCGTACCTCAAGGTGCTGTCCTGGCATCAACTCTATTTGTTCTTTACATATTAGTGACCTGCTCTCTTCAACTATTAATTCCATCCACAGTTATGCTGACGATAGTACTCTTCACTCCAACATTCAATTTTCCACACAAGTCTAGAATCAAGAGCTGGATTTTTTCCAAGATCTTCAATTAATCTTAGACTCGGATGCCTTCCTCAGTTCAATGCCTTTAAAACCCAGTCTTGCTCCCTGTCACGCAAAAAATCCGGCAACACTTACCCCATCCACATGAAGGGCCAAGATCTACAAAACAATGAAACGTTCGGTCTTGTTGGCATCGCTGATCTCAGCTGGCACAAACATATTACTTCAATAGCGACATCGGCAGCTAAAACGTTTGGTTTTCTATTTCGAGCCAAAACACTTTTCCCCTTCCAACTTACGCACTCTCTAAGTTTCCCAAATAAGACCTAACTTTGAGTACTGTTCCCACCTCAAAAGAGCGGTATCACCTTCGACAATTAATATCCTTGATTCTATCCAAAAGAGAGCATTTCGACTCATCAATGACTCAGTCCTCCTAAAAAAAAACTTTCTCTCGCTCATCGCCGCGCTGTTGGGGATTTATCCCTTTTCTACCGGTACTTCCAGGGATTTTGCTCTGTAAAACCAGCCGCTATAATTTCCCCCTTGACTGTTCCAAACAGAACAACAAGAAGCGCGTTACGTATGCATCTCTTTACTGTCCAGCTACAGAAGCCTAACACATCCCACTTCTCTTGCTCATTCACACCTACGGTCTCCAGATTATGGAACACATTGCCTGCAGATGTTTTTCCTTCCGCTCCCAACCTCCAATCCTTTAATTCCCGTGTCAATAGACTACATTGCTCTTCTCTTCAGACTCTTACGGTACGCCAGTACTTAAACTTGAAGCCTACGTGGACAGTCTCAGATAAAAAAGTATACACCAGATTAAAAATCGTAAGTCATTATTTTCTGTTTGCAAAAGTCTGAACCACTGTGCAGTGTATGACATTGTATTACTATTAATTTATTAATTTTGGATTATTTTATAAATTTGTCTTCTACGAAAATTAAAAGTTATTATTAATAATTGTTTAAAGACGCACCAACAAAAAGTTCTGTAATAATAATATTGTTGAGCCAATGACATCTGTGGGTAAGCAAAGAAACTAAATTAACAGTCGGTTGTTGTAAAAGTTACTTAAGAGAGAAACCTAGTAATTTTGTATTACAATAGTTTTAATAGTACATAAATTTATTCACAGGTGCAGCGGGAAGCTACGTTTAAAATGGGCGATTTATTCATTCAAACCTTAGACGAGAAAAGAGATTCGTCTAAGATTCAAACCGATTATCTAGAAACTAGAAACGCTTTGATTCAGTAAAAAGGTCTAAGATTTAGTACTGGTTTAAATTTTTTAGTTTATTTAGGTTTTGACAGGTTTTTGTCCTGTCGTTGTTAATAAGTAGTCATTAAGAGCCAGATTCTCCAACGCTAGTAAGTCCGATCTAATTTGACAACCAAAAATTTTAAACTGACAAGCGTAAGACTGGGACAACTAAGTTTTATACTATGAATTTATTTTTGAGCTTTTTCGCAAATTAGAAATAAAAAGGAAATAGTACGTACATTCGACAATATAGAACTAAATTCATTACAGCAACTCGTTCCAAGATGAAAATCATTTGGAAACCAAGCAAATCGCTGAAATATCAGAATAATTTAGAAGTTTTAATGACGACTTATTAATAATGACAGGACACAAAAATTGAAGAATTTAAGAAATATAGTTAACATGCTTATTTATTACAAACTTAAACCACGCATTTATATCATGTGTTTAAATTATAATTAAGCGTTACGCGTTTACAATAGTTGCAAAAATTAACACCAGGTGCGTTATTAAGCAAAACGTTTTTTTCTTCGGCATGTATTATCGACGTACTTGTACCCTGCAGTATTTGGTTAGGATTAGAAATGGTTTTCTTATTCTTCATTGAATTTTTAACTAAACTATTTTTAGAATTTTAAACTAAACAATGACAGCCCAAAAACCTGTCAAAACCTAAGTGATCAACTTGATCTTAATTTATACTAGTACTAAATCTTAATCATTTTTTCATTGATTCACTAATTTGAACGTTAAACGTCAGAAAAAGTGTCAAATTCATTGGATACGAAAAGGCAAAAACAATAATAGAAGAGGTATGAAAAATTACGTTCACATTCAGATTTAAGATTTAGTACTGGTTTAAAATCTTACAGTCGATCAGGTATGTTTTGACAGGTTTTTTTCCTGTTATTGTTAACAAGTCGTCATTAAAAACTTATGAATTATTCTGATATTTCAGCGATTTGCGTGGCTTTCAAATAATTTTCATCTTAAAACGGGTTACTAAAATGAATTTAGTTCTATTATTGTCGAAAGTAAGTACTAAAATTGCCCTTTTTTATAAATTTGCGAAAAAGCTCGGAAATAAATTCGTAGTATAAAACGTACTTGTCATATTCTTACACTTGTCAGTTTAAAGCGCCTGGTTGTCAAATTAGACCGGACTAGCGTTGGAGAATCTGGCTATTAATGTTTTTCAAAAAATAAATATGCATTTTTTTTAGCTTTTTTGACATAATTGGCAAATTAACATGATCTAAAGATACTGAAATCCTACATATTATACTAAGTTTTAAAAAATACACAGTGTAATAATTCACCTAATCGTTAATTACAGTTTTCTTTAAACCTGCACTTTCCTTTAAGAATTGTAATTACATACATGTTCCGCCTAAAGTAGCACAGAAATCGCGGAAATAAATAGAGTTTTTTCAATGGAGGGACCATTATTTTCTATAAAACAATAGAAAAATGATATACTTAGTTCGAATGCATATGTTAAGAGACTCACGTCAATAGTATAAAAAGAATTGCAATTTCTGATTTCATTTTTAGTTCAGTGCAAGAATGAATAAACTAAGATCGATTGTAAGTACATTTCCCCATTCGTAATTTAAATTTACATGAGTTATTGTTTGGAAATTTTTATGTAGAGGTTAATAAGAAATATGCACGTATCATTTTTATTGCATAAATCATTTAATGAAGTCATTACAATTTAAAAATCATCTATTTGCTCTCAGTGCCAAGTGACGTCTGGAGATAAGCAAACATACAGTCGGGAGATTTATTATTCGTCCACTTGTAATTTTTCAAAGATATAGATGAAACTTCTACATTAAATTTAGTAAAATTTTAAAAATAAGTTAACAGATAACAATAACTCTTCATATTTATCAGGATCCCTTGAACAAAAAGACAAAAAAAGATAATTTGATAAAATATCGGCGAGCAAAATTATTCGTCCATTTCCAAAAAAAATTATTATTTATTATTATTTAATAAAAACAGATCGAAATTCTGCTGCTGAAACACTGTGAACGTACTGGAATGTACCATGTGCCCTTAGATGTACAGTATTCTTAGTACCATACCTACCACAACCTACCTACCAAACATAGTGGATACCTATAAAATATTACTATTGAAGAAAATCTATAAAATGAAATTTTTTGTGATGACACTAAACAGCTGGTTGCACAAAACTTTTAATCAAGTAGTAAATTCAATTGACGTTTAGAGTCAGCTTTGTTAATGACGTTAACATAACATAGAATCTTATACTATTTATCTATAGTTATCTAAAGTATTTTAATAGCAGTTTGAGACTCCGTGGTCTAAAGAATACAGCAAATTTTAAAATTTGTCGCAAATCATCAGAAGTGCCTCAAGAAATCAGACATTTGATAATAAAATTAGGTATATCAAGAAGGAAGATCTCAAAGAAACATAAGAAAAATTGTTAGACGAAGCCGGTCAACAGTTGAATATATTATAAAAAAATATGAATATTATAATTGTTATAAAGTTTTATGTGTAAAGAAATGCCGCGACACAAATTACATTTTTTCTTTTAAAAATATTGAAAATGTCCGATTGCGAGACCCCAACTGATGTTGAAGAGGCAGCTCAAAACGCGTTATCTTCTGTTGTACCCGAGAAGTCAAGAGAGAAATACGAAATATTTATATTTTAGAGTTTAATTTCTTCATAACTAGTTATAAAATTAATATTTTATCACCAGTTAGGAAATATTTTACTTTTCGTAACTAGTTACGAAAAGTAAGATATTTCAAAACTGTCATCGGTTTTGAAAAGTGTCACTTTATATGTCAAAATTAGAAAAGGACTATTGTGATCATTTTTTAATAAAAACTGATCGAAATTCTGCTGCTGAAACACTGTGAACGTACTGGAATGTACCATGTGCCCTTAGATGTACAGTATTCTTAGTACCATACCTACCAAAACCTACCTACCAAACATAGTGGATACCTATAAAATATTACTATTGAAGAAAATCTATAAAATGACATTTTGTTGTGATGACACTAAACAGCTGGTTGCACAAAACTTTTAATCAAGTAGTAAATTCAATTGACGTTTATAGTCAGTTTTGTTAATGACGTTAACATAAGTGCTGTCACATTAAAAGTATTTACTTCGTTTAATTCGTGGTTAAATTCTTTGTTCAACCGGACGTAACTAAATTAATAACTTAGATATTTTACTTCATCAAAAAGTTGTCTTGCTTCCGGAATTTGTGGTATTCTAAACCGTTTTAGAAATATTTCGCAAAATTAGTCGCTCCCAAGCCATTGTAAGGTCAAACTTTTTTTATTAAATTAACGAAAATTAAAAAAACAAATTTCTTTGGCCCTAGAGTATTTTTTTTACAGAAAATGTTGTTTACTAGTTTTAAATAACGTAGAAAATAAATAAGAAAAATAAAACTGCCCTTTTTATTGTTTAACAACATACTATTTTATTTTAGGTTGCCCTTCTCATAGCATGGCAAACTTTTAGCTTGGTACACAGCTATAGAAGAACTCGAGGCTTAGGAAATTTTAAAGAAATTTCAATTTCACAATTCGCACTGCAACGCGGTTCACACTACGGACCAATTCCAAACTCTGTCAAGGATCGTGAAGTAAACATTATTTATAAACCCATTCCTCAGCCAATAAAAATCGAAAAAGAAGTTCCAGTACTAATTGAAAAGGAAGTTCCTTACGCCGTACGCGTTTTGGTACCTCACCGCTATCCAGTTACAAAAAAAATATATATTCCCTATAAAGTTTTCGTAAAGGAAAGAGTTCCAGTTATAAAGAGAATTCCTGTAGAAAAGCAAGTGAAAGTGCCCATTTATGTTCCAGTAGAAGTACCTGTGGAAGTCAAAGTAGCCGTACCGTATCCTGTACTACAAGAAAAACATATTCCCTATGAGGTTCCCGTAGCAGAACCTAAACCGTATCCTGTAATTAAGGAAATTCCGGTTGCGGTCAAGATTCCTGTAGCTGTACCCAAGCCGTATCCTGTAGAAAAAGTTATTGCGCAACCTATCAAAGTACTGGTAGATAACCCAGTCCCTGCAGAAATAGACCAAACGGTAGCAGTGCCGAAAATTCAAGAAGTACCAGTACCTGTTGAAAAAGAAGTACCGTACCCAGTTAAAGTACATGTGGACAGACCAGTACCGTATTTAGTACCGAAGCCAATTCCGTATGGAGTTCGCATACCTGTTAATGTTCCCGTACCAGTTGAGAAAGAAGTACCAATCCCCGTGGAAAGTTCAGTACCCTTTCCGGTAAACGTTGAAAATATAAAAGCTATTCCCATTGAAGAGGATACGGTAAGTCTGGAACATAAGTTGCAAGAAAATCACATTAATGAGGTCAAAGATGTCAAAGCTAAAAGGCAAACAAATTTGGGAAAGGAAGTTAAGGGAGAGAGTAAACAGTCACCGAAAAAAAAGACCTTTGAAGTAAAGAAAGAAACAAGCATTAAATTTGGAGAAAGGAAGAAAATAGAACGATTAGAAAACCAAGATAAGGTGAAACAAAGGTGACAAATAAAATAATTAGATGTATCCGTCTGTAAATAAACTGAAAGAATGACTTATGTATGTGGTGTTAAATTTATATATTAAAGTGAGTTAATAGTATTACTTTAGTTAGAACTAATTTATTTATTTTCGTCCTAAATTAAAAAAAATTATTGTTATATTCATATTTTCTATTAATATATAAAATATCAAAAAATGCTATAGAAATTGAGTAAAAATTAAAAATTTATTATTCAGTTGAACTAGGTCGGTTATTAGAAAAAAAAAGAATTTAAATTACAGGCGATTTTATAATTTGTTTTATTAGCAACGACTCGTATGTTTTACCGTGAATATTTATTAAGTAGAACGAAGTTGCATAATTGAATAATAATGGCTATTACTGTGTTAGACAATTAACCAGACAAATTTAAATTCAGATAATATACTGTTGTCAATCCTGTATAAGAATTTTATATTATTAGCAAAAATTTAACAATTTAACAAGATATATAAAACATGTACACATAACGACAGGGGCAAAAATCTGGGGAATTCTTTGTAATTTTTAAAATATTTTGCTATATACTACTTAATATACTATGTTCTTGATATACAGGGTTGCCCGCCGAAAACTTTCCACCCAGGTTTATTTTCGTTTAAATAAATAAATCAAAAAATGCTTGAACCCGCATAATTTGGTTTTTAAGGGCACATATTTTTTTGGTATTTTCACTAACCGTGCTTGAACCCCTAAGCGTGTGATGTCCAGGGATGCCTTATTTTAAAGGAAGTTGAGGTGCCTTTCCAACGAGACCCTGCTCATTGAAAGCGAGTGACTAGTTCCTGAGAAATGAGACCTTAAAAAAATTAGAATTTAAAAGTAACGAAATTTCTTACCAGGTGTTTCTATCAAGTAATTGCTGAAAATGTCACCCCCAACCTCCATGTAATTATAAAGGCATTATTCAAAATGTTCGCGAACATTATGAAGCATTTTGGGAGTTATTCGTCGGAACTCGTACACTATTCATTGTCGCAACTCTTTTAAAGAATTGGGCTGGGTTGCATAATTTTTCGTTTTTAAATGTCCCCCACAAGAAAAAGTGCAGTGGCGGTAGATCAGAAGACCCTGCAGGCCATTCGATAGAACCTCTTTTCTAATCCATATTCCTGGAAAATTGTCATCCAAGATACTGCCTTACAGGAAATGCATCTTGCTGAAAAATTAGATTTTCTGGCCGATGACGGTCATCTTCTTCAATAGCATTTATTAAAGCAGAGACAATAGTAGTTTCCAACAACTCTAGGTACATTTTACCAGTTAAATTGCCAGGACGATACGGTCCCCAAAAATTCCAGCCAACACATGTAATTTTTCTGGATGTTGAGTATGTACTTCTATAAAAATTCTAGGGTTGGAATCCGACCAATACCTACAATTATGTCGATTGACAGTACCATGAAGGAAGAGCATTCATTCATTAACTCAAAATTTCGCCACTAATTTTCGCACGTAAGTATGAGACAGGTGTCCATTTGGGTTTAATTTATTACAAGATTACGTGGCAGCTCTAGCACAATCGTTATTTCTAAAGGAAAATGAAATAAATTTAACTCTTTCTTCAAGAGTATACGTCATTTTTTTATATTCTGACAACCCACGAAGACCGAAGTCTAAGTACTATGTACCGTGGGTGTACTGGGGAATCGACTCGCACATCCAGAGCTGGAAACATCCCTAGGGATTTCACCAGCCCTTTAAGAGGATATGTGGGGTGGTACCACCTCGGTCGAGGAATAATTCCTCTACCACCTTCCGTTAACAATCACAAAATATCCATGGTCGAAGCGGGATTCGAACCCGCGCCTCTCGGTTGCAAAGCTGGCGCCGCACAGTGTGGTAAATCGACCGTCTAGCGCGACATAACTATTTAAACATTGATTTAATGTTTTTTAATTTCCTATGACATTTTTTAGGAGGGCCATGAATGTTTTTTTGCTATAAAATGTAAATAAGAAGTCAGTCATTAAAATGGCTTCAGTTTTTATTAAAAAATGTAATGTTTTATGGAACTTAATTACACAATTATTGATTTCAAAATACATGCAACATTATTTTAAACTTATTATTAAGTAATAGCTATAAGAAGCATGAAAAAATAATAATGTTACTTTTTAGATTCAGATATTACAATATTAATGAGCAAGATATACACTAAACAGGGTATTTGAATGTACGGCTTGGTGTAAGTTTTGTAGAACTGTAAATAATAAATATCATTGTGGGTTTTAAAAACAAATTAAAGAGTTACCAACAATGTTCAATTAATAATATCATATAATTTTATTTACCACCTAAACAATGAGAACACTTTCAGACTAACTGGATTATGTGCCGAATGATGTTTTATAAAAGCATACACCTGCACCCGGACATGTGTATTTCTTAACTTTTTAGTACTGGTATGGAAATAACACGTTTAAATAAAAACTAATGAGTTGGATAAATTATGAAGACATTTAGTGCTTAATCAATTATTGTTTTTCTCATTTACCGTATACAGGGTGTGACGTTGAATTGGATTTTTAACACCCTATATATTTTTACATTTTTAAGAAATTATCTTTACAAAAATAGTAGTTTTTAATGAATAAATTAACAATGCGTGAAACGTACTTAAATGTCTACGAGAGTACTATTGATGGACCCAGAATGTTTACTATTTTTGCAAACTTCAAAAAGTCATAATAATTTACCTAACTTATTGGTTTTTATTTGAAAATTTCGTTTCCCATATTAAAAGAATAAGATGGTTGCGTTTATAAAATTTTTATTTTTGTTTTTCGAAAAATTGTAAATATTTCTAAGTATTTCATTGTAAGTGCTAAGAATTTCTCTACTGAGTTAAAATAGAGTAAATATTATAATTTAGGCCCGCAAATTTTGGGATTGATTCAGAAATGTCAAATATCACGCCAAGCGCCATACATACATTGTTATCAAAGCTTACTTAGTTACGAATTCTGAACTGGGCAATGATGCATATAGAGCGTTTACTTACAACTTCTTTATCAAACTCAAAATGTTGCAAAAATTCTATAAATTTTAGCCACAACAGGACATACGGTAAGTTAAGGCTATGAAACAATGCTGGTATTTTATTTGGTGAGTTCTCCAAAAAAACAAAAAATGCACAGATTTCTTAGTTCTTTTCCGAATTCTAAAAACGAGACGTTAATTCGATTGTAAATATTTCTGAACCTTAGCCTTGGCAAAATGTTAAAGTTATTTAAATTCGAAAAAATTTTACAAAGTTATGATCATCTACAAATTGTGTGTTTTTTTTGTCAAGTCGATAATAACCAAAGAGCTATTCTTAAAGCCACATAAGTCTCGAATGGGCACCTATGAGCAGAAAATTTTTTACTTTTCTATTAAAAGGGATCCTACTCTGTATTTTTTAGAGCGAAACTAAACTAAACTCCGACAAACTTTTTTGTATGCTCTACGAGTTAAAAAAAATACATAAATATAATAATACATCGAAAAACCCCAAAATTTCTAGGAGAAGGGTATTAATATTTAAAATGTTTTTATACTATAAAACAGTTTGATTATTAACAGTATTTATGTAAAAATTTGGTAAAAAATTTGCTAAGTTCTGTGTCATATTTTTTGTTTTGAAAATGATGTACAGAAATGCGTTCATTTTAATCTTAAAATAACACTAAGTTAAGCCCCCCCTCTCACCGAGAATTATAAATATATATTATATTTTTTGACTGCCTTTTTCTTAGTAGGACTGTTTTAAATGTAGATTGCTAGACTATGTAAAGAATAATGCAAAATTACATTGGGGGTTTATGTCGTGCTAAATGGTCGATTTACCACACTGTGTGCCGTCGGCCACCGGAGACCCAATTAATGCATAATTGAACTGAACGAAATTTAAGGCAAAATTATTAGTTTTGCTATATATCAACAACAAACTAATGAGCCCTTTTTTCGACAGACCAAGTGTAATTCCAAGCACCTGTTGTTTCAGTATTGCCCTGTTTATGCGTACTGAGCATTTCGTTTACATTTAAACCCAAATTTCTTTAACATTTAATTTCTGGAAAACTACTCACCCGATTTCAACGAGCAGCTTTGGAAAGAAAATTCAATTCCCTTTAACATAAGGTACCACTCGACCCCCTTCCCATTTAAGATTTTAAGAGTAAAAGCCACCCCGGCGTTAGGATTCACGCATGGGGGTAAAAATACCAAAAAAAATATATCCCCCTGAAAACTAAAGCGTACGGGTCCACGCGTTTTTTGATTGATTTATTTAAAAGAAATTAAACCTGGGTGAAAAGTTTTCGGTGGGCCACCCTGCATACAAAAATATTTATAGCAAGAAATGCAGATTACACTTTGTTAAAAATACATAACAACAGTCAGACAAGAGAGCAACCCCTTAATTATTGCCCTGTTTTTAAGCACGGATATGGATAAACCATGGATTTATTATAATAAGGATTCGATGTCCGTATACTGTGAGCGTATGGAACGTGAAGCCTTATATTTTGTTGTTTGTTTTTGTTTTTGTTATTCTCTTGGGGGGGCAGTTTACGAACTACGAACATATACAAGACTATGAATTACTACGTAATTGAATCAAGAATGGTAGTAGAAAGAGATAAAATAGCTTTGGAGTGTTGTAGCTCAGAAGTGTTGCTGTCTGTTATGGTTGTTTAGGAAAACGGCTGAACCTCGGTCTGAACACTCGGTTACACGTACGTCTTTGTCTAATGAACTAGAAAAGAAAAAGTGCGACGTACAGATTTATATAGATTTATAAATGACTCGGAGCGACTTTAAATAAACACCTTTAGAAATAACATAACCTATAAATAATAAAACCTTTTTAACTTAAATTTATTATTATTTAGCAGAAAAATAAAATATTTTAGGGCTTTTATTACTTTTAGTAAATCTTGTGATGCTTCTAACGTATTTTTTGTACAAAAATACAAGGTAAAATAAGATGTGGCCAATGTTTAAAAATTGTGTTTACAGTGTCGTTTAGAATGGTTTGTTTTGGCTTCAAAGAATGTGAAATCATCCCGTATCCAGTCCTAATAAATCCATGGGATAAACATACCGTTCAGGGATGAACATAATGAACAATATTTAAAAAAAAATTGTAGTCAAAGTCGTACTTATAAGAATTTCTCTAAATTACTGAAAACGATAAAAATACAGGCCATAGTAATCATTTAACAAATTCGGACTCCATTTGTATTCTAAAAAAATGCATATCGTTCTGAAGAGAAGCTCACTTCTATATATACCTATACATACATCCTTTATCAACTATTTCACGAACATTATTTTCGCACAAAATTATAACAGCCAAATAAATAATTCGCATACTGAACAAACTCATTTTGCAAAATAGCTATTGAGTGGTGTTTTAAATCTTAATGCATAATAATAATTTTTTTCGTAATTATATAAAAATTGAGAATAAATCTGATAATTTAGCGACAAGTTTGGGTCAAATGTAAAAGTATGTTACACTTAATAAATGCAGTTTTAAGTTAGAAGCAGTTCCTATTTAAGATAAAACCGTAGGCCTTATGGAATTATTAACTCTGGGTAATGAAACATATAGAAACGAAATATTTATGTTTGCGAAAATTTAATAAGAATTACTTAAGGATATTTAATAAATTTCAATTTTGTTAATAACGTTTTTCTGTATTTTTCGAAAAAAGAGTACTTTACTCTTGAACGATTTTTGTATTTTTATTCTGTTGGACTTGGAGCCAGTTTAAGTGCACCTGACATGGTTATGGGACATGCATCACCTTTTGGCTGTATTTATATTTCGGTTGTGTAACTAATAAAAAAAACAATTTGTTACAATTAATACTAATATGGCTACCCAAGAATTTTGCGTTGGTTGACAAGGGTAGATAGCTGCTTGACAAAGTTTCGGAGATCAAATATACAGTTTTATTTTCGTTGATTATTAGTTTATTCCTTTGACACCAACTGCTCATCCTGTCATATGCATCTCTGACGTTGAAATACAATTCATCAGGGGTATCGGCAGATACCGTAAAAGAAGTATCGTCTGCATACATTGTAACCACACTATCTCCTATATATTGAGGCAGATCATTAATGTAAATGAGAAACAATAAAGGCCCAAGTATCGACCCCTGAGGCACACCCAAGTCCAGGCTAAAGCAGTCGGACATTTGGCCATTACAGTTGACTCTTATCGATCGGTTTAACATAAAAGAGTCAATGCACTGACCAAGCTTAACCCCGAACACCTATACTCTCCAATCTGTCCAACAATATCAGTCTACTGACCGTGTCGAATGCTTTAGCTAGATCAAACAGCATGGACATGACATATTTCCCATGGTCAACCTGTTCATAAATAAACCGATAAAAACTGACAGATGCAGTCTAAAGAGAGTGTCCAAGTTGAAAACCATGATGAACCCTGGTAAGCACCTTAAATTTATTTAAAAAATCGATAATTTTATTGTAAAAAACTTTTTCTGACAAATACTGACAACAGAGATCGGCTTGAAATTTTCAAGATCGCTCGAATCACCTTTTTTGTTCACTGGCGTAACCTCAACAATCTTTAGATCAGGAAAGGTTCCAGTTTGTAGGGTTTTGTGAACTAAATATAATAACTGGTCAGTAAGAATTACTGCAATTTTATTGAATACATAGGTATGGAGAAATACCCATCAGAACTACTGGATTTCTTATTTTTTAAATCACTGATAATGGTTATTAATCCACTTCTAGTCACATCACTACATACAATTGATTGATGAACGGTATGCAGCAATGTCAAGTTGTACCCAAGACATTCTTTGCATTTATTTGAAGCCACCTTAGCAAGAGGAGAATATTCTCTTAGGAGGCTATATCGTTGGGCAAATTATCCCAATTTTTAACAAAATATCGCTTGGTTCCTTCCTGATAAACATTTTTTTAAATAAGCAAGATTTATACAGATTTCTAGCCAAAAAGGATATATCTATTTTACGCAGTAATTTATTTGGCTTCTACACTATACCACAGTCGATGATATTTCTCGAATAAGGTGGCGAAAACTAGTACAATATGGTAGGGTTAAAATAAAATCTATAAATAGTACCAAACCTTTTTAATTTAAGGTTTGGTAATATATACCATACGGGCGTTAATGTGGTGTTTTGTTAAAAATGATTTTACTTAAAGTAAGTCTACCAGTTTAAGAAGTGACAAAAAAAATTTCGCGTCGTCTTGCAATTTTGGAATTAGCTTTTTAAATTTAAAGTTAGTGATGCAACTTTATGTTATTGGGATAACAGAATCAACAGGACGTATTATATAAGAACAGTGAAATATTATTATCATTATTATCATTTAAAGGGGATGAAAAATCAGAAATTCTATTATAAACCCTTGAAAAATTTGATCTTGGAATTTCATTAAAAATTAAGTTGAACGTCCGATGACAATGAAAATGTGGATGGTTTAAAAACAGTATATAGTACACGTAAAATTATAAAGTTTTTAATTTTAGATTAACACAGAATTTCCAAAGAGTTATTGAGACAAAATTTAATTTTTTAGTTGTCTACTCTGAATCTTAGTGCATTAAAAGTGCTCGGTAAAAGTAGAAGTTATACTAATAATATATATGCCATATATTATTTTTATATACAGGGTGTCCGAAAAGTTCTAGTATGGGCAAATATCTTCGCTATTAGTAAAGATAGAGACACCAAATTTTAGGTGTATCTTATTGGTTAATAAATCTACTTTTTTATGTAATTTAACTTTTTCAACCCCTTTGAGGGGTGACTCCAGGGAGTTGAGGTCACCTCATTTTAAAATTGTTTTAAAAACATTTTACCGCAAACCCGAAGTCCGTATCTTAATTCGTTTTTAAATGGCAACCCTATAAAAATTCGTGAAAAAAAAATTAAAAGGTCCACCATGAACTTCTTGGCAGAGTTCCAAAATCAACTTTATGACTGCCAAAAAGTTCATGGTAGTCATTTTGATCAACTTTTAAAGTAATAAGATAAATAAAAGTACTTAAATTTTTAATTGTTTTTCATTTAAAAATGAATTAAGATACAGACCTAGGGTTTGCGGTAAAATGTTTCTTTTTTAAAGACCTCTAAAATGAGGTAACACACGGCACAGGGTTGCATTTAAAATTTTTGATCTCAACTCCCTATGTCTAGGGTTACCCCTCAAGGGTTATGAAAAAGTAAAATTAAATAAAAAAGTAGATTTATTAACCAATACGATACACCTAAAATTTGGTATCTAATAGCAAAGATATTTGTCTATATTAAGACTTTTCGAACACCTTGTATATTATAACAAGTGCATTGAAAATTATCGACAGTTTTGGGGAAAATCCGTATATATCCATATCCGTATATATAAATATATATCCATATCCGTATATATAAATATATATGTATCTATATATATATATGTATATATATATATATATATATATATATATATATATATATATATATATATATATATATATATATATATATATATATATATCCAGAACATAAGATTGTTTCATAATGTTAGATAGCTGTTTTATTTTCCTTATAGTAAAGTAGAAAAATTGTTTACTAACTTTGGTGTTTTTCTGAATATAACTTTGTCAGAAAGATTATCCGGGTAATTTCTTTGATAAAAAAATAGACGCGAAAACTTTTTCAACAATGAAAGTAGCTACAGTAACAAACAATAAAATACCCGTATTTTATTGTTAAAATCTGGATTTTGGCTGGTGAATGATTCTCAAATAATAACTCGTTTACGGGTTAAAGCGTTAAAGCCAAAATCATCGTTCCAATTAACATTGGAAGAGTTTAGAGTACTTTTCTATTAAACTAGTGGTAAAAGTGTATCCAGCCTGGCTATCAAGCCAGGCTTTTAAACCTAGGCCTATCTTTTATAAGGGTAACACATTTCTACATAATCTTACCCTTTTTACTGAGAACATGTTTTAAAACCCCCAGGACTGCAGCAAATACATGTTTTTTAAGTTCAGCTCTCAAAAATGAATAAATATTAATTATTTCTCATTCTAAAGGAAGGTTTTTAAAGAAAATAAGTTAAATCAATTGCCGGGAATTCACATAATTCACCTCATAACTAGTTTTCTTTGTAGACCATTATTTTGATTCTTCTTCTTACTGCTATACTTGCTAAAGAAGAAAATGAAAAAAATAAGAACAAAAAAAGAAGTCTTCTTCTTGGCCTTGGTCTCTTGGCACATAGCCTTGGAAAACACAAATTGCATGGCAATTTAGGGGAAAGAAATTTAGGCATTGGAGGAGACGTTTCACTGGAACTGGGTGGTCAATCACACGTGGAAATTGGAGGAGAATTCGATACTGGAGGGCTGCATAACCTTGAACTAGGAGGAATCGAAGAAAACATTGGTGTCAATGGTTTGGAGTTTAGTGGAGGTGAAATTAAATGCCCAGAATACCAGCGTAAGTACAACAGAAAGTACACCTCAGTTGATGAGTTAACGAGAATAAGCCACTCGCAGTAAAAACCATTATTTTAAGTGCATTTTCCCTTTAGTTCCTTTGGAACCAATAAACAAAGGGCATCACAAAACAGTGACAGTTGTAAAAGAAGTTCCAGAACCTTATCCTGTTGAAAAAGAAGTAAAAGTTCCAGTTTACAAAGAAGTTAAAGTATGTAAGAGGTGGCCTACTATTTACTAGCTCATTTGAGAAAAAATCAATTACAGATCTATCGATATTTTTAGGTACCTTATGAAGTCAAAGTACCCCAACCTTACCCTGTAATTAAAGAAGTTAAGGTACCATACAAGATTATTGAACATGTCAAGGTGGCAGTACATAAACCAGTGCCAGTTGAAAAAATCATAAAAGTTCCAGTCCAAGTTTGTATAAAATTTACTAGCTCTTACGAAATTAATAACTTAAAATACCAAATACCCTAGTCAAATTGCCGCTAGTACAAAAAGTACCTCCATGCCGCAAGAAAAATTTTATTCTAAGACACATTTGCAAAACAACTTATAATCATCTCATAAACTAGGTCTCAGCAGATTGTTTTACACAGTGGAGATTATTTTATTTTAAGGTTCATGTGGATCAACCATACCCTGTTAAAGTAGAGGTTCCCCATCCATACCCCGTAGTCAAAGAAGTCAGAGTGCCAGTGGAAGTACCTGTTGCACAGCCTTACCCTGTTGAACGGGAAATCAAGGTTCCAGTAAAGGTTCCAGTAGCAGTACCCAAACCTTACCCTGTAGTAAAAATTGTGCCTTATCCTGTAAAGGTTTGTTATATTGTTGTATTACTTTCACTAAAGATATTTAAAAGTTCATTTTTGTTTCTAATATATGTAGGTACTAATTGATCGACCGGTACCAGTCAAAGTTGAAAAACCTTATCCAGTTCATGTAGAAAAAGAAATAAAGGTGCCAGTAGAAGTAAAGAAGCCGTACCCAGTTAAAGTTTATGTAGAGCGACCAGTACCATATAAAGTAGAAAAGGAAGTTCATGTACCTGTTGAAGTAAAGGTACCTCAACCATACCCTGTATATAAGGATGTTAAGGTTCCTGTTGTTAAGGAAATTCCCTATGAAGTAAAGGTAATAAGGTAAAATTTTGTTGAAGTAGGGACGATTTAAAGAAAATATGTTTCTCAGGCAAATTTTAAGAAAAATGGGTCAATTCATAGGAAATATGCATATAACTTAAATAAATCTGAAATATTTTTTTTATATTCTCTGCATAAATTAAATGTTTATGGCGGTTGCTGTTATCCATTTATTTTGGTCTTTATCAACAAGAAAAAAGATTTTGCACTGCAAATTTTCGCGCGAATTTCGAAACTTGTAAAACGTGATCCCACCCCTCTAACTGTTTCCGAGAAAAACAAACCTGTTCGACTTTAGGTTAAGCTTTACGTTAACATGTAGATTGACACTTATTCCTGCTGATCCCCTGACGTCATTATTCACTAAGGACAAATGGCTGCTTTTTAAATTGTAATAAATTATACCGAAAAGTAAACATTTTTTGTATCTAAATTATCCTTGTAATTTTCTACAAACCAATTTTTTTGGGTTTGTAATGACTTCCTTAAACGATTTGTACAATACAAAAAATATGAACATATTGCCAATATTTTGGTAAATATTAAATTTAGGCTAATTAGGCTAAAGTATGCCTCGATACCAACATTTTTGAATATCTAAATTTCTAGGTCCCAGTAGAAAGACCAGTTCCCTACGAAGTTATAAAACATGTACCCTATTACGTTGAAAAAAAAGTTCCGGTACCAATAAAGGAAATTATTCCTGTTCCAATAAGGGAGGAAAAACAAGTGATTCAAGTAATAAAATGCGATCACAACCTAGAACTGCACAGCGGTGAGGGGCTGGGAATACAAAAGAAGTTTGGACTCGGATTGGTAGACTGGAAAGAGTGGTAAAATCAAGCAAAAAACTGGTGGTTTATTAAATTTATAAAGTCTGCAAATGTGGTAATTGTTTCTAGTTTAAAACATATCGTGGAAAGATAAGCCGTATATAGTTTTCAATATCCAAGTGCCATATTAAGCCTGAGCAAACAATATTTTTCGTGGAATCGCGAATAAAATTAATTGATGAATGTAATGTCATGGAATAAAATATTATTTGAATTTAACTGAAGTTGATATTTAAATATTTGTTACTAAATAATGAATTAAGATGTCAGCTTTCGCGGAAGCTGATATTTACAGTCGATATTTTGGATTAACAGGTTGAGTACCCAGGTTCAGTATACTGGCCATAAGTTTTTATTCCAGTCCAAATAATTTGACATTACTTTAATGTGTATTTTATTAGTGTCTTATCATGTCGGAACATGGAAAATTGGCTGTAATTGTTAATGCTGACTACAGTAAAATTTCAGGGGAAAAGAGGAACAAATAAAATATTGAAGATAACAGACCGAATCAGGTTGTTATTCAACCACCAGCAAGGCAGAAAATATTTTTTTACCTAATAGATACAAGTTTCTCGAAAGAATTTTACTGATAGAGAAAACTAGTAATTTAAAACGCTTATCTTTTGAACTTTAGTAAAAAAGTTTTGTAACTCTTATTCAGGGCTTAGAACCCAGCACGTTAGAAAAGATTCCGAGACAGCTAGGGCCCTTTAATTTTTTAAAGTCAGATCTACCTACTTCTAAATATAAGAGTCCAATGCTAAGGTAAAGGCGATGAAAAAAACGAGATTTCTGCTAAGTTTGCGATGAAAGACTATAGCTCTGCGTTCACCTATTTTAGAGACATTCATGCAAAATAAATTAAATATAACGCTATCGTATATTTTTTTTTGTAATATTAAGACTATGCTTTATTTAACATAATTTTCTTTTTCTTGAACATAAAACAAATCTTAATTTATAAAAAAGTTTTCCAGTATACTGGACGTCAATTTAACTGGACAAGTTAGAAAATAAAAAAAAATAAAGAAATATCCCAGTATCCACTTTACTGGACACCTGTCACTGTCACTAGCTGTCAAAATGACAGGAAACTTATATTAGGTGCCAAAGCAGTAGTTCTACAACACCAACAATACAACTACTACAATATCTATTGTTGGGCTCTGGCTAAGGTAATAGATATTATCTATTTCTCGTATGCTTGACCTGTTATCTGGGAATCTCTAGTGGATTATATTTTCCTACCTACACCTACAACTATAATAAAGTGTATTGTTTGTACTAATAACTTTTTAAGGAGATCGTATGCCAAAGTTATTGCAATTCTGATAGCACAATTGTAGATCGATTTTAGGCTTTTGAAAATTTTTTGACTTTTATAAAAACAAAATGTTCTAAAAATTTGTGGCTAATATCAAAAATGTTGATTAATGATGATGGTGCCATCTACGTACATATAATGAAATTATTATTGTACATAACTGTAAATTCTAATTAATACTTGTAAACAGACTTAATTAGAATAACCAGCTATACCGACTTTCGCTTCAAGAAATATATATTTAGTTGTCTCAAATTGATAAGAGATGGAGGTGCAGAGGTTTTAAAAAATTAATACATTTTGTTTTGCAATTAGCTTAAAGGTTTTATTAATTTTGTTTATTTAGATATAAATGATAATTATTATTTTCGAATTAGTTTCGCATTTACAGTATATTTCCATATTGTCCAAAACCTATTTTTGTAGTTATAAAATGATGTTAGAGCCAGTTATATATATAGAAATAAAAATTGACTTATTTTGTAACTTTTATGAACCACCAATACGCGAGAAGTATTGTAACTTTCTTTAATGTAAAAATATTTCTGAAAGTCAGAAGAAGACTGAAGATTTAGTGTCTTCAGAATAAAGTTAGCCTAAATGAAGCCAACTTTTGAATGGTGACTAAATAAATCATGGTGCAATACTGACAAACTAAAAATTTTTCTTCTGTCATATAATAATAAAATTGTTCTTAACTTTAAGTTGTAAATCTTTGTAGTGACTTCAGAGTAAATATTAATAAATTAACTGTTTTTAAATATTGTATTATCTTTTAATTAAAACTACACCTAAATCTTGGCAAACATCCAGTGACAATTGGCTAAAGAAATTAAAAATGTTTGGTTTTACTCTGAGCGATCAGAAAAATACCATCTAATATGGCGAACATACAGGAAGGAATCCATTTTTTTTTAATAAAAAATTTCATTACTTTCCCATTTTAAATCTAATCAAATGCCCCAGGGTACAACGAATTGTTTCTTTGAGTATATTCGTTATATTTAAAGGTTACTAAAGTTTTTTAATATGGAAAAACCTCTAATAGTTGTTAGCTACTATTAGCTGAGTTATTTTTAGTCTTCCGTGCTAAAACTATGGAATCGCTTCGGTGTCCGTCCGTCCGTCCGACTGTCCGTCAGTCACAGCCGATTTTGTCTGAAGCTATTCGATGTACAAATTTGAAATTTATCACAGAGGTAGAGTGTGGTGGCCCAATTATCGACGTGAAGTATAAAAATTTAAATTTTGATTGGTTAACTTCAGGGGATAAATTGAAAAAAAATTCAAGGGCATCATGTGTCAAATAAAAGCTTATTGAATCACGAATTTAACAAGATATATGATGTATTTTGTATGCATTTTTAAACTATTTTTCGGAAAAAAACGCTTCAAAATTGCTGTCCCCCACCCTCTTCACCAACAGGATCTCTCAGAAAAATCTGAAAAAAATCGTGACCATTAAGAATTAGGTGTAGATTAAGCCAAAATTATCAGGATTGAAAAATTCTAGCGCGATCAATTGTTATAAACAATTTAATTGTTTATTTTCTTATAAATGTTGAACCATTCGTTTTAGAGAAAAGTTTTTCAACAAAAACAATTTCTCACGATATAAGGAACATCTTTTGTTCTAACACGTTTTTCAAAATTTTTAATTTGGCTCAGTCGAAACGCTCCGCGCATACGCGAAGTGATACGGCGTTAGTGCCATCGACGGCAGGTACTGCGGCAGATGGGCGGAGATGGGGCGGCCGAGGTTTGCCAAGGTTAAGCGACGGGCTGATATCTCGAAACACTAATTGTGAAAATATAGCTTGCGCTTCACCGATTTTTTGAATTAACACGCTTTAAGCTTAAGCTTGACCTGTAACTTCCTAATGTTGCTGGCAAATCTTTCAACTCACTTTTTACCCACTTCTAATTGTCGTATCGATTTGAAACTTTGAAAATTTATGCATTTCTGGACAATACAATAATATGGTTCCATCGAGCTTGTATGATGATGGAGGTGGGAGGTGGTCAAAGGGACTCCTCAATGACTAACAATAAGTTCATTGAGTTTAGGCTCGTTTGACTTATCTCAATGACTCAATGAGTCCTTTGGTTACATATTATGACCAGGAGGGTCTGATGATGGAGGAGGAAGTTGGTCATGGAGACTTCTTAATTGCTAACAAACAGTAAGTCACCCCCGTTTAATTGTCGTATCGATTTAAAACTTAGCACACTAATGCAATTCTGGTGACAACACAATAAAAAACTATAAAATAAATTATAGTTTAAAAAGCTAAAAACACGTTTTTATCAGATGCGCACCAAAAAGTTAAAAATAATTATTTTCCTTTCATAATCTTTATAGCAGTGCGCGCAGCGCGCGGAAAGTAAAGCAACTAACAAACTGCGCCCCCCTTTACGGCGCACACATGCATACCCCGGTTTTCTGTTAACTTGTACAGCTATAAAATAGTGGTAATTACATTTAAAAGCGTTTAAATTTAGTTACCTATTTAAATAGCAAATGTTTTAAAGCTGTACAAGTTAACAGAAAATCGGGGTATGCATGTGTGAGGAGTAAAGAGAGGCGCTTTTTATTATATATATAATTATATATAATAAATAAATAAATATATATATATATATATATATATGTATATATATATATATATATATATATATAATTATTTTAAACTTTTTAGAGCATAACTCATGAAGGCGTGTGTTTTAGTATTTTAAACTATAATTTATGAGTGCTTAGGACCTAACTCTCATCAGCTTCCTGAATGTGAATAATATCTCTCTTAGGTACATCCTTGACTATGCCCCAGTCAAGTTTCATCGTTAAAAAATATAATAAACTTTGTCCATTGAGAAACAAGAATCAGTAATTAGATTCGCCTAAAACTACCCTTCAGGTATGCAAACGTAAAAAATGAAAGTGTGCGCCACCTTTACTTATTTTTTAATTAAAACTTGCGCAATCCAAACGTCTTTGATATTCCGTAGCAACCAACCATTTTCGTGAAATATGTATTTATGTAGCAAAATTTAATTGCTATTAGCACTTTGATCGCTTTGCTAAGGATTCCGTATCGAGTAAATATGCATTTACTCTAGAGAATATTACTTTCTTAAAGACGATCACATAATATAATGCTAGCCTATACCAGCGGCTTCGTTTGCGTGTAACTTATTTCCTTATTAACACTGACAATTGTGGCGTACCCTGTATTTGACATATAAAGGGGTATTGATATCAAGTTAGCCTGGAAAGGTTCTATATTCTATCCAATTTAATTTGAGAATGATGACAGAAAACCCAACCCAATCACACAAACAAGAATTCACTCTATTGGTCAGTTCCATGGACAGTTTACACCAGAACATATTGTTTAGCAAATCACAATATTCATCTTTTCTTTCCTAATAATCACGAAGGAATCACATTTCTTTCTATCCGTGTTGGCGAAAGTGCATTAGAAAAAACAACAAATAAAAAAAAGAATATGTTTAAATTTTTATCGTTCTTTCTTTGCTTGTGGAAATATTGCTGGTTATATACTTTAAAAGATTAGTCATCGTAAAATTCTTTTCTTTCCTGATAAAATTCCCAACGGAATCCGATTTCTTTCTATCCTTGTTAGCAAAAGGAGCATTAGTAAAAGACAAATAAATACGATGTTGTTGCCAATAAAAAAATAATCAAACATTTTATCACAGCCGGCTTTGTTTGTGCAGGTATTTCTGGTTCTCTACTTTGAACGTTTAATCAGAATTGTCATAAAGAAATAAATTCTTAATCTGGCAAAATACTTACGTAAGTTTTATAGATTCATAGCAAAAGAGCTTTGTTTTTACTGAACTCAAACAGCATTTGCAAAAAACTCGTTTTTGTTAAGCAAAAACAGTGTCAGCATAGCTACATTAACCTTCTTATTTTATACTTCCTACTTAAAACTGATTCCTTATTCTCCGATAAATAATGAAATTGGATCTATAATACAGCCTACCTGCGAACAGTGACGTTCGTGTGAGTTAAAGACGCGATAAAAATTGTTTAATCGAATAAACCAAGTAGTTTCACAAGTTCACAACTGTAAATATTGAAACTTTAATTATAGAAGGATAGATATACTTTGTAATGGCACTGTGACTTCAGCTTTAAATGGAAACCAAAGCTTTCTAGGGCACAATTGTCACTCCTTTCTCAATAACTAAAGAAATCTTCTGTGGTTCCCTTTGTTCTCAATGTTATCTCGGTTCGGCGTTCCTGTTACTCATTCCCATAATGCCCTGTCCAAGTAATGTAAAGAAAAACAAATATGTACCTTGCGTAATATTTCAATAATTGTTAGTTAGTCGCAGATTCATAGAACACAGGAATTTAGGCTGCTATTGCTTTACATAAACTTTTTAGGTATCTTTTTACACTGCAAAAACAAGTTATGGGACAGGCTTCAAATAATATGTCATGTTTATGTTTCTCATAAAGTAACTTTCCAGTCTTTCTACCAGTTGTAAAAATTTAGAGTATGAGAGAGAAAAAAATGAAAAAGAACATGCGAGAAAGACATAACTGATCTCTCCATTGTAAAATGGGTGTCTGTCATCACTCTCAAATCAGATTGGGTTTACCGTATGTATAATAACAGAAAAAAATGAGACACATGAATTAGAAGAAATAGAAAAAATAGAGGAGAAAGAAGTGGAATAAGCGATAAAAATGTTGAAAGAAGGAAAAACGCAGGGCAGAGACAATATAACACTGGAGAGGATAAAATATATGATGGGGAAAGAATATTTAAAACAGCTAACAGAATTAATAAATGACAAAATAAATAATAATAAAATACCAAAAGATTGGAATTCAGGTATTATATTGCCAATATTGAAGGCCATGGCGTTGTCGAGCTGGCGGGAAGAATAGATATTCTTCTCTCTGTGTTGGTTTTTCTCTGGTCTGACATCCATAAGCTGAACGGTAATAAAAGTGTAAATTATTGAAAAAATCGAGTTTATTCAGTTATTAAGTATTTATTTTTGAAATAGTTATCGGGCAAAGAAATTTTTGATGATACGATAGAAATCTTAGGTGATCAGTATCCTTCATACGCCATTAACAAAAAGTGTGTTGAGGAATTTAAAAGAGGAGAACCAGATGTCAAGGATAAGTACCCCTCTGGAAGATCAATTTCCGTGACCATTTCGGATAACTTTGATTTTGCCCATGATATGATTTTGGATCGACGAATTACTTGATTTCGATTATTCGTAAAATCGTTTTATTAATTTTTAGGACCATCGTATAGCCGTGATATTATGAGTAATACGCAAAAACGTTAAACCGTTACTATTTTTATACAGTGAGCAAACCTTGACAAACAGGATTTTGCGTGCCTGTATATAAAATGAGGCTCAGATAAAGTTAAAGCAAACTGAAAGAATTTTTTAATTTCATCTATTTAGTTTATGAGTTATAAATGTCCACTTTCGTGACATTTGGTGGATGCGCCTTGACAGACTTAAATATCCCGGAGAAACAACCTATCCAATCGGGACTGAAAGTAGTCTATATTTTATTCCGTGACTCCAGTGCTAAAAGCGAGCATGAACTCCATTGCATCGATATTTGTCTTCAACAAACATTACAGCTAAATACACGCAAGATACCGCGATACCAGATGCTACACACATCTACACCAACTCTTCCAAAACCAAAAAGGTGTAAGGATGTGGAGTAGAGTGGACCAAAAAATTCGATTTTTTGAATTTGGTAACGGGGTATTTATCAAGTTGAATCACTAATAACTGTATTAAATCCCAAAACTGTGAAATTACATCTTGAGTCAGCGCAAATGGCTTAAAGGTTCGATTCTTTAGTAAAGTTCCATGAGTGAAGAAAAACCACATGTTTCTCATCCACGCATGGGAAAAGAAAAAATTATTAAAATCCTATTGTAGGAGTACTCGTGCTTAAAGGCAAGCAAAGAGGTTTGTGCTTCGCCTAAAAGAGTTAAGGACCTCCATGGCCCAAACATAAATGAATTAAGACTTGTTAAAGGCCTTCTAACTGGACATTTCCCCTTGAGATGCCATCTCATGAGAATAGGCACAATAGGAGACGCTAGTTGTCGGTAATGCTGTGGAAACAGCACAACACCTACTGTGCGACTACATGACACAGCAATGTAAAAAGCTAAAATGACCCTAAGAAGTGGGTAGTATGTCCCCCAAAAGTGTAATAAACATCATAAAAGTTAAAGAAATTTGGGCCACTTTTAGAAAAAAATCAAGGGTCCAATGTTGCCTAAACAACTCCTTTTACTATCCAGAATCTCCATTCTAGAGTAAAATATAAAAGTTATTGGTACAAGACAATCTTAGAGACCCGAAAGATAATGGATCAATTTTGGCAGCAAAAAATCTACATCTTAGTGAATTAGCTATCAGAACTAATCGAGGTTATTTAAATATTTATAATCTTCTATTCACCTAATTTAAATATTTAGTGACAATTAAAAGTAAAAATTTCCAATTTTATAAACTAATTTCTGCAATGTTTGATAATGTAATTTTAAGATACCAATCGACAAAATTTGCAAAAATGGTTCAAGGACGTAACAATGAGGGGAGTAATTAAGTTTATTAAGTAAGTTTTTAGGGTTTACTTAAGTTGCCATTTTTTAAAATAATTTTTATTATAATATTTATTCTTGCTGCACAATGGAGAATATTTGTTGGACCAATGTAATTCAATTTATCAAGAGCAATATTTAAAATCTTTACTACCATTTTGTTGACTTTTAAACATTGTTTCTGCTTAGCTGTAGACAATATGCATATAATCCGAATAAATCTGATATAATACATATATATACCGGGTGTCCCTGGGAAGTGGCTCGCCTCTATAACTCTTTTGTTTTTGTTGATACAAATTTGCAATTTTAAGGATATTTATAAGGCATTAAAGTACATTTTTTCACAAGTGATTCAACTTTTTTCAACTTTCGGTTTTCCGGGAAATGACATCAACTTTTTAATTTTAAATGGGACACCCTTTTTATTTTTTATATTTTTGACTCTGGGATACATTTTGAATATAACTATTTGCCACTTGTCACTTTTTGTTATGTCAAAAAAAATTTTATTTCAAAATTAACTTTTTAGTCTAGAGTGCCACGGATATGTTTAAGTCGTTAATATTGGTATTAGCAACAGAGGAAAATGTTTTTAATGGAAACCGAAATAATAACAACAATAGTAAAATACTAGCTTTAAGAAATAATGACGTGTTGGGTGACGGCGTTCAGGATATCTTTCGGTGTAAATTCGAGCTGCATCAGTTTACTTTTGTCCACACTCGCCAAAAACTAAAAGCATGTCAATTTTTTCACTTCTTGAATAATTTTCCATCTTGTAGATTAGAAATTCCAAAAGTATTAAACAATACTGACAACAAAAATCCACATTCAATAGACTTTTGATTTCAAAGCCACCTTAGTTCGGTTGTTTCACAACATTACTATTATTGTCCTCTCAGTCATGACCTACTGTCTTGACTAAACTCCATAAAAAATCCATTTATGGAACAATGCATTGGTTCAACGTAGGGGTAACGTTTTTTTAGTTTTTTAGGAGTAGTTGAGTTAAAACCTTATAATGTGGGATATCAAATTATTCGTAATAAAATGCTCTTTTATTCTAACTGCACGAGCCACCCTGTTCCCATTTGAAAAAAACGGGTAAAATAAGTTTGAAAATTAAATTACTCATAATTTGAAACTTATGAATAAAAATAGGAAAACGTAATTTTTCCCTTGTTTTTAAAATTAAAATAAACGACTTTAACATTCTCATAGCACTCTAGACTAAAAAACAAATTTCGGAAAAATATTTTTTTTACTTGACAAAAAGTGACCAATGGCCCATAGTTGTATTCAGAATGTTACTCTGAGTCAAACAAAACATAAAAATACCCGGGGTCCCATTTAAAAATTAAAAGTTGATCTCGTTTCCGGTTAAACCGGAAGCTGGAAAAGGTCAAGTCATCTGTTAAAAAATGCAATTTTATCTCTTACAAACACAGTCCAAATTATATCTTTTTATCTTAAAAAACAAAAAAGTTATAGGGGCGAGCCACCCCCTTGGGACACCCGGTATATATATATATATATATATATACCTGTTTAAACATTTATTTTTTAGAGACTTTTATGAAGTTTGGAGTTAATAGGAAGGACAATCTAGTATTTTTTCTCCATATAACGTTTGAACCCCTATTTCACTCCATTAGGGGTTGAATATATATATATATATATATATATATATATATATATATATATATATATATATATATATATAGTTTTTAATTTTGTTTTCTTGGGGATTTAGTCCGTTGTGAGGCAAATAAAATGTGGTGTTTTTGGTTACATTTTATATTACTAACGTTTCGGTAATAGATATACCTTCATCAGAGTGCAGTAGCTGAAAACATTTTTTTATTTTAACAGTTTTTAGGTAATATTCTAGGAACTAGTTACTAAGTTTATATATAAGTATAAAGGTGTTACCTTTTATTAAAAATCCAAGGATTGGCACATTGTACTGCGAGGCACTTTATAAAAAATTGCACTTTCTGTTACTTTGAAGTTTTTAAACAGATAAGTCGGTATATACATATTTAGTCTAGCTTTATTAAATAGTAACTGAAAAACGCACATCTACTTTTGGCGAAGGGTCGTCTGACAATTTGGGAGTGTTTGCCAGATGTATCTATTTGGCTTAAGGGGTCCAATTATTGTTTTGAGGTCTATGTGTTTTTATTTATTATTTTTTAATTAATTAGTTATTAGTATTATGTAGCTTGTGAGAAGGGTGAGTTTATTTTATAATATTATGGTAAATTTTGTGAAGGTTTTTTGTGTCGGATTTAGCGTTTATAGCGTTTTTGTTTCTTTGGATTTCGATCATTTCAAGTATTTCTCGTTTTTTAGAATGATTTTCTGTATTTAGGATTTTTGTGTTTTTATAGTTGAAAGTATGTTGATTTTCGTCGCTGTGATGTGATAAGGCAGTCTTGTTTTTTTTGTCGAATTTGTGTCCATTTATTCTGTTTTTTAAGTGTTGGCTGGTCTGTCCAATATAAACGGCGTGGCAGTTATTGCATGGAATTTCATACACAACGTGAGTTTTTTTATCTTTGGGGATTGTTGATTTTAGCTTGCTGAAATTTTTTCTTAAAAGATTGTGGCCTTTGTGGCTGACAGTTATGTCGTGGTTTTTAAAAACGTTTTGAATTTTTTCTGATAGGTTAGGAATATATGGTAATGATAAGTAATTTTTATTATTTTTTGTTGTATGTTTGTTGTTTGGGTGTGTGTTGTAAAATTTGTGTATTCTTTCTTTAAAAATTTTGTTTATAAGCTGCTGCGGATAGTTATTTATTTTTAAAGTTTCTTTTGCTTTGTTGATTGCCCTTTCTCTAAATTCGGGATCAGATAGTTTTATGCTGCGGTCTGCGAGCCCAATAATAACGGTTTTTTTTTTGAGATAGGGGGTGCTGTGAGTCAAAATGTAGGTATCTTGCAGACCAAGTTTTTTTAGTGTACCATTCTGTTCTTATTTTGTTGTTTTTATTGTATAGAGTTAGGTCAAGAAAGTTGATTTTGTTTTCGTTTTGTTTTTCTATTGTAAATTGTAGTTTGTGGTGGTAACTGTTAAATTTTTCTAGAATCAAGTTGCATTTATTTTTGGGTACAGCTGTTATACAGTCGTCGACATATCTGTAGAAAAAAGGTAAAGGGAAATCTAAGGGCGGTATTGTGTTTTCTTCGAGGTCTTCCAGGACGAGTTGGGCAATTACACTGGAAATTGAGGCACCCATAGCACATCCATCTATTTGTTTATAGAATTTTTTTTCATATTGGAAATATGTGGAGTTTAAGGTGATTTCAACCGCATTTAGAAATTCGTTTAGTGGTATGTCGGAGAAGGATTTTATTTTATCCCATTTTTTTGTTATTATTTCTTTTGTAAGATTGATAGGTATGTTTGTGTATAGTGATATAACGTCTAGAGATATCAGTAAGTGATCTTCGGGGATAATTATATTTTTAATTTTATTTTTGAAATCCATCGAATCTTTAATATAATAATTGTTCTTGTTTACAACGTTCTCTAAAATATTTTTTAAAAATTTGGAAAGGTTTTCAAATGGAGATTGGATGCACGACACTATGGGTCTAAGTGGAATATCCTCTTTGTGCAATTTCGGAAGTCCGTATATTCGTGGGGGTAGGGCGTTGTGAATTTTTAGTTTTTTTGCGGTGTTTGGTGATATAAAGGTTTTGTTTTCCCAATGTGTTATTATATCGTTGTTTTGTTTTTGGTATATGTTTGTTGGGTCGTTTCTTAATTCTTTATAGGTTTTGGAGTCTTGTAATAAGTTGGTCATTTTTTGTTCGTATTCGGTGGTGTACATTATAACAGTTTTATTGGTTTTGTCGGGTACCAATACTTTTAGGTTTTTATTTTTCTTTAAGAATGTTTCTGTTTTTCGTGTTTTTCTGAGTAATTCTTTTTTTGTATTGTTTTTTGTCGCGTGATTAGAGTTATTTTTATAATTAGTTATAATGTTGCAGCAGGTCGACCTTAGTTCATCTTTTTTTTCATTGCTTAGATTAGTTAGTGAGGTTTCGATGTTGCTAATTATCGAAACCTAATGTTGCTAAACATCGAAACCTCACTAACTAATCTAAGCAATGAAAAAAAAGATGAACTAAGGTCGACCTGCTGCAACATTATAACTAATTATAAAAATAACTTTAATCACGCGACAAAAAACAATACAAAAAAAGAATTACTCAGAAAAACACGAAAAACAGAAACATTCTTAAAGAAAAATAAAAACCTAAAAGTATTGGTACCCGACAAAACCAATAAAACTGTTATAATGTACACCACCGAATACGAACAAAAAATGACCAACTTATTACAAGACTCCAAAACCTATAAAGAATTAAGAAACGACCCAACAAACATATACCAAAAACAAAACAACGATATAATAACACATTGGGAAAACAAAACCTTTATATCACCAAACACCGCAAAAAAACTAAAAATTCACAACGCCCTACCCCCACGAATATACGGACTTCCGAAATTGCACAAAGAGGATATTCCACTTAGACCCATAGTGTCGTGCATCCAATCTCCATTTGAAAACCTTTCCAAATTTTTAAAAAATATTTTAGAGAACGTTGTAAACAAGAACAATTATTATATTAAAGATTCGATGGATTTCAAAAATAAAATTAAAAATATAATTATCCCCGAAGATCACTTACTGATATCTCTAGACGTTATATCACTATACACAAACATACCTATCAATCTTACAAAAGAAATAATAACAAAAAAATGGGATAAAATAAAATCCTTCACCGACATACCACTAAACGAATTTCTAAATGCGGTTGAAATCACCTTAAACTCCACATATTGCCAATATGAAAAAAAATTCTATAAACAAATAGATGGATGTGCTATGGGTGCCTCAATTTCCAGTGTAATTGCCCAACTCGTCCTGGAAGACCTCGAAGAAAACACAATACCGCCCTTAGATTTCCCTTTACCTTTTTTCTACAGATATGTCGACGACTGTATAACAGCTGTACCCAAAAATAAATGCAACTTGATTCTAGAAAAATTTAACAGTTACCACCACAAACTACAATTTACAATAGAAAAACAAAACGAAAACAAAATCAACTTTCTTGACCTAACTCTATACAATAAAAACAACAAAATAAGAACAGAATGGTACACTAAAAAAACTTGGTCTGCAAGATACCTACATTTTGACTCACAGCACCCCCTATCTCAAAAAAAAACCGTTATTATTGGGCTCGCAGACCGCAGCATAAAACTATCTGATCCCGAATTTAGAGAAAGGGCAATCAACAAAGCAAAAGAAACTTTAAAAATAAATAACTATCCGCAGCAGCTTATAAACAAAATTTTTAAAGAAAGAATACACAAATTTTACAACACACACCCAAACAACAAACATACAACAAAAAAAAATAAAAATTACTTATCATTACCATATATTCCTAACCTATCAGAAAAAATTCAAAACGTTTTTAAAAACCACGACATAACTGTCAGCCACAAAGGCCACAATCTTTTAAGAAAAAATTTCAGCAAGCTAAAATCAACAATCCCCAAAGATAAAAAAACTCACGTTGTGTATGAAATTCCATGCAATAACTGCCACGCCGTTTATATTGGACAGACCAGCCAACACTTAAAAAACAGAATAAATGGACACAAATTCGACAAAAAAAACAAGACTGCCTTATCACATCACAGCGACGAAAATCAACATACTTTCAACTATAAAAACACAAAAATCCTAAATACAGAAAATCATTCTAAAAAACGAGAAATACTTGAAATGATCGAAATCCAAAGAAACAAAAACGCTATAAACGCTAAATCCGACACAAAAAACCTTCACAAAATTTACCATAATATTATAAAATAAACTCACCCTTCTCACAAGCTACATAATACTAATAACTAATTAATTAAAAAATAATAAATAAAAACACATAGACCTCAAAACAATAATTGGACCCCTTAAGCCAAATAGATACATCTGGCAAACACTCCCAAATTGTCAGACGACCCTTCGCCAAAAGTAGATGTGCGTTTTTCAGTTACTATTTAATAAAGCTAGACTAAATATGTATATACCGACTTATCTGTTTAAAAACTTCAAAGTAACAGAAAGTGCAATTTTTTATAAAGTGCCTCGCAGTACAATGTGCCAATCCTTGGATTTTTAATAAAAGGTAACACCTTTATACTTATATATAAACTTAGTAACTAGTTCCTAGAATATTACCTAAAAACTGTTAAAATAAAAAAATGTTTTCAGCTACTGCACTCTGATGAAGGTATATCTATTACCGAAACGTTAGTAATATAAAATGTAACCAAAAACACCACATTTTATTTGCCTCACAACGGACTAAATCCCCAAGAAAACAAAATTAAAAACAATATATATATCAACAGTCCAAGAACCTGCCAAAAATACATATATATATATATATATATATATATATATATATATATATATATATATATATATATATATATATATATATATATATATATATACGCAGGGTGTTTCACAAAACATGTGCCATCGCTTAAAGGGAGATTCCTTGTAAGAAACTAAGGCAAAAAGTTCATATAAACATGGGTCCGCAGATGCTTCGTTTCAAAGATACAGGGTGTTAAATTTTTTAATTTTTTTCAGTTTTTCCAAAATATTTTCTAATGGCTTCATCAATTTTGATGAAATTTACGTTGTGTAAAGTACTTAAATTAAGCATAATTCTGACCATGAAAAGACTTTGACAGGTCCTCCAGGGGCGTACATATGAGATGACGGTACAATATTTTTCCAGTAAAAACATGTACGCCACTTATTTCGTCACATTTTCGTATATCGGTCAAATAGTATGTTAAATTCTTAACAAAACTTATCTATTCATACTTTTTCAATTTTCATTTCGTTTAGGAGATAAATGTAATTTTATTAACCGTCTTACTGGTTTAGTTTTCCCAACCATCGGTTTTAACATGTAAAGACCATTTAAAAATTGAACGTCCTATATCTTTGAAACAAAGCATCTGCGGACCCATGTTCATAAGAACTTTTTGCCTTAATTTCTTTCAAAGAATCTCCCTGTAAGCGATGGCACATGTTTTTTGAAACACCCTATTATATTATATATATATATATATATATATATATATATATATATATATATATATATATATATATATATATATATATATATATATATATATATATATATATTGCTAAAAAACTTTTCAATCAACAATCAGTGTGAAATACCCCACTGTGGGGCGGTTGAAGCGAGCCGTTCGGCAGCAGGTGTAAAAAATAAGTGTTTTTGCGAATTGGGTTTATAAAAACTGCATTTAGTAGTTATGGTTTAGGAAATTTGTAGTAGTATCATCAGTTTGAATGACAATGTATGATGCTGTTCAAGTAGAAAGTGGAAAGGTAAAGGACTTTATTAATTTGAAATAAATAAAAAATTCGCCTATTTAATAATTAGTATTTATGATTATTTATCTGTTATCGTTTACAGTAATATAAAGACGCCGCGATTTGCAAACAGGGCTTGTATATAATTGAGTAGATTTAGTGTATCTAAGCATCGTGCCGAAACCTGGTTATGTACATATTTCAATTAGATTTAACGGTGCTACTCGCTATAAAAGTTTTCATTAAGATTTTAATGAATTACACATTGTATATTTATTTATTTCGCAAGTATTAGAAATCCATGCTAATCTAGTTAATTTAAAAGGATTTTAACGATTTGTTTCGGTAATAAATGATGTCTGATATGAACTGTGCTAATGAGTATTGTGACCAAAAAGCATGTTAATTTTTTTTAAATATTTATTTATAAGAATATTATAATTTATAATATTTTTAGAAGTTGTTGCAGAATCATTTCTTGCTTTTACTCTAACAAATAAATAGTTAACATATTAGGACATAATGGTTTTTACTAATCAGGAGGAGAGATGATTACAATGCAGCTTAAAAATATCCCCCTTCCATTTATTTTTTGAACCGGTAAAAGTAAAAAATTACAACAACAATTTTTTTTACGAAATTGTTTGCACGAAAAAACTCTGAATAATTATTCGCATGGGGATCTCTCACTATTTTAACTATAATTTAATAGACATTCACATTTTAATGCAAATTCAATAAATACACTGTAGGGTTCGGTTGACACCTCAAGTTGTTTTGAATTGCAAAATTGCAATAACAGAAGACGCCATTCAGATGATTTTTTAAAACAACCTTCTACCGTTTATGCGTTTCCTTATACAGTGCGACACAAAAATGCACTTCCCCATTTTTATTTCTCGAACTCGTACATATAAAAATTTAAAATCTGGCACACTTAAATATCAATATAAACACTACTTTTTGATATAAATTTCACACTTTTAATATTGAAGGTGGCGGCTGGGGATCTCGTTAAGTAGATTATAGTGTAAAAGTTTTAGAGCATTAATACTAGAGTTGTGCCCGGTCAAGAAATTTGTGGTCAGTTGACCGACAATTTGACCGGACCCCCTCTTTCAGAATAGAATTATTTTCTTATTAAGTCAATCATTAATTTTTGCAATGTTGCATTTTTGTAAGACCTAATAGTGATCACACTTTATTATACCGTTAGTACCAATTATAAAGAAAAATAAATTGGGTGAAAGTGAAAAATAAACTGAATTTCAGTTCAGTTTATTTTCACGGCGAATAACGTCACAACGTCACCGAATAATCCGGGGATTTTCCCGAAACTCGCATATACGATCGATCGGTGCCGATGATTTCCCGAAATGCGTTTCAAGCATGGGGGTAAAAAACAAAAAAATGGGTCCCCCTGAATATCAAAACAGTTGAAGATCCCCATGCGAATATTGTTTCAGAGTTTTTAGTCCAAAAAATTTCGTAAACGTTCGTACGCTATACTCGTAATTTTTCCTTCACAAAATACCTGTCATCTGACCTGAAAAAGTTTGGTAGAGAAACCCTGGTTACGTAGTTCGAAAATACTGTATCGTATCTGTTACTTTTTATAAATTCCCAAGTGTTAACTGTCACTTTTATTACCTAAAAATATGACCAGATGGTTAAGATTGTATAGTTATGTACATGGAGAACAAGTAAATTAAAATGAGTAAAAGCAATTAGTTGTAACAACTTACAGCCTATTTAATTGGCAGCAGAAAGGAAAAGATACAAATACTAATTCGCCAATACAAAACATCAACAGAAAGAAAAATTACAAAAAGTATATAGGTACAGTATCAGTAGCGAAGCAGGGTCCGATGCAAACTATTGATATGGGCCCCCTTCACCGAAACAAAGGTTTGAGATCGAGGATAAAAAAAAGGGTTTGTGTTTCGGTTGAAATAGTAGTGATAAGCTGCACAAAACAAAAACAAATTAAAGTTGAAAATATTTCAAAAATGCTCAGAAAACATTATTAGATTTAGTTATCGTGCAAATTCGATTTCGCATGAAAAGTTTCAAAAGTTGTAGGGTACAATAAGTAACGTTAGTGGGTCCTCGGGGGGCCGCGGGGACCCAACTCCTCGGGGCCTCTATGCGTCGCATAGGTTGCTTTGCCATAGCTACGCCACTGTACAGTATGTCCGCAGATGGGGTTTAGAAGAGGACAAATGGACCAACTTTTGTAAGGTACGTAAAAATATCACTCCTAATAAAAGTTCTTGCTTGTAGAATAAATAAGATTCACGTTATGAAAAATTAAGTTTTAATTCTTACAGGAAGCATACAAAATTCAAAATCATTATTTTACGTAAGAGTAAACATATATCTTGTTTACCATATTCTACTAAAAGAACAAATATAAGATATGTTTTAAATGAAACCCTAAGACGAAGCACAAGATTTCATCAAAAAATTTAAATATTAAAAGTAATAAGTTTTATCACATTATTTTTTTTAAGTCCCGCCTATTCTCTCTCACACCTTTAATCAGAGTACTAGTTTCTATATATGAAACAATAACGACACCTACGGACATGTTTGTTAATGTCTTTATTAAATGAAGCAATTATTTAATTTAAAATACTCTTCATCAAAATGCTATCTACTGAACAAAGGATTATAGTCAAGTGTTATGAGGATGGCCATGTATCATACCGCTACACCATGGAACAATTTAGCGAGAAATTTATAGGTATTCCAATAACTGATATGACAATCTACAACACAATAAAAAGTTCCCAAGAACTGGTTCGGTCAATCCATAATCTCAAAAAAAGAAAAAGAAATATGACCAAAACGATGCCGCTTCAGTTTTAGTTCTTCAGTCTGTTAGAGAAACTCCTGTGATGTCCTGTGACCCTTAGAAATCGTGCTAAACATCTTTTAGAAGTTGTGAAAAAAACTCTTCAGACGATCTTAACCAAACGTTGGAAGAAGGAGATGGAGCGAAAACACTAGATTCTTGCTTATGGGTGGGGGGGCAAACTTTAAATGGAAATATCCATTTTTATAAATTTATGTTGTTTTCTGATGAATGTGCATTTTTTACTAATGGAACTGTAGCATCCAAGCATGTCAAGTACTGGTCTCGAGAAAACTCCGAATTTAGAGTAATGAGGCGAAGACAATATTTTACAAAAGTGAACGTGTGGTGCGCGATATCTGTCCATGGCATTATAGGCCCATATTTTCTAGTAATACCTGCAATAGAATAATTTACTTAGAAAAGCTGGATATATTTTTTTGCGATGAACTCGAAAATTTTCCATCAAATTCTCGCCAAAAAATGTATTTTCAACAAGATACTTGTCCAGCACATTGCGCTCGCGAGGTAATAAAATGGCTTCACCGCTGACTTGGTCCAAGGTGGACTGGTAGAAATGGCCCAATTTTGTGGCCAACAAGGAGCCCCGACCTAGCGTTGGCCGATATGTTTCTATAAGGGGCCTTTTAAAACAAATTGTTTATGCCACTTCAATACCAAATAATATTGACGTGCCAAAAAGGCAGAATTACCCAGACTGTTCGTTCAATATCCAAGGAAGAAATCAGAAATTCCTTCAAATAGCAATTAGAAAAATGTGTTTAATAGGAGGGTAGAGTTTGTCAATTTTGATTTCTTTATTGTATTGCTTAGTTTATATCATATTCTTTTGAGTTTAATTAAATGTTCGTATTATTTAAAAATTGTACTTTAATAAGAAGTATTTTGAATTAAATACGTGCTTTATTTAATAAAGACATCGATAAGCATGTCCATAGGTATCATTATTGTTTAATATGTAGAAATAAGTACTCTGATTAAAGGTGTGAGCGAGAATAGATAGACTTTAAAAAACAATGTGATAAAACTCGTTACTTTTAATAATTTTAATTTTGTAATGAAATCGTGTCCTTCGTCTTATGGTTTAATTTAAAAGATATTTCATATTTACTCTTTTGGTAGAAAATGATAAACAAGGTATGTTTATTCTTACGCAAAACAACGTTTTCGTATTTTTTATGCTCCCTGTATAAAAAATTAAATTTTTCATAACGTGAATTTTATTTATTTTACAAGCAAAAACTTTTATTATGAGTGACATTTTTACGTATCTTGCAAAATTGGGTCTATTTGCCCTATTTGCCCCGAATGGGGTATTCGTGAATATAATCTGTATGTCGCTGGTGGATATGCTGTATACCTTACTGAATAAAGTTATTAGTTCGAAATATAAGTGAGTTTGTGTTAAAATGTTGATTTATTGCAGTGAAAATCTGAGGTGTTTACGCTATTTAATTATTTTTATTATTTAATTCACGAAATTTAAATAAAAACACGATTGCTGTCAGGAAGTACAGGGTACTGGCTGTTAATATCTGCAGTCCACACATTTTATAAATATTATTGAAAGTAAAAAATTTAATAATTTTGGAAAAATACAGGTTTTCACAAGGGTGTTTTTAAGAACCAACTAATTCGCATCTTGTATAAATATTTGCACCTTGAGATAAAGAAAGCAAATTTTTTAATTTACTTTCTTTCTTTCGAATATTCAAACTTTTTTAAAATACGATGAAAATAAACTATTATCACTGAGCGTAACACTTTGGATATTATTATTTGCCAGAGGCCTAATGACTAATATTACAACGTATTACTGAGAGAAATTATTATCCTTTTCAATAACCACTTGGGTAAAGTATATTATGCTAGTTCATTGTGTTATGATTTTAATTTAATTACTGAAAAATAAATAAAATGACAAAATGTAGAAACAATATAAAGGACGGAAGTTAAGAAAGCAATGAATTAAGACAGACAAGCCAGTGGCGGACAAAGGAACTTCTGTCATTTCATTTGTAAAAAAACCTTAGCAGGACTAAAGTTGATATTTACATTTCACTAATCTCCAACGCTAGAGCGTTCTAATTTGACAACAAAAAGTCTCAAACTGACGTTCATAGTATAAAACTAAGTTTTACACTATGAATTTGTTTCTAGGTTTTTTCCAAAATTTATAAAGAAAAGGCAATTTTAGTAAGTACAACTAAATTCATTTCAGGAAGAAGTTCCCAGATCCAAATTATTTTTAAACCAAGCAAATCGCTGAAATATTAGAATACTTTTATTAATTTATTCATCTTCGTTTTTGACTAATTTTAATTTGTATAGGAATCGTCAGTCGTACAATCTTAAAATTACTTAACACTAACATTATTACATATCATATAAAAAAACTTTCTACCGAATACAAACATTTATCGAGTAAAATATCTTTGAATCTGGTTTTAAAAATTTTCAATGTAGGAGACTTTGTCACAATCTGGCAATTTATTAAAAAATTGTGGCCAGTGGCGTAACTAAGAGTATGAGCGCCCCTAGCAGAATTCTGAAAGCGCCCTGCTATTTTGCACCCGTCTTGATCTTTTGTATTGAGGGGGGACTTGAGGGTGCCCCTGGCTTTGGTACCGCCCCCCTCGTAATGCGGGACTTACGGGGGCGTTATTGGCGCCACTGATTGTGGCCCTAAAGAATCAGGAGAATTACATCCTATTTTTATTTTATATCTATTGTAAGGAACATAAAGTTTACTTTGTTGGCGTGTGTTTAGCTGATGTTGATCTTTCACTGGATTACATTTATTAATGTAAACATATATAGGTGCATCTTCCCAAAACAAATAAACTATGAAGTGTTACAACTTTAAATCTTCAAAAAAAAAAGTTGTGTACTAGGTACACGAGCTATAGATCTAATGAGTCATTTTTCTGATAGGAAAACCTTATAGGTAAAGGGTGACCAAACCCACAAAACAACCCCATATGGCCACGATACAATATGCTTACATACTGCTTTCTATTTTCAAGATATGTTTTATTCAAATTCAAGGAAGAAATGCAAATTCCATAATCAGATAACTTGAGCAGCAAGGCCCCATGGTCAACCCAATCGAATGCCGTACTAGGGTCACAAAAGATCTCAACATGATACTCGTCCGCCTCTATATACTATTCGGCGGAAAAATGGGTTTATAGTAGTAATGGTGGATTTCCCATTAATGAAACCATGCTGGATCACGTTTAGAATACTAATCTCGTGTAAAAAATTATTTAGCCTATTTACAGAAGCTGTAAACTCATTGGGACTGTAATTGGTCTATAATTAGAAGCTTTCATGCTGTCATTATTTTTGTATAAGGGTGTAACACATTTTTAATAGAGAAGGAAAAGTTCCTGAACAAAATAAAATATTCATAAGCTTTTATGACGACTTATTAACAATGACAGGACAAAAATCTGTCAAGAGCTAACTGATCTACTAGAAGATCTTAGTTTTAACCAGTACTAAATCTTTATAGTGAATTTGAACAAAATTTTATTAAGATTAGTTTAGGCCATTTTGATTTAAACAAAAAAATACTGTTAAATATTCATTTATTGTTATAAGTTATAAGATCTTTTGTGGCTTGATTGTAGTCCAAAAACAAGAGTTTTAATTACCTCTTTTTTAAATAGGTAGGCACGCCTGGTGGTGATCAGAGAAAAAAACAGTTGGTATAGATATATTCGTTACATTGCGAATTTCTACTCTTTTGCCAACAGTTGCTAATATTAGTTTATAGCTTTTGATTTAGTTACATATTAGTAATAAATACGTAGTAAGAAGTAATTAGAATCTATTTTTTTCTTATGAGTGGACAAATTGGTCAAAAATTTTAGAAAATATTGTTCATTTCAAATGATCGAACTACTTTTTAAAATTTAATGTCCAGATTCACCATTATTAAGAATCGTCTAATTTGATAATAAAGGGTTTCATTTTTCACCATGAACTTATTTCTGAGTTTTTTCGCAAATTTATAAAATCAATAGCAATTTAGATCTGTATTGTCTAGAATAAAATAACTAAATCCGTTTTAGCAACAAATTTAAAGACACAAGTCATTAGAAAACCAACAAAATCGCAGAAACAATAAATAACTCATAAACTGTTAATGTCAATGATAAAAGAAACCTGAGCAAACCTAACTGATCAATTAGATGATCCAAATTTAAGTCATATTTGAGTAAATCCCGTGGTAAATTTGTTATTAAGCGGGTGAAAAGACATTCAACCTTCAAGTGTCGCTTCATCGTAAACTATTATGATTTTGTAAAAATTTTAATACAACTACTTAACAAAAAAAAATCATCAGTAATGAAATAAAACAAAATACATATTTTTCAAATTTTTGAAATAAAAGTAGCAGTTTTTACAAAGAATCTAAACTTTTAAACCAAATGTTATTAAAATGGTTTAAACCATGAATTTATTATATAAAAGGATTCGATATCCGTATACTGTGAGCGTATCGAACGTGAAGCCTTATATTTTGTTGTTTGTTATTCTTTTGGGCGAGCAGTTTACGAACTACGAACATAGACAAGACTACGAATTACTACGTAATTGAATCAAGAATGGTAGTAGAAAGAGATAAAATAGCATTGGAGTGTTGGAGCTCAGAAGTGTTGCTGTCTGTGCTGGTTGTTTAGGAAAACGGCTGAACCTCGGTCTGAACACTCGGTTACACGTACGTCTTTGTCTAATGAACTAGAAAAGAAAAAGTGCGACGTATAAATTTATATAGATTTATAAATGACTCGGAGCGACTTTAAATAAACACCTTTAGAAATAACATAACCTAGAAATAATAAAACCTTTTTAACTTAAATTTATTATTATTTAGTAGAAAATAAAGTAATTTAGGGCTTTTATTACTTTTCACAAATCTTGTAATGCTTCTAACGTATTTTTCGTACACAAATACAAGATAAAATAAGATGTGGCCAATGTTTACAAATTGTGTTTACAGTGTCACTTAGAATGGTTTGTTTTGGCTTCAAAGAATGTTACATCATCCCGTATCCTTTTATATAATAAATCCATGGTTTAAACGTAAAGAAGAAAGAAAATAATTCTCCGTGTCTGATATTTTGCAATTTTTGTTGTACCTTGAGCCCCAGATGATTCTACCTAATTCTATGTAAGTCAATTAGTAACTAATGACATCCGGCTAATGTGCTTACAAAGAGTTTAGATAAATTTTGCTTCTGCTTCGTAAAATAATTCTTAACGGACAAATGTTAAAGACACGCCATTATTATATCTTTTTATCTTTGAAATTGAACTAAACCGAATATTGACTGTGAATAGTGTGACTGCTCTACAACCTTTTATTTAACTTCACCTTATCGCGTGAATAGAAAAGAAAAAATACATGGGTATTAGGTAAGTACAATTTCTGCCAAACAAAATTAATGCATGTATGAACTTTTCGCGCGCGACATGCTTTTAGGACAATAAATTTAACATAATATATTATATCTGTTTCAGTGATAACTTTGATACTACTTTTATAACGATCCACCAACGCGAACGACGTCCACTTATTAATAGCATTCAGCATTGCCCCAATGAAAATAGTATATTACATAACAAGTGTTGAAAGTGACATTTTTCCACGAGTAGGAATGTTGTCGTACGAGGCGACAGCCGAGTGCGATAATCCCGCGAGTGTGCGAAAATTATTTTCACACGAGTAATATACAATATTTTTCCTACGACCACAAAAATATTTACAAAAAATCCTCAATTTCTGTCTTTTAAAACCCTCACTTTCAACAGTAATATTTTCATCAAGTGTGCTCAAAATTAAATATATGAAATTGGCACCATCTATTTAAATGTCATGTTGACAAATACTTTTCAACACACGTGTTGAAAAGTACTTTTCAACACGCGTGTGACATAAGGCACTTTCTCGCCAAGTTAACCGTGTTTTTTTACTCACCTTCATAGGTGGTCGTAGGAAAAATTATATTTATGTTCTTCGTTTTAGTACAGCTAAATAATAAAAGCTTGCTATTAAAAAGTATTTTTTACAAGATTGTATCCTTATTTCTCATACAAAATCTTGCCCGATTTGACAATAAACTGTGCTGTAAAGTGGCGTATGTATGAATAAGAAAATTATATCGATCAATCTTGATAAATTCTGTTTATGCGACATCTTTTAATATTATTTTATTACAAAATTCTTATCATCTCGTAGACGCAATGCCAAATGTTATCGATTTAATTCCGTTCGTTTTTGAGATATATACCAACCCATAATTTACATAAAAAAACTAGCGGACCATTCTACGCCTATTGGGACTCATCTGCCTAGTGTTCTATTAGAGTAAGTTTTGGGGGGCAACAGACAGAAAGTGTGTCTGTATAAATGACGAGGGAGCCACTTTGATAGCAAGCAGTGTCTAACTGTGGGCCGCCTGTTGTGTGTCAATCACGCCATGAAGCTTCTGGTAAGTAAAAGTTTGACGAAGAAAGCGCGCGCTTACGAGGTGTGACAGAAAAGTGGAGTTAAATGTGAATCGCGAGTGGAAATGGGAAAAATACACAGTGTCCCTCGTAATGATTTCTACAACTGAACGTTTTTAGCAATTATTCAGAAAATACTGTTCTTAGAAATGTTATTTTGTGTTCACAGATTTTATTTAAGTAGTAGTAACCAAAATAGTAATGTGCTGTAAAAAGTTCTCTTAAAAAGATAACCATATAAAATAAAAGTTGTTTTTAATCAAATAAGAAATTGGGTCGAAAAGGATACATTTTATAAACTTTTTCAGAAATGTCTCGAAGGAATTTTTCGTTCTCATTATTAATTTCTAAATCAATTATCCTAGTTTAGATTTTAGAAATGTTTATTTTTCAATCTAAACCGTTTAATTTGGAAAAGCTAAAATTTTATTTACTGATGTTATCGTTTAAGCTGGGTTCTTAGTATCTGAACCAGAATATTTTCTTAATATTATTAAAAAATAAAAGAATGTACACCTATCTGGTTTCTTGTTCATATGTGTATACATTTTCAAAACTTGTCAAAAAAAATTAGGGTAAGTTTTTAATCCGAGCTGCACCTGAGATTATTAAGTTTAATTTTAACAGCGAATCTCTTTTTAACGCCAAAATCTGGAACTTTTATAGAATTCCAATGCCAATCTTTTCTAATTTCTTTGACATCAATATAATGAACCAGTTAGAAATTAGTAGCTATCCATTTTTGGATGTGATTAAAGTGGGTTAAAGTGTATCAATTGCAACAATTAAGACAAAAATACTCTTGAATATAAAGCAACTTCGCCAAACATGGGACCCGAACTTTATCAGGATTTAATTTTTATAAATCGTACACATTGTCGTAGATATTGTTTTAAAATTTTACTTCTTAGATAATTAGTAAAAGAAAATGCAGACAGTGTTTTATAAATCAGAACAATTCGGCAGCATTACGAGAACCGACCTATAATAAAAGATAATATAAAGATAAAAAACATAGAAAATGACCAACTAGAGGATACTTTAGAACAAAAGCAGGCCAAAAATTAGAGCTTACTAGTTTGAATACAATAATTAGGCTGGTAACTTTTTGCTTACAGAAAGCCGTTCTTGAAAATTTCACTTTAAAAAATAAAAATTGGTAATGCCCATAATGAATACTTTAGAGTCTGTCAGAAAACTTCTGAACACTTATATTATAAATGTGGAGTAAATAACTACTAGGTATTCACATTCATAGGAGATTTTAATAATTGCGCGTGACTATAATAAATACACTTTTATTGACAACTGATAGCCCTGATGAAGGCCACTAACTGAAGTTTCTTTCATTACATTAAAACCCTTAAGTATTGTTATGAGAGTATTTCAAACATTTTATATCGAATAGATTACCTAATCTAATTCTGAAGAAATATGGGAATGGTCAGTACCTATAATTGAAATTGATTAATGATTACGACTCGATAGCAATTTTATCTATTTCTATTACGCCATAGGGTTAAAGTAATAAACCTGCTTTAGAGAAATTTAAAACTCAAACATTACATAATAAAACTTTTTATTATATTTCTTCCTAAAACATAAACATAATATTAAAATATTAATGAGTGCATTGAAAACAAAGGCGACAATTTCGTCTTTTGTAAGCCATGTAAGTATTGAGCATGTCCCTGCCGAAAATCTTGGTTAAAGTTAAGAAGTTATTTTTTGAACCTATTTCTTTAAAAAAGCTAATTTCATGTAGTTTTGTGACAATTTCTTGTTGTTCACCATAATGTCCGGAGAAATTAAAAACCAAAAAGCTGATTATACGGTTTTAGCTCTGTTTAATACTTAGTTATTTTCCTTTTTGATATAAATAAACAGTCACAATTAAAAACTAGAAATTATATCTAAATATTTTTGATATTTATATTGATTAGACGGTGCATTAAACACCCTAATTATTTAAAGATCTGTGTTGAGTTCATTACTACATTTTCAATATTCCATAGTTTAAATTTGACAACTGGCGAAAATGGTGATTGATGAGATTTAAAGCACAGAACGGATTTTGGGCTACTTTCTAAATCTCTATTAAATGATCATTAAATCTGATTGTTGTCCGCTTCCTTTTCGTTCATGATTTATATCATTCATCACCAATTTTGTCAATTCAATTTAATTTAATTAGATTGGTTAGAATTTTCTTCCTAGACCTCAGGCTACAAACCATTAAAATAAAATTATTTGTTACTGGCCAAAATTGGAGCATATTAAAGTGTGTAGTTCTTAAAATAATATTTGAAGAATTTCTCCTTTAAGTTGTTAAAGAAAAGGTACTTAAAGATGTATCTTAGCTATTTATAGAGATTTTTCCCTAATAAGCAATTAATATCTAAAGTATTTTGTACGATATACATGCTAACAACGCAGAATTTGTTCTTTACCTCTTCTAGTATTTATACACTTAGCAATTTTTTGCTTAAAAAACCAAACAATATGTTCTATCATCAAAAAAATAAAATGTAAACGTAAAAAAGGGACAGTTAAGAAAAGAAACAGCTTCTTATTCGTTTGTTTCTAACAGAAGCTATGTAGCAGAAACTAAAGAAAAGTTATTAATTTTTGAAAATTAATTAGGGTCATTATAGTTCTGATTATCTTAATCAGGAATACGTTACCAGATTACGACCTGCTGAATGAAATACAAGAAAACACGCGTCTTTTTTCATTTTGTGTTTTTGTGTTCCTGTTTTTTTTTGCGTCTTTTATCATAAACTACAAGTTATCTTATTTCCTTATCACTTTAATACGATCCGAACGGTATCAAAACAATAACATTGCTTTATAAATTTCCATCCATGTCCATAAAATTCTTATTTAAATTCCATATTTAGCAGAAATCAATATAAACTGATGATGTGATTAAGTTTCATAATACGCTAAAGCGATTAATTAATTCTTACAAATTATTGAGTTTCTAGTGTTAATTACCCGTTGCGAATTGTTTTTTATCTATAATATATTTATGCAATATTGAATGCCGATCTAAAAATGCTTTCTCTTGGAAAAAAGGAAATTTTGTATAGGCCGTGCATAAAAAGAAAATTGAAAAAAATATGCATGAGAAGGGTTTTAAAAGAATGTCTAACTAAAGAAGGAAAATGTAAAGAAATTAGTAATAAAATATAGCTACAATGAACGTACATTAAAATGTGTACGAATGTTTGTATATTATTGTAAATCATTATAAAAGTTTTTGTTTTTATGATTGCAATATATCCTCTTATTTAGTAGGCATATCTTTGAGTCATTTGGAAATTTGTAAAATAGATAATTTTAGAGCGTATAAAAATTTGTAGGACCAGATTTACTATTTTTAAAACCAGTATAAATTGTTCACCAAGAGTTGAAATCGACAAGTGTAAGAATAAGAAAACTAACCTAGTTTATTTAGCAACAAGTCTCAAGGTAAAAATTATTCGGAAATAAAGCAGATAATAATATTAGAATAACTAATGAGTTTGAGTGAGATTACTGTATGTAACAGGATGCAGATAGTGTAAAGAAAAAGACCCAAAAAAAGGTGAGGGAAAAAAACCTTAAAAAGAGAAGGTAGATGAAAGGAAGAAATTTAATTAACAATAAGACCTATGATCTACACAGAAGTAAAGACTACATACAGAGTTGAATAGAAGAACAAGGTTTGTAGAAACAAGATTGCTGAAAACGAGATTTTGCTTACCTAGGTTTAACAATGAGTATCAGGAATGACTGGAAAGGAAAATGATCTATTTTAAGCATTTAGTGCTTAGGTATAATGCAAGATCAGACTACAGGAATTAAAATAAAACATCGATGCTTTAGGTTTTTCATAATAGTATTCAGGCATTAGAAATAAACTCATGGGCATATTGATGACAACACATTTGTTGATAATAATAGTTCAGTGATACCTCAGATACTGTGAGAAATAGTTTATGTACTGAAGCCCAGAATAATATATGAAGTTTTGCGTTTGATGTTATAGGGTAAAAATCAAAATATGGCTTGAGACAGTATAATGGACGGTCAATTATATTAGCCTAACGTGAGATATATTGGTGCCGGTAATTTCGTGAAAATTTTTATTTAAATTGTTGTGAACATAGTTGCTGCTTTTATAGCTTTAAATTTGTGTAGTGCTTTGCTGGGGATCACCTTAGCAATGCACTGTAGATATTTAATGCCATAAAAGCAGCAGGTAGGTCCACGACAATTAAAATAATAATTGTTACGAAATTACCTGTATCACGAACATACATATTTCACTCTACTCTATTTCATTTATTCATTTCAATCAAGTAAAGGCTACAGATTCCATTATTCCTATTATGACAATCGAGAACATGCTGTCTTTACGCCATCGATGGTCAAAAAGTCAGTAACTCTATGTAATAGTATATTTCATTACCAGTCCGGAAAAAAGGATTTTTCTGTGCGCGCTTGACAAATTCTCGTGTGAGGCGCAGCCGAACACGGGAAGTCAAGCAAGCACGGAAAATCCATTTCTGGACGTGTAATGAACGATATTTTTTATTATACTTCTTTGAAAACGATAACATAAAACAAAATATAACATAAAAAAATACATACATACAAAATAAACTTGGAATATTTTTATTTTCACAACTGTTATCGGAATTTAAAAAAAAACTACTAGAGTAATTAAAAATTAACTATTAATAATGAAAGATGCCACTTTTTCAGGTTGAGAGAACATTTTATTAGAATGAATTTAATTGACAGAAAATTAACAACGCTGACAATATGGTCTTTGGCAGGTATGATGCGTTTTCATGGTAACTTTCAAATCATTTAAAAGGTGATTTAAATTTGTCTATGTCAGATAAGATTGACAAAACGTCAAAAAATATTTCAGAAATTCATCTAAATATTCAAATATTTACGAAATAAAATACAAAATAGGTACATATTAAATATCAGATAGCATATAGACTTTCTTGAGTTTAGTTTATTTTCCTATACCTATATTTCTATTTTAAAGCCAAAAAATAGTCGGTATCTTCATTCAGCACACTGAAAGAACTGGAGACCAGGAAAATTTTTTCCGTGCGCTCTTTCCGTGCGCTAGCCCGAAAAAGCCCATCTTACATTATTACTAAAACAGATGAAAATAAGGTGTTTTCAAAGAAGTATAATAAAAACATATTTTACGTATTCGTAGGGTTACTGTCCTTATTGACTGTCCATATTTTTATACGTCCCCATGGCTTCATTAGCCGAATGCATTTATTGCCAACTTAATTTTATTTTATTATAATTTTTTTCTTTAATTTTATTTTGCATTAATATACATATCTGCACTATTACCCGTGGATTCATATTCTGTAGGTAACCTTAAACGTATTAATAAATATTTTATAACTTATTTAAGGAAAATTGTGCTTTAAAAGAATTTTGAGGTCATAATGACAAAAAAATCCCACAATCAATTTTTAAAAATATATATCATGAAATCATTATGAATGTTGGAATTTTATACAGCTGATTGAAAATTGCTTGCCGAATCAATCTATAATTAATACACTGGAAATATTAGTGCTAAACATTTGAAAGTCAAAAGACCCACTCAAAATGAAAATAAGTTGGCCACCATGGACATGATCGGAAAATGCAACCACAGAAGCTATTTATTGTCTTATTTTTTACAGTGTGTAGTGCATCTATTTGGTTTTTCTCTTGGTTTAAAATATCCTAATCGCAGGCTTGTTCAGTTATTTAAGAGACAGACGAGAGCACAGAAAAAAATTGATAATTTTTACTAAGTAAATCACAAATGATCTCTAAAGTTTAAAGCTGGTTATAATTCCTCAAAATCCACTATTACAAGTAATCCAATAAATATCCACGAAGTTAAAGAAAAAGAAATATATTTTGGTATTTTTTTGAGTAAAATTATCTAACTCCGCAGCTTGAATTCGCAAGAACGCAGAAAAGTATTGATTTATTTAATATTTTGTTAGTTTAAAGTTGGTAATATTTATTCCAAAACCACTAAACCAAATAAATTAATAAAAATCCAAGAAATTAAAGGAAGTGAAATAGATTTTTGTACTTTTTGGGTAAAATTATCTAAAAATCAGAAATGTTTTGGCAGGATGCTTTTTGCCCCAGAAATCATTAAAGGAGAAATTTTAATTCAAAGCAGTATATTACATAAAAAAGCAAGACATAAAAATGTAACATCATTTCACCTACCTAGTCAAACGAGCAAAAAAAATAGCAGTGTATAGTCCCGGAAAGAAATTGCCTCGGCCTTCTTACTTCCCCGTGCATTTACAGCTAATTGCCTGTTTTCACTTTCGATCATTCGCAATGGTTTTAAGTGTGCGGGCGCTTGCCATATGTTACTTTTCCAAGAGAAAGGATTTCTAGATCACTTGCCGATGTATGCGTCATTTTTTTTATTTTATTAATTTGTTATGAGTAATTAACATATATGGTCAATTAAGTTTGTTCGTAGTACTGCTAAATTATGTGTTGCATAATTTTTAAAATTTTAGTAATTAACAGAATACAAGAAAAAAATAACAATAATTAAGACAGTAACGTACATTTATTGTCGCTCAAGTTAGCATATATGGAAAATTCTTAAATAAATTAGTAATAAAATAGTTAGATAACATTACACTCCTTATTAGAGATGTGCTTGTTATTTAATAAAAATTGTCAAATTAACGTATTATAATTTTATCGGATGTGATTCGATAAATCTTACAATAATAAAAGCATATTTGGTGAAGTTATAGCAACTCTCTTGATTGCAATGGGTTTCTACATTCCGATTAAAGAAATACTTAAAGCTCAAAAAAGCTCAATAATGGCTGGTCTATCTATTTATATACATTAGGGTGTCGTTATTTACCAAGTTGATTTTTTTTCTTGCGACGCCCCCTAAATTTTTAGTTTATAGTCTAAAAAAAATGCCAGACCAAAATAAGCCCTTAATATTCAGAATAAACCTTGCCCTTAAGACGATACATTTCCCATTTAAATTACATGGGATTTTGCCACTTTTTACAATTAATTTTTTTTTTCTCGGACAAGATGACTTATAGCAATGAGATATACATATTCTTATAGGAAATTGAACGCTCTACAAAAAAGATCTCTTATAATTTTTCGATTAATTCACTCCTTCAAAAGTTATTCAAGGTACTAAATGCGACTTAGCGCGCTTGCGTGAATAGAAAATCCGTGTGTTGGCGGGAATGCTTGTACCGTAATTTTGAGTCACTTACTGTATTGAAGGGAAATTTCATGAAAGTATACAAAAATTTATGAAATTCAATAAACAGTAGTTGACTGCGTGTTATAAAAAATGAATGGTCTCAAAAATGATCCAAACTAGAACCAGCTACCTGCTATGCGGAATATTATTTTCCATGTTTAAAATTTTTTTACCCTAATGCCATCAGAATTATCTATTTTTAGATATAAACTAATAACTTTCATCGAAATAATAATCACTTTGCCCTAAAAGTAAAAAAATCTGAAAATTTACATAGAGTCCAAATTTCACCTTGAATAACTTTTGAAGGAGTGAATTAATCGAAAATTTATAAGAGATCTTTTTTGTAGAGCGTTCAATTTCCTATAAGAATATGTATGTCTCATTGCTATAAGTCATTTTGTCCGAGAAAAAAAAATATTGTAAAAAGTGGCAAAATCCCATGTAATTTAAACGGCAAATGTATCGTCTTTAGGGCCTGGTTTATTATGAATATTAAGGGCTTATTTTGGTCTGGCATTTTTTTAGACGATAAACTAAAAATTTAGGGGGCGTCGCAAGAAAAAAAAATCAACTTGGTAAATAACGGACACCCTAATATACATGTAACAAAGCTAAGAAGAGGCATCGAGAATATTGCGCTTTAAAAATTCCGCTCGTCGACAGTCGCAATTCCACAGTAACAAAATAATATTTTATAGTTAAAATTCAAAGTAATAAATTCTTCGCTCGGGCAAAGGATGACCGTTAAAAAAGCCCAAGAACCATTTTTGATTCTGATCCAGGTACCCTCGTGCTATCGCGATTGAAGGGCCTGGCAGATTTACACCTAAAGGTCTGAAGAATACATGCAAAAAAAGGGGATGCGTCTGCGCTATTTAGTTATGTTAAGATAAATTGTAAGCAGTGTGTCCCTTAGTTTATAACAGCAAACTCTTCTGAAGGGCAAGGGAAAATACTACTGCATTTATACCAAAACAAAAATTCGTGAATGTTCCCGAACGAACATGAACAACTTTGAATGTTCTTAAATTCAATGATTAATTCTATCGCTCTTCTTTCTTTTGAAATCTCTTTATTTATTACTAATACGGTCACATGTCACCAATACATTACATCTAATATAGCGATTTACATTTATACAGTTACATTGTTATTACAATAATAAATATTGTCCAACAAGACGACGCGGCCAGGCCATGGCCGGGGCTGTTGTTAGCCCTGTAGTAATTAATGGTGGCCCAGATACAGACTTTCAGGGCCATAGGGTTTCAGTTTTGACTTTTGAAGGATCTCGCTGAAGTAATTTTATGTAAAAAATTTTATCGCTGTGTTCCGGCCCTTTCTAACACCTATTATGACGAAGGCAAAAAACATCTGTTGCCATCTATGGAGCGATTTGCTGAATTTAAGGACGCGTCTATCTCTAAAACATAGCATCTATACAGGCTGTCCGAAAAGTCTTACTATGGTCAAATATCTTTGCTATTAGTAAGCACCATATTTTAGGTGTATCTTATTGGTTAATAAATCTACTTTTTTATGCAACTTAACTTTTTCAAATCCTTAAGGGGTGACGCTAGAGAGCTGAGGTCAAAAATTTGAAACGCAACCCTATGCCGTGTGGTACCTTATTTTAAAGGTCTTTAAAAAAGAAACATTTTATCGCAAACTCGAGGTCCGCACTTAATTCGGCAACTCCAAGCCTATAAAAATTAAAAATCGTAAAAAAATTTAAAATTTAAGTACCTTTTTGTCTCTTATTACCTTAAAAGTTGTTCAAAATGACCACCATGAACTCCTTGGTACCAATAAAGTCGATTTTGAAACTCTGCCAAGAAGTAACACCTGTCATTCTCCAAAATGTGAGAAGTGAGTTCCAAAATCGACTTCTTTACTGCCAAAAAGTTCATGGTGGTCATTTTGAACAACTTTTAAAGTAAATAAAGGTATTACATTTTTTTATGATTTTTAATTTTTAAAGGATTGCCATTTAAAAACAAATTAAGATACCAACCCAACCTCGGGTTTGCGGTAAAATGGTGTTTTAAGGACCCTTAAAATAAGGTACAACACGCTATAGGGTTGCTCTTAAAATTCTTCATCTCAACTCTCCAGCGTCACCTTTCAAGAGGTTTAAAAAAGTTAAATTACGTAAAAAAGTAGATTTATTAACCAATAAGATATACCTAAAATTTGGTGTCTGTATCTTTACTAATAGCAAAGATATTTGTCCATTCTCAAACGTTTCGGACACCCTGTATAGGGAGATACAGAAGTAATGTTATTTGTAAGGCATTCATTAACGATTTCGTTATATTGATTTTCTAATATGCAAATATATTGCACATAAACAAGATACCGCGAAATTTGGGTGATATCTTCATCTTTTCCTTCTTCAATTGAAGAACAATCCGCCACCAATTAAAAATTATCCTTACTCTCGAGTTTTCCTTGACGGTCGTTTATTGCACTGGTGAACAATTTAATTCTTTTAGCATTTTTACTCTTTATAGTACTCATTGAGGAACATTGCTTATTTCTCTTTCATGTTACCTATAGACCGAAAGATTTTCCCTATAATAACATTTTCTTTATCCCTTCTTTCTTGCATAGAAGAATAGACCGTCTCCAATTAAAAATAGTACCTTGCCCTCGAGATTATTGCCCTAGCTAACAATTTATTTATTATCATTTTTACTATATTACTCAATCGGGAACACCCCTTTCTCTTTGATATTACTTATAGACCAAAAGAATTTTCCTAGAATGACATTTTCCTAGAATCAAAGTACCATTCACAGGAAAAAAGTTTTTTAAACCATCTTAAAAAACCATAAATGCAAGTACATTATTGTTTTGTATTCACCCAAGGTAATGCTTATTTCTTTTAAAAATCTTGATTTTTTAAAAGCATTTTTTAATTGAAGAAAAGTATTAAATTAATTTAAAACAGTTAAGTACTTTCAGTGCTTTTTTATAAACCTGATTGTTCCATTTTAGCTGTTTAGTTAATTATTTATCCATAAACAAGTAAATAACAATTCTCTTCATTCTAGTAAAAAATATACCTTGAACGGTTGGTACCGGTAAACTCTATTGATTTAAACTGCGATAGTTACAATAATAAATCATATCATTTTTTGTATTGAAGTAACGGATAATAAAAAAATAAGTATCATACATTCATAAACCAAAATAACGAATAACGAATAGAAAATACAGTCAGACCTTTAAAAAAGGATGAATTTCATACAAATTTTTAGTTTAGGTACTTGAATTTAAACATACATATTTTGACTTGTGATATTAGAATAGGCGTTATGTTTTTAGTACACTAAGAACGTGACTTTCTTACTTAAAGATATGTTTACTTATTTGTTATATCAAGAAAGTTCTTCTGGACTTCACTGAATTTAACAGGCATACATTTTTTTTAAATACGAATATTTTTCCGTGTAGTTTAATAAAAATAATAAAACATAATTTTATTTCAGGGTTTTTCAGCGCTCTGCGCACTCCTGCTGTTGGCGAGCGCAGAAGAAAAATCAGAGAGCAAAGGCAAGGTCGCCGATAACAAAGCCGTTGAGTCCGCTCCTGAGGAAAAGAAGCAGGACAAGAGGGGGCTGTCTCTAGGATATGGCGGTTTCGGTAATGGAGGTGGTGATTACGGAGGTGGCGATTATGGAGGTGGCGGTTATGGAGGTGGCGACTCCGGAGGTGGTGGTTATGGAGGTGGCTACGGAGGTGGTCATGGTACTATAGGTAAGAAGATACTCTTTGATACAAATTTAAAACATCTGTAATATTTGCATGATTTTATAATACATTTTCGGTAATATAAAAATAATATTGCCCATAGTGTAATCTTGTCAAATTAAAATTTATTTATTTTTTAACAATAATAAAGAGGTTTTAGCGGATTAGCCGTCTGTATTCATAAACCAAATTTATGTTTCAATACTGTGTTGGACATGTTTTACTCGGTATCAATTAATTTTAAATCAACTGAACTTCTCTATTTCACAGTCGTTATTTCTTATTTAGAAAAAAGACGAAGTTTTTCATTACTTTAATATGAAAATGACGTTTTATTATTAAACAAATACAGCATTATATCTAACTTAATTCTTTTTTCAGATCTAGGTCAGCATCATGAAAAAACGGTTACAATAGTCAAGAAAATAGGCCAACCATATCCAGTTGAAAAAACCGTAGCTGTACCCGTAGAGAAAAAGGTAGCATACCCTGTTAAGGTGCCAGTACCTCAACCCTACCCTGTGGAAAAACAAGTACCGATCCCAGTAAGGGTACCAGTACACGTGAAGGTCCCCATTCACAAACCAGTACCAGTAGAAAAAATCGAACACTATCATGTTAATGTGCATGTAGACCAACCATACCCTGTTAAAGTATTGGTACCACAGCCCTATCCGGTCGAAAAGACTGTGCACGTACCCTATAAGGTTTTAGTACCCGCTCCTTATCCCGTTGAAAAACAAGTACCATATCCAGTTAAGATACCAGTACATGTACCCAAACCTTATCCAGTAGAAAAAGTGGTACCCTATCCAGTTAAAGTACATGTTGACAGACCCTACCCAGTACATATTCCTAAGCCTTATCCAGTACATGTCGAGAAAAATGTCCCATATCCAGTTTTCAAACCAGTTCCGGTACCTGTCAAAGTAGGTGTAGAACGTCATATTCCCTATCCAGTCGAGAAACCACAACCTTATCCAGTAAAAGTACCAGTACCAGTACCATACCCGGTAGAAAAGAAAATACCAGTACGAGTGGAAAAACCAGTACCTTATGCCGTTAAAATTCCAATTTTTAACCCAGTTCCTTATGAAATACAGAAAAAAGTACCTGTTGAGATAGAAAAACATGTACCAGTACCTGTAAAAGTTCCAGTAGCAGTACCAATTCACGAACATGATCATGGTAGCAGTGGTTATAGCGGCGATATTGGAGGTGGTGATATTGGAGGTGGTGATATTGGAGGTGGTGATATTGGAGGTGGTGGTTATGGCGGTGATATTGGAGGCGGTGATTATGGAGGACAAGACTTGGGAGGTTCCATTGGTGGGGGAGATGAGTATGGAGGTGGAATAGGGCACCATTAGTCAAAATGTATATTTTAGGTAAAATATTGTTAAATTCTTGTCAGTATTATATTGTGTTGTTTTTGTCTTATATTGTGATTTTTGTTATGTAATAAACTTTTTTTATATAAATCCTTTAAATTGTTTCTTTCCTCTCCGAGACTATACACATTTCCTACAGTAAAATTCAAATATGTCTTAAGAATGTTATTGTAGACATATACATTGTAGACGAAAATATTTTTAAAATTACTCTCACTTACCTCAAGTATGGGATATTCGCTGGAATGTGGTACTTAGAGCCGGGATCAAAGTCGATTTCTGATCTTAAAACTGGTGGTTTTACGCCTTGGTACTGCTCTCTGAAAATTTTAGTTTTCTTTTTGAAAAAAAAACCTTTTTAAAAACATTTATACTCGTATTAACATCAAAAAGAATAGAGTATTTGTGCAGTTCATATAATTTAATAATTCTCCATTGCCACTGTGTCAGTAATAATGATTCACTTCAAAAACATGCTAGATTATATAGATTGTTTATTAAAATCAGAAAAAATCATATTTACCTCAGAATATGCCAGTGGCAGTTATATTCTTCCCTTCCAACTTTTCCATTAAAAACATCATACCTCCATTTATCCATTACATAAGCAAATGGAAGAAAGGCTACCTTCTCCAAGGCCATTTGGTAGAGGAAGTTTATGTCAACTGCTGTGTCATCTACGGAGACTTGTACTAAACCTAATGCTTGAAGATGTTTTGGGGTGCCTATGGACAAACCAATGGCTTCCCCTATTGCTTCGTGGAAAGCTAAAAAAACAAAAATTTAAAGTAAGGAATAACAACATTATAGGAGCAGTACTGAGCGTTCATTGCTACAATTTTGTATGCTAACATTATTGTTGTTTAGTTTATTGCTACAAAAAAATAATGCTTGTAGTATGGCTGCATCAAGGTGGCAACAGGAAATATGCTACCCAAATAAATCTGAAAAATTGTTTTTATATTCTCTATGTAAATTAAATGTTTATAGCGGTTGCTGTTATTCATTTATCTTGGTCTTTATTAACAAAACAAGGACTTTCTACTACAAATTTTTGGCGGGAATGTCGAAATTTGTCAAATGTGATCCCATTGGCGAAACATCGCGAATTCCAGTGTTGTAGGGTCATTGAAAAATCTATAGGAATGACCTTTAATGCGTAACCCATCCAATGAAGAAGTAGAAGGTTCCTAAAATCTTCTTCGTGTATATCTCAAAGCAACATCGGTTCAGGAACCTTTCAATTTTGCAACAAAAACCAGCATTTCTGCGAAATTTTGACACATCATATCTTAATAATTTCGAGTAAATAAAATGCAAGCCTTTTTCTCAGGGCAATCTTCGAAAATTCAAAAACTTTTAAATATTGCACGTCCCCGATGCAACTAAACCTATTTATTTACTTTACCTAAAAAATAAGCAATTTAAATTAGTGGGGGGTATTCTTAGGTAATTAGCGAATAAAATAAACTCAAAAATAATCATTAAATAAGGAAAATAGAGTGGAAAATGTGGGCTAAAAATAGGATTTGTCGGAAAAATTCAAGAAAATTGTGTTTTTACCCCTTAAATACGCTTCTTGATGACCCATTCGGTATTCATTTTGAAGTGTGATTGTCCCTTTCTAAGATAGTGTTAAAAAATTGGAAAAAAATTAGATAGGAAACAATCCAGAGTAATTCAAATGTACCAATGTCGAGGGCAAAAAAAGTAAAAAAATCGAAATTTAATCGGCGATTGCTCTCTTCCTATAAAGAATGAAGAAACTAAAAAATATTAAAATTTGTAGTAGAAAATCTTTTTTTTTTGCTAATAAAGACCAAAATAAATGGATAAAAGCAACCACCATAAATATATATTTAATTTATGTGAAGAATAAAAAAAACTTTCAGGTTAATTTAGATTAAATCCATATTTCCGATTAGAATCGCAATATTCTTTTCAAATACGATTTTCATAAAATGAATTATAAAATATTTCGAAACTTTTACTCATACATTAAAAATGCCTACATAATACAGGGAAAGGATTTTATAGTGATACAATGCGATATCTCAGAAACGGTTTGGAATATTTTAATAAAAATTTAGCAAGGTAGTATGGGGTCATATTTTACGAAAATGTTTGACATTTACCCTCTTACATATTTTGAAGGGCGGCAAGTTATAAATGTCAATTGGAAAGGTACATTTTTTAAAAAAATTCGTTATTTCTCCTTCAAAAACTATGTATAGGTATAAGTAGAAAAGTGTTTCATTTACTCTATTGGCTCCATAGTTACGAATTTTTAAATAAATGAAAAAGAAGATTTAAAACAATTGTAACATACCTAAAATTTATCGATGGCCGTGTTTTAAAATGTGTTCGAAATGACCTCTATCTAATTTCAACAATTTGAAAAAAAAATTGACAAGATTGCCCAGCCACACTTTTTGCGGCAAGTCCAAGACAACGCGAATGGCATGTGTGGAGGTAGGGAGATTGGTCGTGGGATCCCTGTAAACTGGCCTGCAAAGTCTCCTGGTCTGACCTCCTTATATTTTTTCTTGTGGGGATTTATAAAAGGAAAAGGTATGGCTACTGCACTAACCACACCAAAAAACCAGAAAGGAAGATTTTACGATTGATTTCACGTAATCAGCGACCAAAAATTTACCAGAAATAAAATCTAAATCTCTTGAGAGAGAAATCAAGTTGAAATTTATTGACCATTGCCATAGAAGGGAAAATAAGTTAATTTAGGCAAATGGATAGTAGGTCAAAGTGAGTTCACTGAATAACAGGTTGAAAGTCATTTATTTTGAATATTGATTTTTAATGAATCAAGCCATCGAGCAATCAGGGATCTCCAAGTTATTTATAACCCGTCAAACGATATGGTCCCCCACCTACTTTTTGAGAACGGGTGTTGCCAGGCTTTAAGTTATGTAGAATATTTGCAGATCAATAGACTACCAAAATAACGCAGTTACTCTGTGACGAAATTTAGAGTGAGAGTGGCAAAGTCACTTCACGGAGCGTCGCGTCGTCTGGTCATTGAGAAATATGATGGATCTGCAAGGCGTAATTTTGTTTGCACTTGCCAGGCAGATCGGAATATACGTGTGAAGGGATATTTTACGTAATGTTTGGTTTTTCCTGATACAACTTTATCCATAAAAGTTGCGGAATAATGCGTCAGTTCCAACTGTGTGGAAAAATAAATTATTTTCATCCGAAACTGCTTCTTTCTAAGGTTTGCTTGGTGGCATGCAGATACAGGAGAGCCATTATGGTTGCGCACTGAGACGAAATTATAGCGGTTGATCTTTGTCCAACACACAAAGGCTAGTTATGCATAAACAGTAGGGTGGATCGAAAAAATCTTTTTTTGGATTTTCAGTTGACCTTACCTGGCGAAAGTTGTCAGTAAATATCATGATTGTTTTAGCCAAATCTCAAAATTTTCGAACATCATCTTCAGGTTCCCCGCGAGTGTCAAAGTTTAGGGAAAATGTCAATTTTTTACCTTTACCAAAAAAATAACGGAATGTTTTTCTTTAATTATTTTACTTGGGCTGATATGCCCAATCAAAGTTGTGTTATTAAAAAAAAACTCGGAATTTTTGATAAGCATCTAGAGGTTCCCCTGCTGTATACAAATTAAGAAAAAAATTAAAATAAAAATCTTTTTAAAAAAATATATTTTGTGTAATTTTTGTTAAGAAAATGATTTTTGTTTTGCTTGATAGACGAAACAAAATCATTTTGTGGTATTAAAATATGGAAGCTTGTTCCTAGAGTCTATTTTGGCCCTAATGAATCCGTCTCTAGCTTCTTGGCCTGAAACAGCTAGAGAAGCCTCTGTTACAAGCTTAATACTCCTCTCCCCAGCTTGGGTGTGGTAAGAAAATGTAGGAAGAGGCATATTTTAAAATTTATGCCACACCCAAGCCCAAGCTGTGGAGAGGAGTATTAAGCTTGTAACAGAGGCTTCTCTAGCTGTTTCAGGCCAAGAAGCTAGAGACCGATTCATTAGGGCCAAAATAGACTCTAGGAACAAGCTTCCATATTTTAATACCAAAAAATGATTTTGTTTCGTCTGTCAAGCAAAACAAAAATCATTTGCTTAACAAAAATTACACAAAATATATTTTTTTAAAAAGTTTTTTATTTTAATTTTTTTCTTAATTTGTATACAGCAGTGGAACCCCTAGATGTTTATCAAAAACTCCGAGCTTTTTTTTAATAATACAACATTGATTGGGCATATCAGCCCAAGTAAAATAATTAAAGAAAAACATTCCGTTATTTTTTTGGTAAAGGTAAAAAATTGACATTTTCCTTAAACTTTGACACTCGCGGGGAACCTGAAGATGATGTTCGAAAATTCTGAGATTTGGCTAAAGCAATCATGATATCTACTGACAACTTTCGCCAGGTAAGGTCAACTGAAAATCCAAAAAAAGATTTTTTCGATCCACCCTAATAAACAGCTTGCTAAAGGTCAACGTTTATAACAAATTTTTGGAGTGCGCACATGAATAATTAATTTTTAAAATTATTGCTGAATCTGATACAGTGTGTATAAGTTATCTAGTAAGCTATAAAGAATATGTATTGTTGTTGAAGCTAAGAATAAAAGGATTACAGATGTCTGAAGAGACTTTTTCGGCCTAGGCCGGAAGGCGTTGCCCAATAACATTAGGCGTTCTGATAAAATTTATCAGTAGAAAATTAATTTCTTAAATTTGTACCTGGATTCGCTCCGTCTCTGAACACTTTCGGCTGGTTCTTGTAGGCCATAAAATAGTGAATGTGCGCCATTTCGTGATGGGCGGTGATCAAGTCTTTCATATTTACGTTCGTGCACATTTTGATCCTAAAAAAATGTTACAGACGAATTAATGATTCATAAAAACTTAAGTGCAGGATTTAAATTTATAATATACTTCTTATACCTCTTCGTGAAATCGTGAGATACTTTATTAGAAAGTAGAGTGTTTGGAACTTATTGAAAAATAAATGGTGAAGATGTAATCGTGCAACCCTTTTCATAAAGCTTTTTCTAAATGTAAGATTTTCTTGCAAATAATTTACAATTTCTAACATAACTAACTTATGTTTCCTGGTTTATACAGGGTGTCTGAAAAGTCTTAATATAAGCAAATATCTTCGCAATTAATAAAGATAGAGAACCCAAATTTTAGGTGTATCGATTTGGTTAATAAATCTACTTTTTTATGTAATTTAACTTTTTCAACGCCCTTGAGGGGTGGCGCTAAGGAGTTGAGGTCAAGCAACCCTATGCCATGTGCTACCTCATTTTAAAGGTTTTTAAAAAAGGAACGTTTTACCGCAAACCCGTATGGCAATTCGTTTTTAAATGGCAATCCTATAAAAATTAAAAATAGTGAAAAGAAAAAATGAAAATTTAATTACCTCTATTTCTCTTATTACTTGTTCAAAATGACCACCATCTTGGTAGTAATAAAGTCGATTTTGGAACTCTGCCAAGAAGTAACACTTGCCATTCTCGAAAATGTGAGAAGTGAGTTCCAAAGTCGACTTTATTACTGCCAAGAAGTCCATGGTCCTCAGTTTGAACAACTTTTAAAGAAATAATAGAAATAAAGGTACTTAGATTTTTATTTTTTTTCACGATTTTTAATTTCTATAGGCTTGCCATTTAAAAACGAATGAAGATACGGACCTCGGATTTGCGGTAAAATGTTTCATTTTTGAAGACCTTTAAAATGAGGTACCTCACGGCATAGGGTTGCTTTTAAAATTTTTGACCTCAATTCCCTAGCGTCATGCGTCACTTCTCAAGGGGGTTAAAAAAGTTAAATTACATAAGAAAATTATATTTATTAACCAATAAGATACACCTAAAATTTGGCGTCTTTATCTTTACTAATAGCAAAGATATTTGCCAATACTAACACTTTTCTGACACCCTGTATGTATAAGTATAAGTACAGGTTGTGCACCGACAAAATTTTACAGGGGATCCTTTTTGTCAGAAATAGGAAATAAAATTTCCTGTTAACATCGTCTGGACATAGGGTGAGAAAATTTTAATTTTATTCTAATTATCTTATTTATAAGAGGGGTTTTGCGTCCGTAATAAGTCAGCATGTCTTTCTCGTCCACTTCGCCACTAACATTTTCTATTGCTGTCTTATTTATCTTACACATTTGTAATGATAGTTCATTCCTAAGGCGCGCCAGCTCGGTTACATTCCATCGGCGTGGATTTGATAAACAGCCAACTGTGTTAGAATAATTTATAATTACAAGTGGATTCATTGTTCGTATTATAACATGAGCAATAGAGTTTTTCCTAGAATCCGTAGTTTGATCGATCGTTAACCACACTTTATTACTGCTGATTTGAGCAATAATGTTGTTTTAAATTCTTTCGCACACACATGTCCTGCGCAACGTTGTTTCACTTGGCAATTTCCATTGAGAAGCGTATTTTTCCCAAAACTGACGAAACGGTTGTTTGTGAACTGTTTTAACTGATATATTACACGCACTCATCATAAATAGATACGATATGCGGCATAAGGTCTTTGGTCGCTTTGCTTATATTTATGAGCTGCAGAGGATATAAAAAAATCCAAGATACCAAAAAGTTAGGAGACAAAAGAGGGATGTTGTCTTTTTACAAAAGGATAGTTATTCTGATTGCGAAAAAGATTTAGGGCGAAGGGGTAAAAGGATCGTAAACCCGAAAATACTACCACTTTTTACATTATTCCAAGTAATTATAAGGATATCTCATAGGTACTACAAAAAGTACGATTACTGTACTGATATGAAAAATTTCAATCAAGCATCTATCTATAGGTTTAAAATAAATAAGAAAAATCCAAACAAACTTTATTTTATCACTGTATTTCGAAAAACGAAGCGTTTTCGGATATAAGTTAATAGTCACTTATCATTATCTCCACTTCCAAAGGGAAATCTGAACTATTTGCCAAACAATTCGCTGTCAATTCCACCTTTATTCCTTCTGCCAATTTCGCTCTTCCAACCGATACGTCTGTACCCAACAAAATGTCCAACATAATACTGAAGTTCAATCAAGTTCAAAAAATTCTTCTATCCTATGACACCAAAAAAGTCCTAGAGTCTGGATGACATACCAGCAGTTGCTCTAAAAAAAATGCTCTCCAGAATTTCCATCCATTTTAACTCGTCTTTTCCAGATCTCGTATGACAAGAGTATCTTCTCAGATAGCTGGAGGACTGCTCGTTTGCAGCCTGTCCAGAAGAAATGTTCCATGTCCCTTCCGTCCAATTATATCTCTCATCTCTCAGTTGTCAGCAAAGTTATGGAGAGAGTCATCAACTTACAAATTCTCAAATATCTAGAAAAACACAAAATCATCCATGCCAGACAGTGCGGATTTCGTCACCAAAGATTAACAACCAATCTCCGTACCTAGAGTCACATAACTGGAACAAGTCATGGTGCATCCCAGATTGTTGCTCTTGATATTTCCAAGGTCTTTGACCAAGTATGGCTGCATTCCCCAACAAACTTCCTTCTTACGGTTCTCCTCCCAAACTATGTACCCGGATTGGCAGCTTTCTCCCTATTCGGCGCATATCTATCGCGGTGGAGTGTCACTCATCTTCCATCCTATCAATGCCGATGTACCCCAATGTTTAGTCCTGGCTCCAACCCTACTCTTTCTTCACATTAATGACCTGCTCTCTTCAACTACCAATCCCATCCGCAGTCATGCTGACGATAGTACTTCATTCCAACATTTATTTTTCCACGCAAGTCTCGAATCTAGAGCTGGATAATAGACGCAGATCTATGCACCTATCCCTTTCCCAAGATCTCAATTAACCTTATATTGGGGCGCCAAGAACGTTGTTCAGTTCAACGCCTCCAAAACCCAGTCTTGCTCCCTACCACACAAACAATCGGACAACACTTTCCCCATCCACATGAAATGTTCGATTTTGTAGGCATCGCTTTCGAACAAGATTTCCACTGGCACAAATACATCACTTCAATATTCACATCAGCACCTAAAATGCTTGGTTGTCTCTTCGAGCCGCTTTCAACTTACCCTCTATGTTTCCCAAATAAGACCTAACCTAGGGTGCTGTCCCCACATCTGGAAGGCGGCATTACCTTCAACGCTTAACATCCTTGATTCTATCCAAAGGAGAGCCATTCGACTCATCAATGATCCAGTCCTCATAAGAAAGCCCCCTTCCCTCGCTCATCGCCGCTTTTCTACCGATACTTCCACGGATTTTGCTCTGAAGAGCTAGCCGTTATAATTCCCCCCTTGACTGTTTCTAACAGAACAAAAAGAGGCGAGTTACGTATGCATCCCTTTACTGTACAGCTACAAAAGCCTAGATCATTTCACTTCTATCGCTCATTCATCCCTAGGGTCTTTGGATTATTGCCTGCAGATGTATTCCCTTTCCCGCCCAACCCCCAATCCTTAATATCCCGTGTCAATACTTTACATTTCCCTTTTCTTCAGACGCCCATGGTACGTTAGTGCGTAGGCTTAAAGTTCACGTGGGCTGTCTCAGATAAAAAAAAATAGTAGGTACATGTTTTTGACTAAAGACGTGTCTGTCAAATTTCGTCGATTTGCACCGAGTCTTGCACCCTGTATAAAGAATGTATCGAATTTCATTTGTTAGTGGTGTTCCACGGGTAGAAAAATGCAGCAAAAAGGGAGATAGCTTCTAGGATTATACTTACCGGAAATCTCGCCTATTGCAGAAATCCCAAGCAGACGGTGTGCATAAAACAACTCTATCAACAGGTTCCTCAAAAATGGAACCTTGCCAAAAATCTAATGGCATGGCACTCATATTAAGAGACACGAAAAAGTCTTCGGCTAATCGAAACATGTCGATAGGTGTATAGCCCTGTAAAGGAATACGTATTGGTTTTTTATTATCATATTAAGTTATCATTAAGTTCATATTACCTGTCGCACCATTTCAGGAGTAACGTCAAGGAAATGCTGTCCTGGATATGGTTGGGTTATGTCAAAGATATTTGACCAAGACTGAGCCCACATATTTCCTAAAAGGTAAATAAATCAAGAATGTAGTTTTTTCTATATACATAATATGTTTGCCTTTTTATATTACAGTGGCTATGCGGCCTACAGAGTACAGAGAACAGGTAAATAAAATAAATTATATTGTTTAGTAATTTTGAAATTCAAATATAAATTGTTGTTAAAACTGCTTTTAAAGAATGAAAAAAAGTACAATATGGACAATTGGACAACGCTGTTCAGTTGCCTCTTAATGGCAACTCATAAAACTTCCTAGAAAATTTGTAAAATAAAGTTGTTTCTAATTTTTCTCGCAAATTAATAAAGCAAAGAGCAATTTAGTACCTACTTTATACAATAATGGAACTAAATTTATTGAAGCAACACGTTCCAAGATGAAAAATATTTGAAAACCAAGAAAATCTGAAATATTAGAATAATATAAGTTTTTAATGACGACTTATTAATAATGACAGGACAGAAGCCCGCCAAACATAACTGATCAACTAGACTTTAATTTAAACCGGTACCAAACAATAAATTTTTTTAGTGAGTCTGAACGTTATAAAATCGATTTTCAGAACATTTCTAGAGCTAAAAGGATTCGAAAACAAGCATTTTGTTCATAATTTTGACAGCACTTTCTAGTCAGCAAATAATAAAAATTGTGAAACAGAGCCAGTACTCGATCATAGAGTTATTGGTTATTTGCAGTCTAAATTTTCGTTTTGCCAAGAAACTGTTGTTCAAGTACTACTCAAGAAATTAGTTTTTACCCAATATATGACTAGGCAACGGAGCTTGTCTACTAATTCGCTCAGGTCCATAATATTCTCTCAATCTCCTTCTGACATATGCATGTAACAACTCGTAAAGAGGTTTGATTTCCTCCCAGGCATCTTCTAAATCTATTTCCAAAGCGGGACTTTCAAAAGGAAAGGACCAGTAGTCAGCTGTAGTGGTAAAATCTAAAAAAACAATATTTTGTTGTTAGTTAAAAATTTTCTCACAAAATAAACTGTTCATATCATCTTTAAAAATGGTTTGGAAAGTGGCTGTATAATAAAATTTTGGGACCATATTTTTTATACGAAAATCTACAGTTGAACGCTATTCAGGTTCCCTCACATTTAAGTTAATAACCGCATTGGCAGTAATTGTTGATCCAAATAGTTGATCCAGGTATTCCATATGAAAGAATATGGTTCAACAAGATGGGGTACCAACCCACTTTGGTACTAATATTCGGAGGTATGAGATTTTTCCAAACCGCTGGATAAGTCGACGAGGTGTAGCTGAATGGCCACCAAGATCTCCGGACCTTACGCTGTTACACTATATTCCTTGGGGATATTTGAAAGAGCGAGTGTACCAGAATAGACCACAAAAGATTGACTACCTAGAAGATAGAATTCGAATTGAGATCAATAACTTAGAGACCAAACTATTCTTAATCCAGTAAATAGTTGTTACCACCGACTTGGCGCATGTCAAGTAGAAGACGGGGGTCATTTTCAATATTTGTAACGTTAAGTCACATCAGGTGAGTACTTACTAACTACCTGTAACATATTTTAAATAAACAAGTCGATATATTTCAATCATTTTTACAATATCATTACTTCGACTATTAGTCCTACAAAAACTAGTAATCAAAAATATAACACATGGTTGATTAATTCCATTAAATTTAGTTTTTAAGGAGCTTTTCAACGAACCCCCATTTAATATGGGTTGTTATTTTTAAAAAAAGGTGGGGTTAGATGGTTGAAAGGAGACGGTTGAAAATATTACAGAAAAATAAGTAAACAGTTCAATTAATTAACGTATTTTAGCGTTTTACTTACAAATAACGCATTCAAGAAATATGAATTTTATGCGGTACTTCTGGCCTGTATGTAGAAACATCAAATTAGGCTTCAAATAAATTTGACTAATAATTGATGAGAACGATTTTAAGTTAACACTCTCACTTTTTAATCACCTGAACTAATCATGAACTAATGCAGATAATGGATAGTTATAGACAAGAAATGTATTTGGTTATGTGACTGTGTGATTAAAGAATTAAAAGACATAAGAAAAACAGAGTTTTATTATAGTGGTAAAAAGTTATGTAAAATGTAGTTATACAGGATGTTAAACAATGAGGTCATGATTATTCAATTTGTCTTCCTAAACAATGTATTAGGGGGACTGGGATGTTGACCCTTTTATTCAACTGGAAAAAATGAGAATGTGGGTTTTAAATTCTGTTACAATATGGATGAAATAGCAAAGTTGTCACCAAAGATATTTCAAAAGCTTAGTAAAAGGATGGGGATCAACTAACTAAAGTGGAAAAGAACTCCAAAAGTTTTAAAATCTTATTCCGCATAGTCATATTACAGCATCCAGATAATATTGCACCTATTATAATTTACTTTAAATGACAGAAATCATCCAAATATTTTTTTATTACCTACAAAAATTTAATATTAAAATACATTTTAGTCGATAATAGTGTATTTCTAATGTCTTGGAAGTGTATGGGAGGAAAAATAGAGCTAGAGTAAAACAGAACTAGGATTAAATCAAGAATTATTTGAGGAATAAGGTTTAATAGGTAAAGAAACTTAGAAACAGGCATTTTTTATGTTCTGACAGCCCAAGAAAACCGAAGTCTAAGTACTATGTACCGTGGGTCTACTGGGAAAATCCGACTCACACATCCAGAGCTGGAAACATCCGTATGGACTTCACCAGCCCGTTAAGAGGATGTGTGGGGTGTGGTACCATCTCGGTCGAGGAAGAAATCCTCTACCACCTTCCAATAATTGACAGTTACAAAATATCCATGGCGCCTCTCGGTGGCAAAGCTGGCGCCGTACCAATTCGGCCACTGGAGACCCAGGTTGAGTTGAAGAGACGACCAGAAGCGTCGACGGACTCAAACAAGACGAAAAAGAAGAAGATGAAGATGTGTACTTCTGATACCTAATCACATAAATATGCCTTACTGTTTAGTCGTGCTGCTGTATTGGACACATGCATCATCTGTTCATATAGATCTTTCATCTTCTGTCCAGTTTGTCTTCTCCATTCCGTCCAAACATGCTGAAGTTCGTCCCAGTTCCGACTTTTACCCATAATTTTGGTGAGATCTGGTTGAAGTCTAAGTCCACAATGAAAATGATCATTGAAACTGCAGATTGAGGCAGTGTTGTAGATGGCAAGCATGTCGTTGATTAGCCTGTTATACTAAAAGTTAAAATAAAAAATAGAGAAATCAGCTAGTCTTTATTTCACTATGTTTGGAACAAACGAAAATATACAACTGAAAAAATTTCGAAAATTTTAAGATCGTTAATGGGTTCTTAAAATTAAAAGGTACAAAAATAGTACGGTTGTAAACAAGAACCACGGCTATCCATTAAATGGGATTAAAGAAATATTACGCAGTGCAATATGCAAAACGATTCGCAGAATGTGGGATGGTGCTATACTTCATTAGAAGAACAGAAAAATAATAATTATTGTAGTCATTTTAATAAATATGTTGCAAGAAAATAGCATAAATTCCAGTCTGTTTTTATTATAATAATTATAGATATAATTATGCTGCAAAAAGAACACTAAAAATTTTCATTAATAAAGTTTTTGTTTTTATTAACTTCATACTTACTCTATCTAACTGATCAGGTGACAACGCTGCTGGTCCAATCACAGAGTAGTACCGGATTTGTCTATAGGTCTGAGGATCAGGAATGTTATTGACATCTCCAGCATGATTGAGCAGGTCCCATATTCCATGTTGGAATTCCGAATAGGCTTGTTGAGCTTGCAACTAGAAAATCAAAAATGATCTGATTAAGATTACAATTAAGATTTAATTCATAATTTTAAATTATTAAAATATTTTTACTCTGCACAATATGTTTTTCTATATTTAGACAGAAGATAAAAGCTGGACAGGGAAGAGATACTAAAGTTTTACCACTAGGCGCTCTTAAAATTGTAATTTTATGTAAAGGAACAGTAATTTATAGATGTTAAGTAGTAAAACCTTCAGAGCTTCAGAGGTTAAGCCCTTTGGAGGAGCCCTGTAATTGTTGTTAAGCTAGTGCTATAAACTTCATCACGTAATAACGCAATATTCCTTGTTGCAGTAAAAAGAACTGGAGTCGTATGGCGTTACATATCAATTTTCATTGGGTAGATGTAATGTCGATTACAAGGTTTAAATAAAAATGGTTTCAAAATTGTCAATGCTTCCTCAAATTTAGAACTCCTAGACCATGGATTTATTATATTATAAGGATTCGATGTCCATATACTGTGAGCGTATCTAACGTGAAGCCTTATATTTGTTGTTTGTTTTCGCCCAGGTTTTTAGTTTACGAACTACGTACTTGAATCAAGAAGGGTAGTAGAAAGAGATAGAATATCATTGGAGTGTTGGAGCTCAGAAGTATTGCTGTCTGTGCTGGTTGTTTAGGAAAACGGCTGAACCTCGGTCTGAACACTCGGTTACACGTACGTCTTTGTCTAATGAACTACAAAAGGAAAAGTGCGACGTATAGATTTATATAGATTTATAAATGACTCTGAGCGACTTTAAATAAACACCTTTAGAAATAACATAACCTATAAATAATAAAACCTTTTTAACTTAAATTTATTATTATTTAGCAGAAAAATAAAATATTTTAGGGCTTTTATTACTTTTAGTAAATCTTGTGATGCTTCTAACGTATTTTTTGTACAAAAATACAAGGTAAAATAAGATGTGACCAATGTTTACAAATTGTGTTTACAGTGTCGTTTAGAATGGTTTGTTTTGGCTTCAAAGAATGTTACATCATCCCGTATCCAGTCTTAATACATCCATGTCCTAGACGGTGGAATTGAGAAGATTCAAACAGGTTAATACAATGAAATATAGGCACTGAAAAGCCACCTTAACCTTTAGTTCTTCAGAGGTCGTAGGAATAGAAAAGAAAAACATTTTTAAAATATAAGTAGAATAAGTATAGAGTAGGTCTTATTTAAAGAGATCTTTATTACAATCCATTAAAATTGAAAAAGGTAAGAAACATAAACCTTTATTTTGGCCAATACGCTCGTCTGTAAGGCAAAACAAAAAAAAACATTTGTTTTTCAGTTCTTTTTGTTCGTTTTTGTCATAGGCATAATTTCATCTTAGGTTTTTGTTATCCAGAAGTGCAGACAATGTTGGGCCACATAGACAGTCAATAAAGTCAGTAACCCTTTGTAAATTCGGTATGAATTTTTTAATTATAATAAATATATCCAGCTAGATTCTCCAACGCTAGTTCGGTCTAATTTGACAACCAAACGTTCTAAACTGACAGGTGTAAGAAAAAGACAACTAAGCTTTATACTATGAATTTATTTCTGAGCTTTTTCGCAAATTTATAAAGAAAAGGGCAATTTTAGTACGTACTTTCGACAATAATAGAACTACATTAATTACAGCAACTCGTTCCAAGATGAAAATCATTTGGAAACCAAGCAATTCGCTAAAATATCAGAATAATTCACAAGTTTTTAATGACGACTTATTAACAATGACAACACAAAAACCTGTCAAAACATAACTGATCAACTATAAGATCTTAATTTAAACCAGTACTAAATCTTAAACCTTCTTAGTGAATCTGAACGATCATGTCGAATCATTTATGTACAGGGTTATTCATTATATTTTGCCTCCCACCTACAGCTCTTATTACGAGTTATAGAAAAAAACTTTAAATACAAAAGTTTTAGGTTTTTTCACGTAGTATCTTTTGCTAATAGCGGAAATAAAAAATCGACTTTACAACATTGAAAAAATTAATCGAGTCAAATTTTTTTAAATGGAACACCCTGTGTATTATTAGCTCAAATGATAGATCTCTTTGTTCTGATTAAAAAAATATATAATTTGTTAGCATTTGGTTCAGTCACTTTTGAAATATTTGAGTTTAAAAAAAAATCTTTATTTAAACGTTTTCGAGGCATCTTGATTATATTAAAGCAACAAACTTTAATGACTGATGATCTCCAATTGTGGAAAAATAAGATATAAACTGAAATATTTCAAAAGTGGCTGAACCAAATGCCCACAAATTATATATTTTTGAAATCAGAACAAAGAGATCTTTCATTTGAGGTAATAATATATAGGGTGTTCCATTTAAAAAAATATGACTCAATTAATTTTTTCAATGTTCTAAAGTCGATTTTTTATTTCCGCTATTACCAAAAGATACTACGTGAAAAACTCTAAAACTTTTGTATTTAAAGTTTTTTTCTATAACTTGTAATAAGAACTGTAGGTGGGAGTCAAAATATAATGAATAACGCTGTACATCCACTGGCAATTCAAACTTTCAGGTTAACATGGAAATCTAATGCACATATGAAAGTTTGAGTTTTCAATGAATGTGCCTTAGCAAAAGGAAAATAACTATTTACCTAACAAGTGCGGAAAGTGATACTTTTCCGCACGCGACTGCAGTTGACCGAATGACGGGATCGGAGTTCGGTCAGCAGTCGAGTTCTGAAAAGACACTTTCCGTACGTGTTGGGTACAATCTTCTTTCTACGAGCGTGAGGAAAATTATCTAGTTTTGCTATTTTTTTAAATATTTTATTTCAGTATAGACGTCAAAGTGAAAAAACAATTGAAAATTCAAACTTATTTTATTTTCATTTGTTATTAATTAACAATATTAATATCAAAATAACAGTAACTTGCATTTCTTAAATTTATGGCCCTAATTAACTGCTATAGAAAGACTTATTGCAATTCCAGAATTATTTATGTTTTGTGTATGTTCAACATGAGGTGGCTGAAGGTCAATTGCTGCTGGTTGCTGCGATTTAGAAGTGGTAGCCTGGTTTTGGAGGATACGATGTGTATTTTGTTTTGGAAAGACTTGTCTACTATCCTTCAGCAACTTTGGCGGAGTTACGTCCACCAAGGCGCTTAAGACTCGTGATGTCTCCTCCTCAGTCTACTAGCAGAGTGGTTGAAGACCGTCTAAAACAATGCTCAGTGTAGAGCTCGGGATTTGGCAGTTTTAGGTATTCAGCCACGTACGTGGGCATCTTGCCGATTTTGTTAATTCCAACACATTGGACAGAATATTTTTCGTTTTGGTAATTTTAAAAAATCTTCTATGGAATGTCTTTGTGGTCGCAGTAATGCATATATTTTGATTAAGTTCAAATTTCGTTCCCCGCTTACTACAAAGCTTCTGCGTTGATGGACTTTATTATCAAGAATCATAATATGGATCAAAGATCTTCAATGATATCTAGGGCCAAATAAGTTAATTCTTTACGGCGGCAGACGCATGTCACCCCAATTAATGGGGCTATAAACTTTTAGTGTGTATCTTTTAGATGTTATGCATAATAGGTCACAATAATTTTTGTAAAGGTATTTATATTTGTATCCTTTTCCTTATTCATATTAACAGTCACAGCTTTTAAAAATCATCTAAAACTTGAAAATAAAACTGATGGACTTTGTACGAGGAGACCCTCTACATAATTATTTTATAAATAATGTGTTGCATTTAAACTTTGTTGAACTGTTTAGAATGCGTACCCGATCGATGATCTATTTATTAATTCTAGAAATATAAACTTAACAGCTTAATTACGAATCTAATATGGATGAAATCATGTCATTAATGACGCACTTGTATGTACTACAATGACAATAATTCTTAAAATATATGTACATCTAATAGCAAATAAATTATATCTACGCATCATAATAATTATAACTCTATATATAAACTTACAATTTTCTTAGTTGGTATGGTCAAGGTTTGGCCTTAATTTTGTTAATGTGTTAGGCGCATGTTGCATTTATTAAAATTACCACCCGCACCTACAATATCAGTAATAAATTAGTAACTTCTTTATACTTTAAGAAGTTTAATTTGCAATAACTTTTTCTTAACTTTTAAGGAAAAATTAGGAACATCAACGCACAAACAAAAATTTTATAACAACTACGAGTGTCTCAAATTTGCAAAATCTGATTTTTCATGTGTAGAATCCGTAAGCAAAAATATGGTAAACAAATTCTGCAGCAATACATTTCTGCCAAAATAGCCTTTAAAGATTAAATTAAACAATTATAACATATTAACAATATTATATTTAAAATCAAAAATTCCTATAATCTACAAATTCGTTTAGGGTAGTTCAGAATTTTTGCAATTTTAGTTTTTATTGTCGCGGGAAGTTTATCATCAGATTCTTTAATTTTATTTCTGAGAAAAGGAGGATTTTCTGTAGTAATATATTAAGGGATGGGGAAATTATCGAAAATCATTCCGAAGATTTTTTGCCGTGGAAATCGCTCGAGGGCTTGCCCGAGAGCGATTTCCTAATGGCAAAAAATCTGAGAATGATTTTCTGATTATTTCCCAATCCCGAAATGTATTTTGAAGATTATTTACCAAATAAAAAACTTACGATTTATTTTGCACAATTTAATGTATTGTAATTAAACACACAATTTGTCCATAGTAACAACCAAAAACGCCATTATTCGTTATCTAGATAAATCATCAAACATCACCACGACAATAAAAAACCTGTTGTTACAGACGTGTGATTTTAACTGTTGACAAGGGCGATTTTCAGTTCTGACGGGGGAGATTTTCACTTTTGACAAGGGTGATTTTCACCGGAGAGCGGGAGATTATCGCTGAATAATCAGGTGAAAATCAACCCGCTTTTATAATGGATGAGGTAAATAATCTTAGTAAACATACCCTTCCTGTGGCAAACACTATAACATGGTGTAGAGAAGATTTTATTGCAGAAAAATCTACCCAAATTGACAACTTCCTTGTGTTACAAAATGCATGATTAAACTTATTTTTAGAAACAACTTATGTAGTTTTCAAAGCAAACGCAAAACACAAATAATGATTCACAAATAGGTAAGTACTCGGTACTTATATCATTAAAATTAGTTATTAAAATCATTTTGACCACTTATAATTAGATTAATCATGTCGTACAAAAATCGGAAGCGGTAATCATGCAAAAACGGTCGTGAATCACTAAAAACTATTATTTTAAATATTTAATCTGCATTGAATGACAACATTGCAATACAGCAGAATGAAAATTTTTCAACATAATCCTATTATTTCGATGTGCTTCGATGTACTCATAATCTTTTTTCAGGAAAACAACAATGAAAAATCTAGGGTGCGGCTAAATGAATGAATGTTATTAATGCATCTTTTTATTTGCGTATCTACATATATTATAACAATATGCAGAAAACATAAGCATAATTATTATTTCTTTGGAACCCGTATGTACACCAGGTGAACCAAAAACTAAAACTTATCTTACCGGCCCTTTAAGAGGAGTAAGCTCCCATCTCTACACTTTATGGGTTTTAAACATTCTTGTTGCGCAGTTATGTATGTGCTATTAAAAACCCCTTTTCGATGTAGGCACCACCAAAGAAATCAAATTTAATTTTGTTTCTTTTAGGCTGCTCCTTGCAAAGATTTGACATATCTGTAGAATTTTTGCGGGTCGGTTTTAAAAGACAAGCAACGTCAACACCTACATAATTTTTTCATGCAAATTGGAGTTCCTTTGTATACTATATACGGTCTCAACCACTAATATCAGCGGCCGGATGGCGAGTCCGGTTGTCCATCTACAGGGTGGTCCAAGAAGTTTCAAGCAAATGTGAAATCATTTTATATGCAAAAATTGAGAATAAATTCTCTAACCACCTGAAAATTCCTTATACAATAAGGATTTCAACAAATAATGGCAAAACAGCTATTCTCCGGGCTATATGCCCCTCCGAGCGCTCGGAGGGGCATATAGCCCGGAGAATAGCTGTTTTGCCATTATTTGTTGAAATCCTTATTGTATAAGGAATTTTCAGGTGGTTAGAGAATTTATTCTCAATTTTTGCATATTTATATGTACCCCTGACAAGTAGACTTTCATTCATACGTTTGAAATCATTTTCCTTTTCATTAATTTTTTATATTTTTAATATCATTTTTTATATTAAAATGTAAGAATTTGGTGCATATCTAAAAACGAAATTAACCGTTACCAGAATAATGACAAATCAAACAGCACACAGGGGAGAAAGAAATATTTGCAAAACCATTTACCAGTAAAGTACCCTTATCATGGTAAAATATTGTTAGTAAAAGTTATACTTAAATATGAATTGATGGCATCCTATAGCAAAAATTTAAGGGTACTTTATTCATAAGTAATTATTACATTTTTCTTTCTCCCCTGTATACTATTTGACCTTTCACGATTCTTATACGATTAGCTTTGTTTTTAGGTATGTACCCATATTTCATATTACTTACATTTCGATAAACTCAATGATATAATATCTTTGGCCGCCATGTAGATGCGCAACGGGGCCCAGCAGCCAGACCCTAATATTAGTGACTGTCCGATTTTACAACACAAAGAGGCACGAAATTTTTATAAAAAGATTATATAAAAAAATCTACCCAAATTGACAACTTCCTTGTGTTACAAAATGCATGATTAAACTTATTTTTAGAAACAACTTATGTAGTTTTCAAAGCAAACGCAAAACACAAATAATGATTCACAAATAGGTAAGTACTCGGTACTTATATCATTAAAATTAGTTATTAAAATCATTTTGACCACTTATAATTAGATTAATCATGTCGTACAAAAATCGGAAGCGGTAATCATGCAAAAACGGTCGTGAATCACTAAAAACTATTATTTTAAATATTTAATCTGCATTGAATGACAACATTGCAATACAGCAGAATGAAAATTTTTCAACATAATCCTATTATTTCGATGTGCTTCGATGTACTCATAATCTTTTTTCAGGAAAACAACAATGAAAAATCTAGGGTGCGGCTAAATGAATGAATGTTATTAATGCATCTTTTTATTTGCGTATCTACATATATTATAACAATATGCAGAAAACATAAGCATAATTATTATTTCTTTGGAACCCGTATGTACACCAGGTGAACCAAAAACTAAAACTTATCTTACCGGCCCTTTAAGAGGAGTAAGCTCCCATCTCTACACTTTATGGGTTTTAAACATTCTTGTTGCGCAGTTATGTATGTGCTATTAAAAACCCCTTTTCGATGTAGGCACCACCAAAGAAATCAAATTTAATTTTGTTTCTTTTAGGCTGCTCCTTGCAAAGATTTGACATATCTGTAGAATTTTTGCGGGTCGGTTTTAAAAGACAAGCAACGTCAACACCTACATAATTTTTTCATGCAAATTGGAGTTCCTTTGTATACTATATACGGTCTCAACCACTAATATCAGCGGCCGGATGGCGAGTCCGGTTGTCCATCTACAGGGTGGTCCAAGAAGTTTCAAGCAAATGTGAAATCATTTTATATGCAAAAATTGAGAATAAATTCTCTAACCACCTGAAAATTCCTTATACAATAAGGATTTCAACAAATAATGGCAAAACAGCTATTCTCCGGGCTATATGCCCCTCCGAGCGCTCGGAGGGGCATATAGCCCGGAGAATAGCTGTTTTGCCATTATTTGTTGAAATCCTTATTGTATAAGGAATTTTCAGGTGGTTAGAGAATTTATTCTCAATTTTTGCATATTTATATGTACCCCTGACAAGTAGACTTTCATTCATACGTTTGAAATCATTTTCCTTTTCATTAATTTTTTATATTTTTAATATCATTTTTTATATTAAAATGTAAGAATTTGGTGCATATCTAAAAACGAAATTAACCGTTACCAGAATAATGACAAATCAAACAGCACACAGGGGAGAAAGAAATATTTGCAAAACCATTTACCAGTAAAGTACCCTTATCATGGTAAAATATTGTTAGTAAAAGTTATACTTAAATATGAATTGATGGCATCCTATAGCAAAAATTTAAGGGTACTTTATTCATAAGTAATTATTACATTTTTCTTTCTCCCCTGTATACTATTTGACCTTTCACGATTCTTATACGATTAGCTTTGTTTTTAGGTATGTACCCATATTTCATATTACTTACATTTCGATAAACTCAATGATATAATATCTTTGGCCGCCATGTAGATGCGCAACGGGGCCCAGCAGCCAGACCCTAATATTAGTGACTGTCCGATTTTACAACACAAAGAGGCACGAAATTTTTATAAAAAGATTATATAGGTAATCTCCTAATCTACAAACAAAAAGAAAAGTACAAAATAAAATTTTAGTTGCCTTAATAAATTAATTGCCAGTTTTATGTTTCTACCCCACCCAAGTCATTCGGTTTTTATAGCAGCAACAATGTTAAAAGAAATAATAGGAATGAGAACTGATTATTCCTCTTTTCAATGTTTGGATTCTAACAGCGGGTTGCACCAAACCTGTAAATTTAATTGACGTATAGAGTCATCTTCGGCAATGGCTTTAACAGAAGTGCTGTCACATTACAAGTGTCTGATTAGTTTAATTCGTGCTTAAATTGTTTGTGCAACCGGACGTAAATATAATAAATTGGGATTTTAGGAAATATTCAAAACTGATTAGTGTATCAAGCACGCACATTTTCTTTTACTTTTATGGCATACTGTATAAGTAGTAAAAAACCTTGTACCACCAAGTTTTCTTTTGCTTTTATAGCATATTGTAAGAGTAGTACCTTGTACCACCAAGTGCAGATATAATGGCAGTCACGTAAAATTATTTCGGGCCAAATATTGGCCATTCAAATTAAGCAAACCAGCTGATTTAGAGTTTTGTCTAGGGAGCCCAGTTCGAGCTACACACAAGCATAGACCAAAAAAATGGGAAAGGCCGCGTTCTTGCGAAAACAGAACTTACAAATCTTCTAGCATTTTCGTATTAATACATTCTGTCTATTTGGACTGATTACGAAAATGTTTGGAAAATGTATTTTCAGGAAAACCGAGTCTTTTCGATAATACAGTTTATTCGAAAACCGGGGGTGTTTCCCAATTTTTTTTGGAAACCAACTTTTCGAAATTTGTTTCAAAAGTGCTTCTCGAAACTACATTTTTTTAAAGAAAATACATTTTTGAAAGTACATTTTTTCATTGTTTCGAATATTTTTGTGAAGAAGTATTTTGCTACAGAGTGACGTAGCAGAAACAAGGAAACAAACCTGACCGAACACGAAACGTTAGGATTTTTTGATAAAGCGATTTTTCTAAAAAATTTAACCAATTTACATCGAAAAAATGTTTTTTGAAAAAATGAAATAGTACACGCGATAGTACCAATTGCTTGATTAATAAGAAACTGAAAATATTTTAGCATTTTCTTATTTATGCCTTTTGTTCATGTGAAGAAATGTACCGTAAGTACAGGGTTATCCAACGAGGACTGAACAGGGCCTTATTTTTGACTTTCCCTATATTTTTGAAAAAAACGAAAAAAGCAGATTGGCGTAACTTCTATCGCTGAATTTGAAATTGGCACTTAGAAAACGATTGCGCTCAAAACAAAAGAACTACGACATAAACTTGTATTTTCTTTTATGGAATACCCTATATTTTATTTGATATTTGAAAAGCCGCCATTTTTCTGCGTATATTGAAGTGTAAATCTTATCTATTAACTTAATCGTTAACTGTTATTTATTTCGTTTTAAAGAAAAATGTTTCCCTTATTTTTACCTAAATATTTCTATAGGTAACAGGTAATTAATTGATTACCTATGATCTATCAAATAGAGAAAGTCAAAATAGACTTTGGAATATTGTTACACAATGAAGTATTCATTAGCAGAGAGACTGCAAATCGTTACGACGTATTATAAAAGCCAAGAAAACGCTAGAGAAGCCAGGAGAAGATATATTGCTACGTTTGGAAGGGATATATCGGTAAATACCATTTTAAGGATAAAAAATTTATTCGAGGAAACAAAATCTTTGCGTGACAAGAAGAGAACCGTTGCAAGAAGAAGACTTCGAGACCACGCAATTACGAATTATTTTACACTACATCCTGCGAATTCTATACCTGACGCAGTTCGAGACATCAGATATGGTAATTACAGGCGAAGAGTTAGTTATGGAACGGTAAACAGAACTTTGAAAGAAAACAAATTCAAGCCATTCCACGTTCTTCCTGTCCCACATTTAACACCCCAACAAAAGGAGTCGAGATTTCAATATGTATCCCAAATAATAATTAGGCAGCAAGACAATGATCCGGACATATTTAAGAAAATTTTTTGGACAGACGAGGCTAAATTTACCACGTCAGGCATGTTTAATCGCCACAACAAACACCACTGGGCCAGTGAAAACCCACGGAAATTTCAACCTGTTAAATTTCATGGAAGAACGTCCGTGCATGTTTGGTGTGCAATGATAAACAATTTAATTGTAGGACCAATATTTTATCATGGGGCGTTAACTGGTCAAAGGTATCTCAACTTTGTTCATAATGAAATTGAAGATTTCTTAGAAGAATTACCTCTGGAAGTATATCGCTCTCTAATTTGGCAACACGACGGAGCACCCCCGCACGCCACTCGCGACGTGAATAATTTTCTAAACCAACGCCACGAGGAATAGATTGGACGCAATGGAACAATTCCGTGGGCCCCAAATAGTCCAGAATTGTCGCATTTAGATTCGTTTCTTTGGGGTCATCTGAAAAATTTGGTATATAGGGAAAGAAACCAAAACATTGAAGAAATTCAGGAGAAAATAGTTAACGAAGTTAATAGACTTAATCGGGAAAATTATATCCTAACAGCAAGTCTAGAAAGATTGCAAAGAATCTACAGATGTTGTTTCGAGAATAACGGCGGTTACATAGAACATTTAAATTATTAGTGCTATTAGTTTTAATATGTTGATTTATTATTTTTATTTGTTTTTTTTTATATTTGATTTTGTTTCCTCGAATACATTTTTTATCCTTAAAATGGTATTTTGACTTTCTCTATTTGATAGATCATAGGTAATCAATTAATTACCTGTTACCTATAGCAATATTTAGGTAAAAATAAGGGAAACATTTTTCTTTAAAACGAAATAAATATCAGTTAACGATTAAGTTAATAGATAAGATTTACACTGCAATATACGCAGAAAAATGGCGGCTTTTCAAATATCAAATAAAATATAGGGTATTCCATAAAAGAAAATACAAGTTTATGTCGTAGTTCTTTTGTTTTGAGCGCAATCGTTTTATAAGTGCCAATTTCAAATTCAGCGATAGAAGTTACGCCAATCTGCTTTTTTCGTTTTTTTCAAAAATATAGGGAAGGTCAAAAATAAGGCCCTGTTCAATCCTCGTTGGATAACCCTGTACAATTTTTCGAAATTAAATTAAAAAAAAACACTGTTTCAATATTAATTTCTTCAAGCATCGGCTTTTCGAAAAATCAATTTACGAGAAAGTAACGTACCCCTAAGGAAACCTGATCAAACTCAAAAAAGGTTCGTGTAGGTTTGTTCATGTCGTTTTTCGTCTTTTATTACTATTTTTCGCGCTAATAGAGTCCATACCCTAATACTTACTGTTTTCGAAAAAATACATTTTACTTTTTACATTTACTTTTGAAACATGTGTTTTGGAGAATTTCTCAAATCCGTTTTTAGAAGAACAACTTTTGAAAAAGCTGTTAAGATATTCTTGAAAAAGGTACTTTTAAAATAGGTTTTTGAGAAAATATTTTCGAAAAATTTCGTAAATCCGTTTTCGAAAAACCTGTTTTTCCGAAAAAAATTGCTCTCAAAAAAGACGTTTTAGAAAATAACTCTATATGGTTATTTGTTTCCTTTAGTAAGGAATGTTTTCAGAAACCATCTAAGAGCATGTAAATCAGGAATGTCCAAGAAGGCTTGCATTTTTATTTAACATATTTGTATTATAGAGTTGTTACTCATATTTTTGCGGTATAATTTATATATTATAGACCTTAGATAGATGGCCAATGTTTGCTTTTGTTTACAATATTTTGTAAAACATATACGAATGATTAATATTTACGTTACAATATTTATTTTTATAAAATTCGTAACTAGTGTTGGCTAAAACTAGACTTGACTTTCTAAATAGCCCAGACTATTTTGGACAGTGTCCTTTATGTGTTTTTAGTTAAATAGTTTTTTTTGACTATGTAAAGTTTTTGTTTCGTAATATGCATGGTGGTTAAAAATTTCCTTGGAGTTATGCATTAGACCAATATTACAGCACTTTTATTGCATGACCGAAATGATCTTAGAAATGCTTATGAGCCTATAATAAAAAAGTAAGAAGACTATTTTTTTATATGATAAATGAAGTGACAATAATATAGTCAGTAAAAACACAAGATTTTCATGAACTTATTTATGTAAAGTCTTGATCCTGTTAGTGGTATTTTTAACCTTGATCGAAATTTTTCACATCCTGTGAGCAATACATATTATTTTGGTGATTTATACAACATATTGTTTATTATTTATTATGTTTTGTATGCAAGCGTGTGGCTTATTTGCATAAATTTTTCCACCTTGTGATTCATATGATTTTTTAAATATTTATAGATGTCCCTCCAGAAGACAGACAAAAGTCCGCAAAGACAAAGAACAAAGACTTACTTAAAAATGAAATTATTAGATACCATATCTCACAAAGTCAAAAGGGCACTAGTTAAGAATCTTTATCGGGCTCATTAGGTTTGCTCAACTTGTGGCTTTTGTGACTCAATCCTATTTCTAGAGTTGGTCCTAAATATACTGTTTTAATTAGAATTCATGAATGTGTTCAGGGAGATCAGATGTTCCTTCAAGACTCAAGAGGGCACTTATGGGATGTTTAGCAGTGATGTTAACCTTTTAAAAACAATTTCCCTGTCGTGAACTGTCAAATGTCCCTACATTTCCCTCCGCTGGCTTGACACATACAATAATTAGAGTCGCAACTAAATTTTTGAATTTTTAGACCACCATTGGCTGCTATTGGCGATTGAAATGAAGAACGTTGCGTTCTTATTGGCCGTTTTACTATCATAGTGGGGATGTTTTCGTTTCGTCTTTGCCTTCGCTATAGTGTTATTTTGCATCAATATTGTCGTCTAGTGATCCCTTTTTCCCACTAAAAATCAGCTTTTTGCAGCTGTGACAACGCTGTTTGGCTTAATGTGAGTCGCCAATTTATTACAGATATAGTACCAATTGGTCAATACTTATAGCCAATTCTGCTAAAAAATTTCAATGTAACAGTGGTTGCGCTTTATTTGCCACTTGTTTTAGCTGAGCTGAGTTAGTCAGAGAGAGATAGTACCATAAATTTGATGGGGTCAAAAGCGTCACAAAGCTCTAACTATCTCAGCTCACCTAAGATATGGCAAATAATAACTACTAATGTAATTTTGGTAATGTTCGTTTGTGTTGCTCGAAACATAACTAACCTACATTATTTTTTAGATCACAGCGTTCAAGAGATAGTAGACCCATTGGCATGCCATCTTTATTTGGGAAAGAGTTATCGATAATCTGTGGTGCCACCGACAAATCAATAAAGCCTCAAATTTACAGCTAATGGCAATAGTTACCTACTAATTTATTTGCCACTGGTCTTAGCTGAGCTGAGAGAGTCAGATCATTGTGTCTCTTCTTGCCTCATTAAATTTATCATACTATATCTCTGACGAACTTAGCTTGGCTAAGACAAGTATCAAATAAAAAGGCACTATTGTCAAAACTTGTCAAAACCCAACTGCTCAACTAGAACATCTATATTTAAACAAGTACTAGGTATTACATCTTTTTAGATAATACATGGTTTTTAAATTGTGTTGCATTCCCAATAGTTACAAAATTAAAAATATGACTTTAAAATTGTTTGCTATAAGCTTTTATTAATACTATGTTATTTAAAATGCATTCCAAAAAAATTAACAAATATATTAAAAGACAATGGATGTTTAGTTGTCAAAACGTTAGTTACACAATCTTAAATGTAAAGTGTAAAGACTGCTGAATAGATGGTTCTATGTAGGCAAACCTTGACCATAAGGCTTATGTGGGAACTTCTTGTTTTAGATAATAAAACTATAAACTTGACATTATTTTGGGTAAAGTAAATAAATTTTTGTTTTGCCATTGAACTTGTTTTCGAGCTTCCATAAGGTTAAGCTTTAAATTTTAAATCAGTTTATATTAGAATAAATTGTTATATGTCTATTGTTAGAAAAAAGTATATATTTATTTCTAATCACCAACAGGTTCACCTAGGCGGATAGGTTTTATTTTAATATTAGTTTTAGTTGTTTGGTAAAAGCAAAATAGCAGATCCATGAAAAGTGAACAAATTTGCATAAAACTGTTATAATAAAAATTAGTATATGTGCAGGAAGTTTAAGATTCTTTCATTTTTACCACTGGATTTCAAGGAAAGAACTTCCTCCCCTGTGTAGTCTTTTTAAATAAATATTCGTGTACATTAGAAGGTGTAAATTAACCCGAGATACGCCAAAAAAGTTTAAATCTATAATCTTCTAGTTAACCAGTTGTAGATTGTGAATTTCAAAAGGAGTTGTTCGACTTATGCACATATTTTGATTGTGACTAATATAAGGGTTCCAAGGTTCCAAAAGTTCCAGGTAGATCAACACGTAAAAACAGCATTGCATAAAGCACAGCTTGAAAAAATGAAATCAGGACCAGTGCAGCAGTCAGTTAGAACATCATTTTTATTTTACCACAGTGGTGACAAAATTTAATCATGATTTGTGTAGAGCCTTGGTCGCAGCCAATATTCCTTTAAAAAAGCTACAAAATCAAAAACCAAGGGAATTTTTGCAAAAATACTGTAACCATAAAATCCCAGATGAATCTACATTAAGAATGAAAAATGTGCAAGCAGTGTATGAAACCGTAATCGAAGAAATCAAAGTCGTGGTCAACGAAAATAATTTTTTTATTATACTTCTTTGAAAACACCTTATTTTCATCTGTTTTAGTAATAATGTAAGATGGGCTTTTTCGGGCTAGCGCACGGAAAGAGCGCACGGAAAAAATTTTCCTGGTCTCCAGTTCTTTCAGTGTGCTGAATGAAGATACCGACTATTTTTTGGCTTTAAAATAGAAATATAGGTATAGGAAAATAAACTAAACTCAAGAAAGTCTATATGCTATCTGATATTTAATATGTACCTATTTTGTATTTTATTTCGTAAATATTTGAATATTTAGATGAATTTCTGAAATATTTTTTGACGTTTTGTCAATCTTATCTGACATAGACAAATTTAAATCACCTTTTAAATGATTTGAAAGTTACCATGAAAACGCATCATACCTGCCAAAGACCATATTGTCAGCGTTGTTAATTTTCTGTCAATTAAATTCATTCTAATAAAATGTTCTCTCAACCTGAAAAAGTGGCATCTTTCATTATTAATAGTTAATTTTTAATTACTCTAGTAGTTTTTTTTTTAAATTCCGATAACAGTTGTGAAAATAAAAATATTCCAAGTTTATTTTGTATGTATGTATTTTTTTATGTTATATTTTGTTTTATGTTATCGTTTTCAAAGAAGTATAATAAAAAATATCGTTCATTACACGTCCAGAAATGGATTTTCCGTGCTTGCTTGACTTCCCGTGTTCGGCTGCGCCTCACACGAGAATTTGTCAAGCGCGCACAGAAAAATCCTTTTTTCCGGACTGGTAATGAAATATACTATTACATCATTGTTGACGAAAGCACAGATGCCTGTAGTCGCTATTTCGTGCTCTTGTGATTGGAGCCCTAAAAGAAGATGCAATAAAAAAGCCATAGGTACTTAATTGCATCAAGTGAGTTACATAAAACTAACAACGTGACTGTTACTCGTGTTAGTCAACAATCTATATAGGATTTTTTTGCCCAATCAAGTCCCAGTTGAAAAGTTTTTGTTCGACGCAGCACCTTATATGGTAAAAGTAGAACAAAATCTTAAAATACTTTATCCCAGTGTTGACCCTTATCAGTTTAAACTCCTTATTGTCAAATTAGACTAGCCTTAGCAATGCAATGGTGAATCTGGTCTTAATATTTTAAGATTCTTTCATTTTTACCACTGGATTTCAAGGAAAGAACTTCCTCCCCTGTGTAGTCTCTTTAAATAAATATTCGTGTACATTAGAAGGTGTAAATTAACCCGAGATACGCCAAAAAAGTTTAAATCTATAATCTTCTAGTTAACCAGTTGTAGATTGTGAATTTCAAAAGGAGTTGTTCGACTTATGCACATATTTTGATTGTGACTAATATAAGGGTTCCAAGGTTCCAAAAGTTCCAGGTAGATCAACACGTAAAAACAGCATTGCATAAAGCACAGCTTGAAAAAATGAAATCAGGACCAGTGCAGCAGTCAGTTAGAACATCATTTTTATTTTACCACAGTGGTGACAAAATTTAATCATGATTTGTGTAGAGCCTTGGTCGCAGCCAATATTCCTTTAAAAAAGCTACAAAATCAAAAACCAAGGGAATTTTTGCAAAAATACTGTAACCATAAAATCCCAGATGAATCTACATTAAGAATGAAAAATGTGCAAGCAGTGTATGAAACCGTAATCGAAGAAATCAAAGTCGTGGTCAACGAAAATAATTTTTTTATTATACTTCTTTGAAAACACCTTATTTTCATCTGTTTTAGTAATAATGTAAGATGGGCTTTTTCGGGCTAGCGCACGGAAAGAGCGCACGGAAAAAATTTTCCTGGTCTCCAGTTCTTTCAGTGTGCTGAATGAAGATACCGACTATTTTTTGGCTTTAAAATAGAAATATAGGTATAGGAAAATAAACTAAACTCAAGAAAGTCTATATGCTATCTGATATTTAATATGTACCTATTTTGTATTTTATTTCGTAAATATTTGAATATTTAGATGAATTTCTGAAATATTTTTTGACGTTTTGTCAATCTTATCTGACATAGACAAATTTAAATCACCTTTTAAATGATTTGAAAGTTACCATGAAAACGCATCATACCTGCCAAAGACCATATTGTCAGCGTTGTTAATTTTCTGTCAATTAAATTCATTCTAATAAAATGTTCTCTCAACCTGAAAAAGTGGCATCTTTCATTATTAATAGTTAATTTTTAATTACTCTAGTAGTTTTTTTTTTAAATTCCGATAACAGTTGTGAAAATAAAAATATTCCAAGTTTATTTTGTATGTATGTATTTTTTTATGTTATATTTTGTTTTATGTTATCGTTTTCAAAGAAGTATAATAAAAAATATCGTTCATTACACGTCCAGAAATGGATTTTCCGTGCTTGCTTGACTTCCCGTGTTCGGCTGCGCCTCACACGAGAATTTGTCAAGCGCGCACAGAAAAATCCTTTTTTCCGGACTGGTAATGAAATATACTATTACATCATTGTTGACGAAAGCACAGATGCCTGTAGTCGCTATTTCGTGCTCTTGTGATTGGAGCCCTAAAAGAAGATGCAATAAAAAAGCCATAGGTACTTAATTGCATCAAGTGAGTTACATAAAACTAACAACGTGACTGTTACTCGTGTTAGTCAACAATCTATATAGGATTTTTTTGCCCAATCAAGTCCCAGTTGAAAAGTTTTTGTTCGACGCAGCACCTTATATGGTAAAAGTAGAACAAAATCTTAAAATACTTTATCCCAGTGTTGACCCTTATCAGTTTAAACTCCTTATTGTCAAATTAGACTAGCCTTAGCAATGCAATGGTGAATCTGGTCTTAATATTTTAAGATGGAGCCTTTCTGACAATACATATTATAATATGAGTTGCCTATTTTTCAGACAACCCCTGTATACAAAACAGCAAATGGCCATATATTCTGATAATGTTATCACGTTTTTAACCTACATTAGCAGCACATATTGAGTAAACTACCATCATGCAACATGTAATATAAATTATTATACATGTATGTTATAAAAGTGTTATAGACAAAAGTGGATTTTGGTATTGCTTATTCTAATTATTTAAAAATTACATTTCTTCTATAATGTACTCTCTATTTTATAATGCCTATTATTCTGTGTTAATAATTTTATTTATTAACTTTTCTACTTACCTTAGAATTCTACTCTATTCTTCTAAAATTTATAACTTACGTGTAAAATATTAGTACGTGATTAACAAATAATCAGTTGATAGTACAAAACTTATTTGTCTTGTTCCTTAGATTAAAGAAATAACAGATGAAACTACTAATTCATAATTCATTTTATCGCCATCCGCCAACATTGAAGGAAGTAAGCGAATTGAGCAAAGAAAGATAGTGATATGGTGGGGATGAAAAGTTATAGCATCATCGTTCACGTCAATCGCATGCGGTGTTGCCAAATGTCAATGTTAGAAAAAGCGGATTCTTATGATGAGACACAATTAAATGAAAGAATGCTGTAAATAAAATTATTCGTCTTATGCTTACAATTCTCAATTTAAATCTTTGTATGTCAAACGGAGTCGGTTTAAGCAACACTGACTCTGGCCGACAATATCTTCTAAGATATAGTGGACTCTTCCTTATATTATATATATATATATATATATATATATATATATATATATATATATATATATATATATATGCAACTCCGTCTAAAATGCCAATAGTATAGGAAAAAGGGGGTTTAACGCCCGAATTATATTTCGGACGTTAAACCCCCTTTTTCTTACATTATTGGTTTTTTAGACGGAGTAGCACGGCTCCCGGTGGGACTGAGTGTGCGACTTCTAGTATAAACCGCAAAACTGTGACGAGATGGAGTGAGGTTCAAAATCGGTGCCGGTATCGGGTGTCATGTTTCCGCTACGTATTATTGTTTTACTGGCTGCCTACAGTAGCAGCTTCACTCCAGTAAGATCTGTTCTTGCATACCAGTGACTTCCTATAGATGGCGCTCACGTGTATTATGTACCGTCTATATCCAAAGCAAACTTCATAATATGCGAGGTTGCTATGTGGGAAGCGGCCAAAGGGTTGAGTCAGTCTGATGATCCCTAACAAGGGTGAAAGCTTACTGTCACCGGCCCGGGGCTGTCCATTACTTCTCGTACTTTAATGCAAGAGCATATCTGACTGGTTTTGTCCGATTATTCACAATTTTCCTTTCCTAATATTATTTCGGATGTTAAACCCCCTTTATAGCTTTAACTCTTTCGCTAGTGCAAAACACAAGACCGTAAAATGAAAAATAAAAGTAGGACTATTCTTTTTGATTCTGGTCTGGGTGGCCTCCTGCTATCGCGATATCTAGGCCCTTACCCTTCATCAGCCAGGCACACACCCAGAGTGGCTGACGCACAGACCACACTTTGACCAGAATCAACAAGAGACCTTATATCCAAAACGTTCGAAAAGGATGAGTAAGATGTAGTGGCTCGCGACAAATTACTTTTACGTATGTTGCTCCAAAACTTTTGGTTGCTAACATAATAAGTAAAATAACATCGAAATTCTTCGACAGTACAAGTGCACCACTTTACGATAATATAAGGAGGTTTTTCTATATTTAAATATACATATATAAAATGGGGAATTTTCTTCGGTCGATATATTTAATATATATCGGTAAATGCAAAAGCTTTAATTCTTTCGCTAGTGCAAAACAAAAGACCGTAAAATGAAAAATAAAATACAGTAGGACTCTGGTCTGGTTGTCCTCCTGTTCGTCAGCCACTCTTGGTGTGAGCCTGCCTGATGAAGGGTAAGGGCCCATCAATCGCGATAGCAGGAGGACACCCAGACCAGAATCAAAAAAATAGTGCTACTTTATTTTATTTGTCATTTTACGGTCTTGTGTTTTGCACTAGCGAAAGAATTAAAGCTATTGCATTTACCGACATATATTAAATATATCGACCAAAGAAAAATTCCCCATTTTCTATGTATTTATATATAAACTGCTGGCCACTCGAACTTACACATAGATATTTTTAGGCAAAAAATTTAAAGTTCAATATTTTCAACAGGAATGCAAATTTTTGAACGCGTCTTGCAGATTTTAAGAGCTAGTTTTTTTCGGATTAAGCTGCATGACGATACGGGGTGATCAATGAAGTCATGCGAAAAATCAAAAAGTTTGTATGAGTGAAATTTCCGCAAAAAAATTTTTTGGTCGTTGCAATATGGTTCGTTACCAAGGTAACATCAATATCTCTAGACGTTTTTGTCACTTTTTGGATTAAGGCCCTTAGGTCTTGTACACACTATCTACTAAACATAAAATTTGGGTAGCAAAATTTTTAAAATGCTATAACTTGACAATGGATTGACGGTTCTTGATGATTTTTACGGATTTCGAATCCTCATTTCACGTAGATTTTCTATAATCTAAGCATTTTATTTGGGGGTTGAATATACAGGTTGAAATTTACACATTATACCGGGTCGATAAGTAGACAAAAACGTAGGGTACGACGCGCTCTAAGGTTTGGCATTATTTAAGTTTTTGTAAAAATAAATTCTCACCTCAAGTTGTTTTTGTTTAATGTCCTTCTCACTGTTCTGTCCAAAACTTTCACCCCAGTTTATTGTCTCAAAGAGTCATTCAGTTCTTTGTCTACCCCCATGCCCATATTTATGATCGGCTGTCAATTTCAGAGTAGGGTTTTTTAGGGATTGCAGGAACCTTTAAATTAGGTTAAGAATTAGAAATTTTGTAAGAATTGACTTTTGGCCGTTGTTAACCAATCTTGTATATTGTAGAATATAATGTAATAAACTTGTTCTTGTCGCTACGTTTTTGTCTATTATCGACCCGGTATAATGTGTAAATTTCAACCTGTATATTTCAACCCCCAAATAAAATGCTTAGATTATAGAAAATCTACGTGAAATAAGGATTCGAAATACGTAAAAATCATCAAGAACCGTCAATCCAATGTCAAGTTATAGCATTTTAAAAATTTTGCTACCCAAATTTTATGTTTAGTAGTGTGTACAAGATCTAAGGGCCTTAATCTAAAAAGTGACGAAAACGTCTAGAGATATTGATGTTACCTTAGTAACGAACCATATTGCAACGACCAAAAAAATTTTTGCGGAAATTTCACTCATACAAACTTTTTGATTTTTTGCATGACTTCATCGATCACCCCGTATATAATAAAACTATGGTCCTACGATAAATATACGTCATGCAGCTTAATCCGAAAAAAACTAGCTCTTAAAATCTGCAAGACGCGTTCAAAAATTTGCATTCCTGTTGAAAATATTGAACTTTAAATTTTGCCTAAAAATCTCTGTGTATAAGTTCGAGTGGCCAGCAGTTTAGAAAAACGTTTTCTAAAAATATTTAAACAACAAACGAATATTGTGCTCTTTGTATTTATATTCTACACTTTTCAATTATACAGTGACATCCAAAAATATAATTTTTGATATTAAATTACAAACTGCCTGATATTGTTAAAGTCAAAGTTGCAGTGCCTCAGGTCTATATCTATTCATTAAAAATCAAATGAAAGCAAAATATACAATACACTATGAATTTTCATACCCAACATTAGCAAATTACACAGAGAGATTTTTATTATAAAGCATTGATTAAGTAAGATATTATATGTAAATTTAAACCGGTACTAAATCTTACATCTTTTTAGTAAATCTCAGGGTAAAGATTTAAAATCAAATACAAAAGTATTTTATTTTCTTGTATCTATTTTATATTTAACATTTTTTAATTATACAGCGACATCCAATAATCTACTTTTTGTTATTCTGTACAATTACAAACTTGCTGATATTGTTTGTCAGAGAGACAGGGAACGTCTCATTGTCATCTACATATATTCCATTTAAAATCACGTCTTCAAAAATTATAATAAATTAGGAATTTCCAAGTAAACCTAGCAAATTACGCAGACATATTTTTATTATAAACCACTAATAAAACTTAATAGATCTATAATTAATTAAATAAAAAAATAAGTCCGTCTGAGAATGGACCATGGTCGTTCCCACAACGTTACACAATAATAAACGGATTCATTGTTTCCACCCTATCGTGACGGCAACTCTCGGTCAAAGTGCTTTTTCATGATATACTACAAGTTAACTTGGTATTTACTTTTTTCTATAAACTATGTTTTGCTTCTTAATAGTGGAAATTATAACACCTTAATTATATAAAATCTTCAGTTATTTCAAGGTGTACATTGATGTTCTATATTTATTATTAAATTAAATGCATAATATGGCGAATAATTGTTCAGTTTTATATTATGGTTCAGCACATTATATTATGGTTAAATTGATAAATAATTTTCTGTAAGGTACAAGAAAATAAGTATGTAGGTACATATATCATTACAAAAATTCAAAATTCCATTTTTTCTAAACGGTATTATATTACTGACTACAAGCAAGGCCAAAGAAATAAAAAAATAGGTTTAAAATTTAGTACTGGTGTAAAAGTGTGGGTCTTTCAAAGCTGTTTCCAAGTGATTATAGAGAAACGTCAAGGTATGAGCGAAAAAGTGCCGCACTAGCTTTATGTACCTTTAATTCTAAACTGACTTGGGATTGCCGACAGTCCCTCAACCAGCTGGCAAAAAATAACTCTCGTGTGGGTGCCGGGTTACAAAGGTGTGGAAGGCAATTAAATTACTGACCAACTTGCACAAGCTCCTTTCTATGGACCTGAGCCTTTTTCCGGCCTTACGGAAAACCTCAGGCAATGGGAAAAAGAACAGTGTAAACCACTAGGAACGCTCCAGGACAAAGACAGACACAGAGAATGATTAATTATCGGCTGACAAAAAAGCTCCTGGAGCTTCAAAATAATGACTTCAGACGGGTTACTTGCCTTTTCAGTGCCTTTTTACTACGAACCTAATCCCTAGAATCAAACAATAAATAAAATATATTATAAATGGTTCAAGAAAAATAACAAAGTATAATTTGCAATGGCCTCTTCCATCCCGTGGTGGCTATCACAAAAATTGAAAAGTTTTAAACACATCCTTTTTTAATTATTTTTAAAATTACTTAGTTCATTTTTTAAATTAGTTAGTTCGAATTGACTAGATTCTTTGATACCGGGACTAGGGGTTAGGTCTGGAAACGTCAGAAAAGACTATTTCAATTAGATTACACTAGGGACTACACAATACATAATATGTATATTTTTTTATTATTAAAACTCTCTGACGGTATACAAAATATTTTCTTTTCAGAATTTGTTTTATTTTTGTATTATCAAGGGCAGTGACTTTTATTAAAATGTTAGTTTTCCTTAACAGTAGGTAGAATGACGTAACACTAAAGTAATAAATACGTGAACTGACAGATAAAAAAATAAAGAGGGTTTATACCAAGCTTATTAGACCGATAAATGTCAGAAATTAATATTTAAAATTTCTTATGTATTTACTAGTACTTTTAAATATCTAGGAATTTTTATAAATCGTCCTAAAATGGTAATATAATTATTGGTACGTAAGCACATTAAGATGCTTTTTTAAGTAAACAATGATGTGTTTATTTAATACATTTATTTGATATAATTTCCTAAAAATTTAGTTTAAATTACTAGGAAGTAGAACACGAAAATAGGGGAAAACACGAAATGTGAGCGTTAATTTTTTCAATAAATCAATTATCACCAAGGTTTTGCAATTAAAATTATATTATTATATATTTTTAGGCGTTTTTTGGAAGCGTCAAAACAAATATTAATTCCTACATTAAATTTAATTATTAAATATTCCATAAAGTAGTATTCTATAAAGTTTTAACAAGCATTTTTACAGTGTTACAAATAAAAGCCTTTTACTTCTGCTATCTCAAACAATTGTTCTATCTGTCGTATAGGCAGAATGCAAACTTAGGCTTTTTATAAACTTCCTAGGCATTTTACAAAAAGCCGGCAAAACGCGAATAAGAAATAAAAGCTATCCCAGATCGACTCCAAAAGGTGCAGAAATAAAAACTGCATAACAAGGTCAGTTGTGAAATACGTTCTCGGACAGGTTTGCTCAGTTTTCGGTTTCATCAGTGTCTTATTTAATAAAATGTCAGTTGTATGCGGTGTTGATCGTGCAGTCGCAGTAAACTTAACAATGATAGATAAAAAAGATACTGATGAATCCTAAAACTGAGCAAACCTGTCCGAGAACGTATTTAACAACTCCGTGGCCACAAGAAGAAATTATATTATATCTAACAACAGCTTTAATGCCAGAATTTCGGTAGTTTTCGTTAGTCATAACGAAAAATGCATTTTATGCTCGCGTTTTGCCGGCTTTTGCAAAATGCCTAGGAAGTTTATAAAAAGCCTAAATTTGCATTCTGCCTACGACATATCCATAGATAAAGAAACAAGAAGGTGATACCATTATTTATATTTGAGTTTATGAAAATTTTTGCTACATGCACAATTTGTAGTTTTCATGCGTCCATTGCACCAAATAAGAAAATAGCGACATTATGGTTATTCCATTATGCATGTTTTAAAATATATTGGCTGCGTCCTTGGTAAATAAATAAGAATATAAAATATGGACAATGGTAAAAAGCTTGGATGAGCTAAGAATGGATACGGGATTCTATAACATTCTTTGAAGCCAAAACAAACCATTCTAAGCGACACTGTAAATACAATTTGTTAACATTGGCCACATCTTATTGTACCTTATATTTTTGTACAAAAAATACGTTATAAGCATCACAAGATTTACTAAAAGTAATAAAAGCCCTAAAATATTTTATTTTCTTCTAAATAATAATAAATTTAGGTCAGAAAGCCATTAAATACATTATTTCTAAAGGCTTATTTAAAGTCGCTCCGAGCCATTTATAAATCGCACTTTTTCTTTTATAGTTCATTAGACAAAGACATACGTCTAATCGAGTGTTCAGACGTATTTCCTAAGCAACCAACAGAGACAGCAACACTTCTGAGCTCCAACACTCCAATGCTATTTAATCTCTCTCTACTTCTATTCTTGATTCAATTACCTATTTCCAAAAGTTCGTAAACTGGACCTCTAGGGTAAGATGTTTTCATAACAAACAACAAATAAATAGGCTACACGTTCGATACGCTCACAGTATACGGAACACCGAATCCTTTCTAATTCATCCAAGGTAAAAAGACTATGAGCCCTCCCTAAAATTTGGTTCTGGCTACTGCCCTGAGCCCTAAACTATCTAAAGCCGAAATATGGCTAAAGGATGGGTGTTTTCTCTTCCGGTGCATTTTGTTGAAACTTTGTAATTGGCCAGAAAACATATAATGCTGAACATATTTTTAATGAACTTAAAAAAATTAAAAAAAAAAGCCAAAAAGGTACAAAAGCAAGAACTCAACTTCAAGTGACAAAAGTTGAACTGAAAAACATGAACAAGATTTTCTGAACTGTGATAACATAACTAAGTATGATGGAAACGTGATTTAGATAGTATAATATGGATGATTTAATATACAGTGTCTGTAGTCTTTTTTTTTTATCTGAGACAGCCAAAATAGATTTCAAACCTAAGTACTAACCAATAGGCATCGCAAGAGAAGGGAAATGTAATCTATTGACACTGGATTTAAAGGACTGGAGGTTGGCAGGAGAATCTGCTGGAAATTTGTTCCATAATCTGGAGACCCTAGGTATGAATGAGCGAGAGGAGTGGGAAGTTCTAGGCTTTTACAGCTGGGCAGTAAAGGGATGAATACATAACGCGCTGTTCTCTTAGGAGGGACAGTCAAGCGGCTATTTCTTCAGAGCAAAATCCGTGGAAGTATCGGTAGAAACGGGATAAATCCCCAACAGCTCGGCGATGAGCTAGAGAGAGAAGGGAGTTTTCTTGTGGGGGTTGGACCATTGATGAGTCGAATAGCTCTCTTTTGGATAGCATCAAGGATATTAAGTGTCGAAGGCGATGCCGATCCCCAGATATGGGAACAGTACTCTAAGTTCGATCTGATTTGGTAAATATAGAGTGTGTAAGTTGGAAGGGGAAAAGTATTTTCTGGCTCGACTCGAAAACCAAGCTTTTTAGCTGCTGATGTGGGTATCAAAGTAAGGTGTTTGCGCCAGTTGAGATTATGTTCGAAAGCGATGCCAGCAAGATCGAGCGTTTCTTTGTTCTGAAAGGTTTGACCATTTATTTGGATGGGGTAAATGTTGCCGGATTTATTGGATAACAGGGAGCAAGACTAGGGCTGCCAGACGTCCGGGAATTCCGGGAAAATCCCGGAATTTGTTAGGTCGTCCCGGATCCCGGAATTTTACTGTACTATCCCGGAAATCTTTAATCAAACAAAAATGAACAATTTGCAGCTGAGCTGCAAATTCGAATTAATTCCAGTTATACTTGCTCAGAATTTGTGTCCTTTTTAAAAGGGCCTGAAGACGAAAAATTGTTAAAACTTGCCAAGTCTAGCGATAAATATAAGTAGTATTTGTAAACGATGTTACCGTCGTTCTTTTGGCCAAACACATACATTTTTTGACTACACCATAGAGCGTTTTTTTTTTGGTTGACAGGACGTCCCGGAAATTAGTCTTTCGAATCTGGTAACCCTAAGCAAGACTGGTGTTTGGACTGAACAATGTTTTTGGGACCTCAAACTAAGATTAGTTATTGAAGATCTTGAGAAAGGGGCAGATGCGTAGATCTGCTCTTGATTCGAGACATGGCTGGAAAATGAATGTTGGAGTGAAGAGTACTATCGTCAGCGTAACTGTGGGTGGGATTGGCAGTTGAAGAGAGCAGGTCCTTAGTGTGGAGAAGAAATAGGGTTGGTGCTAGGACTCAACGTTGGGATACGCCAGCATTGATAGGATGGAAGTTAGATGAGTTGTCGTCCACCACGACAGATACGCACTGATTAGAGAGAAGGCTACCGATCCAGGTACATAGTTTGGAAGAAAAACCGTAAGAAGGTAGTTTGTTGACGAGTGCCCATTTAAATAAACCCACTTAAAAAATCGACAGAATAAGAAAATTTAAACTTAAAAGTAGTAACTAAATAACAAATAGATATTTAATGTTTCGGGAGTGCAATTGTAGGCCCAGTGACACGAATAATTAACGCACTGACGAAACAGTCAATGAGCCTTCGACTGCACGTATTGGACGTTAAATTGTTTTGTTATGTTACCTAAATAACTTTCCTGACAGCTCAGTACTTAATTTCACTTAACGAAAAGTTCTTTAAACAACAAAATCACCTATTTGCATGATCAAATTCATTTATAAAGGAATGAAAAGAAATTGAGCATTAAACTCTAGAACAATGGCGAGAAAAAGTGGTTTGCTTTCATAATGTAAATGATACAGAAAATTTTCTCACACCTAAGCCGGTCTTGCATTATACTCTTAACTTCCTTTATAAACTGAGAGAGAAAATGTAGCGTAAATATAGGTTTATTTACGGTAAATCATATGAAATAGTAGAAATTACAATAAAATAATAAATTATATAGTTTCATATTTTTTAATTAAAATACGGGGACATGAAACATTCAAAATGCACAAACATTAGAAATTGTAGTGATTTATAAGTTTACTATATTTTAAATAATTGCCATTTTAGTTTTTACCAACATTTCATTCATTCAGATTCCTAATAGAACTGAGATGGCGACGTCAAAACCGTTAGAATTTATAATGAACATTTCGAATCTCTTTGTGTCATAAAGCCGGTCTCAGCCACTAATAGCAGAGTCTGGCTGGCGAGTCCCGTTGCGCGTCTACAGGTGCAAGAAGTTTGCAATAAATTTGAAATTATCAAAGTGTTTTGATATACCTGTTTTTAAATAACATATTACTAGAATAAACAGCAATAACATTTTAGGAAACACTACGCTAAGCTTTAACATGACCATTAACCACCGTTTCTTTCCATACAGACTATTTAAGTCGTGAAAATTCTGCCACTGCATTCATAACCATCTGGGGGGAAATTTCATGGACACATTCTCTGATAATTCTCTCTAAATGGTCTACATTTTCGAAAGGTCTGTGGCCATAAACTTTTCCTTTTAAGAATCCCTATAAGAAAAAATCCAGGGGAGTTATATCTGGGGACCTTGGTGGCCAAACAAATTCTGACCTTCGTCTAATCCACCTCTGCGGAAATCTCCGGTTTAAAGATTCTGTCACTCTTACAGAGCTGTGACATGGAGCACCGTCATTTTGGAAGTAAAGTGTGTTTCTTATATACAGTGGTAGTCAATGAAAAAATTCAAATAATTCCGAGTTGAAAAAGTTCAAGTAAGTTTCACCGGTAATATTTTCTCGAAAAAAGTACGGCATTAAAATTTTGCTCTTAAAAACACCACACCAAAGGTTTGTCTTCAAAGAATACTGGTCACAACACTCAATTACAAAGTGCTGATTCTCATTTTTTTATATTTTAAGTGAAAACAATATTTTTTAATTATTTATTCAGGTAATATGTTATTTAAAAAACATGTGCTTCAAAACACTCTTTTAAAAAATTCACAGGTAGGTACAGGGTCTTCCAACGAGGACTGAACAGGGGCTCATTTTTGAGCTTCCTTGTATTTAAAGAAAAATCTAAAATAGCCAATCGATGTACTTTTCCTGCAGAATTCAAAAATGAAACCAAAAATTTATTTGAACCAGAAACAAAAGAGTTACGCTATGGATAAGGTGTTTTTTAAATGGAACATAGCTTTTTTTATACGATTTTCGGAACGAGTGATTTTTTTTATGTCCGTTCTGATTAAAATATTTAATATTGTGACAGCTATTTTTATTAAATTTTAATGTTTTATCCAGTGTAATTTAACTTCAACCTGTTTGAAACATACACTAGGTAATAAAGGTAAAATCACCTTGAAATCCTTCAAAGTCAAAAAATTTGACAAATTTACTATAATATTGCCGAAATGAAATATTGCAATAAATCTTCTCCTTGCTTCTCTTGCATTTTCTTGGCATTTGTAGAACAAGATAACAATCTGCAATCCCTCATCTAATGAATATTTCATTTCGGCAATATTATAGTAAATTTGTCAAATTTTTTGACTTTGAAGGATTTCAAGGTGATTTTACCTTTATTACCTAGTGTATGTTTCAAACAGGTTGAAGTTAAATTATACTGGATAAAACATTAAAATTTAATAAAAATAGCTGTCACAATATTAAATATTTTAATCAGAACGGACATAAAAAAAATCACTCGTTCCGAAAATCGTATAAAAAAGCTATGTTCCATTTAAAAAACACCTTATCCATAGCGTAACTCTTTTGTTTCTGGTTCAAATAAATTTTTGGTTTCATTTTTGAATTCTGCAGGAAAAAGTACATCGATTGGCTATTTTAGATTTTTCTTTAAATACAAGGAAGCTCAAAAATGAGCCCCTGTTCAGTCCTCGTTGGAAGACCCTGTACATATGAATGATCATAAAGTTATTTTGTCAATTTTCATATTCGATACATAAAAAGTGTAATGCAACGATGAAACAAAAAACAAAAATCTATAAGGAGTAGGCTACAAGATAACGTCTACACGAATTTAATATTGTGGGTCTAAAATAATGGACAAAAGCATATGTTATGATTTGCCCCTGTATATTAAAGGGCAATAAATCGTAGTCTGCAGCATTTGTAGCTTAAATTTATTGTAAAAATATATGGCTATACATCAGTAAAAATTTGAATAAAACTCATCAACCCATTCAAAGGCAGCGTACTTACATTTCCAAAAACTATATTACATTTGTTGCAAACTCTTTGACCAACCTGTAGACGTGCAACGTAGCTAACCAGCCAGACTTTGATATTAATAACTGAGACTAGTCAGCTGTAGGGCCAGCCAGCAAAAGAAAAATTTGACGAAGAATGCAAAAAGAAGTTGACCTTTAATCTTATTTTGATGTTTTATCAGTGACATTGACAGAATATCAAAACCGAAAAAGTAATCTTCGGTCCTGTAAAATAGTAGCTTAATAACTAAAATGTACATAATTTTATTTTTAATAGTAATTGCAATGATCGCCGATGGTCTTTCTGAATCAGATGATATCCTAGAAACTACCGACAATGACTTTGAAGTTAGAATCACTGAATATCCTACAGCCCTTGTCTTATTTTATGCCCCCTGGTGTGGCTATTGCCAGCGTGTAAAACCAGAATTCGCTAAAGCTGCTCAAGTACTGGTAAGAAATGATCCTCCGGTAGCTTTAATACAAATAGATTGTACTACAACCGCCACAGAAACTTGCAACAAATATTCTATAAGTTCCTACCCAAAGCTAAAAGTTTTCCAGTATGGTGAACATATTCAAGATTACAGTGGACCTCGTGAAGCTGAGGATATTGTTAAATATATGAAATTTGAAGCCAGGTCACCGTTGCAGGAACTAAGATCGATTTCTGACTTAGAAAAAACCCTGAATATATCGAAGAAGTCTATAGTGATTGGGTTCTTTAAAACAAAGTCTGATCTTTATGACGTATTTTTAGAAACCGTCAAGAAAATAAGAATAAAATGTCAGTTTGCCTTTTCATCAGACCCAAAAGTTTTGGAACATCAAAGTACCAACGATGGAGTGGTTCTGTTTCGACCCCTATACCTAAAAAATAAGTTTGAGTCTGTATCTGTAAGATATCTAGGTAATGCAAGTACTCTTGAGCTAAATGACTTTATTACAACGAATTTTTATGGATTAGTTGGAGTCAGAACAGTAGAAAATCTAGACAATTTTAAGCTACCACTCATTGTTGTCTATTTTGAGATTGACTACGATAACAATCCAAAAAGCTCTTCCTATTGGCGCAATCGGGTTCTAATGGCAGCTAAGGAGTTTAAAGGAAAACTGAATTTTGCTGTATCATCCAGTAAAGAGCTGGTGCAGGAGCTTAACAGAGCTGGAGTTGAATCTGTAGAATCAGATAATCCGGTAGCTATTGCCACTGATTTAGCTAGTAGAAAATCGGTTCTTAAGGAGGAGTTTTCCGTGGAAGCTTTAAGAACCTTCGCTAATAACTTAATAATTGGAAAGCTAGAAATATATATAAAATCTCAACCGATACCGGAAACTCAGCCAGGACCTGTCAAAGTTGCTGTAGCAAAAAATTTCGAAGAAGTAGTACTAAATAACGGAAAGGATACTTTGATCAAATTTTATGCCCCCTGGTGTGAACACTGCCAAAGATTGGCTCCCATTTACGAAGAATTGGCGGAAACGCTTGAGGAAGAAGACATTGTTCTTGTTGAAATGGACGCTACTGCAAATGACATTCCCGCGCCGTATGAAGTTTCTGAGCATCCTACAGTTTACTGGACTTCGAAAAATAGAAAAGACAGTCCCGTGATGTACGAAGGAGTAGCTTCTGTTCTTAATTTTATTAAATTTATTGCTGCAATGGCTACAAACGAGTTGAAAGGTTGGGATAGAAGTGGTAATCAAAAATATGATAGATCCGAGTTTTAATTTATGGTACAGCATGTAGTTATCTGTCATTTATTTTATATTTACACAATAAAGAGCCCAAAATATTATTCTGAAGGCGCAGAAAAAATAATATAATCAGTAGGTATGCTCAAAGATTTGAAGCGTATCTCGTAAGCTTGTTGCTCACGATGTTTCAAATAATGTATAGTTAAAAAATACTATACAAAAAAATAAAACATAAGACAGCAATAACAATCAAACAAAATATTAATTATTTATTAAATATTTAATGTATTTAGTTTCTAATTTCTATGGTAACTCACGGACGAGGAATTCTTCCTCGACCAAGAAGGTACCATCCCACACACCCCTCAAGGATGCTTTCAGCACTGGGTATGTACCGACATTCCGCTTTCCCCTATCAGGGCCAGCTCTAGCAGTTGTGCCGCCCCGGACGAAAATGTAACATGCCGCCCACGCACAATTAATTTATTACAAGAGATGGCGATGAAATAGGGGGTCAATTGTAATTGGTAAAAAAAATGTAGAAAATGAATAAAAATTTGGTTTTATGGGTTTTTGGATATACAGATTTTAATTTTACAACCCATTTTATATTAACAAAAAATTAGGAGTGGGGTAAAAAGGGGAGAGGGTAACATTGGAAATGTTTGGAAAAAACCGAGCTATATACTTTTTTTATAACAAGAGGTTTTTTACCTTCCATAAACGATTTTTTGAAATTCGCCCCTATCATTTTAGAGGGTGGAATAAAATTTGAAACATGATGTTGTATATCGCTCTTTGGATTTGCGCTGTCAAAGAATCCTACTTTACTACTATTTTTTTGATATAGCAACATTTTACCAACTTACCTAATATTACGCCTGCTTTGGTGTGGTGTGGAACTTTTGATTCCATTGGCAGCGGTATTTAAATTAAATTTATTAAACAATAAAGTAAAATAATAGTAAAAAACATATAAGATACATATTTTAGGCTGTAAAGAATTATATTTCTTTAAATATCCTTCTATAAAATTTTTTCTCGTGAAAAAATCACTTCACAAATTCCAGCCAAAATGCCGCCTCTAACATTTGCCGCCCCGGACAGGTGTCCGGCTTGTCCGCCCCTAGGGCCGGCCCTGCCCCTATAGATACACCAACGGTACATTAGTACTTAGACTTGGAACCTTCGTGAGAATATACAGTCTTAAAAGGAGCTCTTTGAGAACACTTAGACTGTGAATTAGATTACGCTTTTTTTATCAACAGTAATACATACAGAGCATTCTAGTTAAAATGAGCAACCCTTACCACTCCGCTATTTTAAAAAAATCTTATTCAGTCATCGTTTGATTGCTAGGGGAATACATTTTGCCATAAAATTTGGCCCTTTTGCTGGTACTCCCTATACCCACCAATCCTCACGTCAAAAATGTCAAATAAGAAAGGGCGTCGAATAACCCCTCATTTGAGGGTAAATTCCTTTAAAAAAAATGTTTTCGAGAAAATTTTGTAGATCCATTTCCGAAAAGCATCTTTCAAAGAAGCTGTTTTTCGAAAAAATTGACTTAATTTAACATTAAAAAAAATAGAACAGTTGGCCATCTTTGCTTACATGCGACAGGATTTGATTAATATGAAAGTGTAAATATTCTAGCATTTTTTTATGTATGCCCTCTGCTCAGTTGGGGGGATATACGAGTACTTACAAAAGTACAATTTTTCTAGAACCAATTTTTCAATTTTTTTTTCTTAAAATGTTCCTATTTTTTAAAAATTATTTATTGAAGAAATTGTTGGAAAAATTTACTTTCGAAATACGTGTTTTCGAGAAAATATTTTTGAAAAGTTTCGTTAATCCGTTTTCGAAAAAGCTATTTTTCGAAAAAAATTACTTTTAAGAGAGACGGTTTTTGAAAAAAAACTATTTGATTATTTGTTTCCTTTAAAAGCCAAAACGATCCGGCGCAAATTTTAATAAATAATTAAAGATATTCAAAGCATCGCAAACTCATTGGAGCGGATTTTTGAATTTTTGTTTTGCCAGGAAACTAACTTATATGCCCCAAAAGCGCAAGCACAATAAATTAGAAATTTTAAAAGAACAGTTATTAAAGAAAAAACACCACTTACCGCCTCAAGTTGTGTAACCTGATTTACGTTAGTCTCAAAATTCCACTGACCAGCCACATTATTCGTACACTGTTGAGACGCCTGCACATCCAATGCTTGTATCAACCCCCGAACATCCCCCCGATAAGCCTTGTTGATATTTAAGTCATTTTCGTTGTGCTTCGAATCATCAACAGGTCTGTTTTGAGAAGGAAATCTTCGAGGGTAGTTACTGAGGTCACCAATATTTGGAGTACTGGTACTTGGAGAATAAGGATTTACAGGGGTATAATTAGGATTTGGCGAAAAACTAGGGTTCTGCGGATAACTTCCTGCATTTGGTTGATATTGCGGCAAATCTAGTTGTGCGTCAAGTCCCTTCACAAAAGCCACCAAAATCAACACGTAAATTCTTCGCGAGGTACCAATGTCACACATTTTCGTAACTAACAATGTTTATTTTCAATCATTAAGTTCAATATTCAATAACTGAAAAAAATAATTTAGTCTTGTTTTTAACTTTTCCTTATACAATGTTTAAATGTATGGGATCGTATGTAAACTAAAAAGTATTGTTTACGATGCTCCCATATACCCACGTGAGAACCTATGGTACCCTATGGTATAGTACCTTACTAGTGGGGGGAAGGATAAGTTTACCTTTGACTTGGTGCCGAGTAAAGCTGCAGGCTTGCAATTCTATGATACATATTTATTACCAGGTATTTGCAATTAATTGTTAGTTATTATTTAATAGTCTTTCCGGTTGCGATTTATATTTATAAGTTTTTTCTTGTAGAAATTATATCGGCGTAAGAATTAAAGAAGTTGGCAGATTTTTTTATATTTGAGACAGCCCACGTAGACTCAAGCCTAAGGACTTACGTACCGTGGGCGTCTGAAAAGAAGGGAAATCTGTCTATTGACACTGAATTTAAAAGATTGGAGGTTGGGAGGGGAAGGGAAAACATCTGTAGGCAACTTGTTCCATAATCTGGAGACCTTAAGTATGAATGAGCGAGAGGAATGGTATGTTCTAGGCTTTTGTAGCTGGACAGTAAAGGGATGCATACGTAACGCGCCTCTTGTTCTGTTAGGAACAGTCCAGGGGGAATTATAGCGGCTAGTTTTTCAGAGCAAAATCAGTGGAAGTAATGGTAGAAAAGAGATAAATCCCCAACAGCGCGGCGATGAGCGAGAGAAGGGAGTTTTTTTTTTGTGAAGACTGGGTCATTGATGAGTCGAATGGCTCTCGTTTGGGTAGAATCAAGGATGTAGTGACGAGGATGATGCCGCTCCCCAGACGTGGGAACAGTACTCCAAGTTAGGAGTTATTTGAGAAACATGGAGAGGGTGTAAGTTGGAAGGACAGAAGTATTTTCTGGCTCGAAAGAGAGAATCAACCTTTTTAGCTACGGCGTTTCAGATGTGACTACTGAAGTAATGTGTTTGTGCCAGCTGAGATAATGTTCGAAAGCGATGCCAACAAGATCGAATGTCTCATTGTTGTGTAGGGCTTGACCATTTATGTGGGTAGGGCAAATTTTGCCGGATTTTTTGCGTGACAGGGAGCAAGACTGGGTTTTGGAGGTAGTGAACTGAACAAGGTTATTGCCACCCCAGAATAAGGTTAATTGAAGATCTTGGGAAAGGGATAGGTGCATAGATCTGCGTCTATTATCCAGCTCTTGATTCGAGACTTGTATGGAAAAATGAATGTTGGAGTCAAGAGTACTTACTATCGTCAACATAACTGTGGATCGGATTGGTAGTTGAAGACAGCAGCTCATTAATGTGAAAAAGAAGTAGGGTTGGTGCCAGGACAGAACCTTGGGGTACGCCAGAATTGTTAGGGTGGAAGCTAGATGAATGACCGCCCACCACGACAGATATGCTCCGATTGGAGACGAAGCTACCGATGCAGGTACATAGTTTGGGAGGAAGACCGAAATGAGGTAGTTTGTTGAGGAGTGCGGCATGCCATACTTGATCAAAGGCCTTGGAAAGATCACTAGCAACAATCTGAGATTCGCCATGAAATTCGAGTTCTAGTTAGGTATGTGTGACAAAGCTAAGGAGAGAATCTTTGGTGACGAAATCCGTACTGTCTGTCATGGTTTATTTTGTGTTTTTCTAGATATTTTAGAATTTGCAAATGATCGCTTTCTTCATAACATTGGCAGACAACATAGAGAAGAGAAATAAGTCTATAACTAGATGAAAGAAACTTGGAACTTTTCTTCGATAAAGGCTGTACACGAGCAGTCTTCCAGCTATGGCTATCTGGGAAGATACCCTTGTCATAAGAGATCTGGAAAAGACCAGTTAAGATGGGTGCAAGTTCTAGAGAGCATTTTTTTCGAACGATTGCGGGCATGTTATCCAGACCGGAGGACTGTTTGGTGTCAAGAGATAGAAGATACTCATCTAAAGCCCTACTAACGAATGGTGGTATTTTTTTAAGCAAAAAACTTCATTCTGTTTGGTCACAATTATTAAATTATGAAGACTTATTATTATTTATTATTAGATATTAATACATTTTAAGACTTATTTTTTAGGAAGTGACTCCGCAGCCGGCGCCGGTTCCCAAAATGTTGATGCATGGATACCGGCGCCGGCACCCGGGTACAATTTCTCGGATGCCGGCGCCGCGCCGGTTCCGATACGGCCAAAACGGAATGCCGGCAGTTCTAACCTAAAATAATTATAGTTACGTATTTTAAATGATATGTTAACATTGTGTTGTTTTAATTTTGAGTAAAAACTATAAAATATGAGTGTGTGATAAATTTTCTTCATATGAAAATTTTAATTGTGTTTTGGTGGAATACAAGAAAGCCACAAACAATGAGTTTTGGTTGCGCGATAGCAGAAACACTATTATCTGCGGTTAGCCTGTGTTAAAGGTGGAAGACCATTCAAGACAAAAAATAAAAAGTCAACAAGGAACTGTTCCACGTGTAAGAAAGGCTGCCAGGCTAGCATTTTCTTGAAAGTAAGTGAGTGTAAACAATTTCTATGCATCCTGGGGATTGAACGAAATCACAATCATACTTCATCCAAAGCCCATTTCAATTTTCTAGCAAAACAGAGACACACAGTTACAGATCCATATGCTCTGCTAGCTATTTCTACCTCAAAAAATGGCAATATGTCCATAGAAGACAATAATTCCAATCAAATTGATATCAGACAAATTGAACACTCTTATTGAAGGTATATTATATGGGTTTATTTTTCTTATTTCTACCCTTAAATTCGCAGAATAATAACAATTGTTATATTTTTGTAGGAAGATTTAAGTTTCGTTAAAGTGTACACTATAATAAATTATTATTTTTTTGATTGAATTAAGGTATTTTGATTCTCATCTTAACTTTGACACTAATTTTCTAATGCTGCCGGCATCCATGATGGCTGCCGGCGCCGGCATCCATGACGGCTGCCGGCGCCGGCAGTCACTTCCTATTTTTTATACCTTTCAAACAGGCTTGTTTGCCCTCTGAAAAAACTTAAGGTTACTTCAAAACTTATTTAATTTTCAATTATTTTTTCAGTTACCTCCGTTTCCTGATGGCTCTTGTACAAATCTACAATTAATTTATCTAATTTAAACATTTTTCTATCTGTGCAAACCAAAAAGTAATCTTTTGGTCCAAATGTAATTAATAACCCGGTACGTCTAGATAGATAAAATTGCTGATTTTGTATGCTACTGTTCTAGAAAACAGAGATTCTGCATGCTTAACAATAAATTATGTTAAATGTCCAAAAATAAAAAATTTAGATGATGGAATTATATATTATTAATTTAGGAATGCCATTAAATAAATTTTTTTTTAAAATCCTATAATTTAACTAAATTAAAATTTCTTCATTGCCTTGGCTTATCTGTTAATAGGTATGCCATTTCAATGTACGCAGCATTATCAGTTAGTTTTACATAATAGGCTTGAGGTATTATGTAATTCTTGATTCTTGTATATTTATGTACTTCAGTTACAAATAATGTACTACTATTTCTTTTATTTACACTTAGCTCTAAAAAGTAAATCCATGTATGTAATGCCAAAATAGTACTTATTAAAATTTAAACAGCCCATTGTCTTCAATACATACGCCTTGAAAAGCAAGGTGTTGACTTACGAAATTATCTGTACTATTCTGTACTGTGTAGTTAATTTTTTACAGGGTCATTTCTGAAATTTTAGCTCGCTCGTCCAACAAATATCCTTTTAAGAAAATAATGTAGTTTTTTTGGACAGTGAAAATTAAATTTACGAAAATACCATAGAAATATTGAAAGTTGCATTGCAATTATTGAACGCTTTTAATTCTGAATGATCACTGTGACTGTGACAAATAAATCGAATTCCTTCCTTGAACTTAAAAATTCACTCGCCAAAATATCAAGAAAAATCTCTTAGAACTGTGTTGTTTCATTAGTTGACGACATTCAAGGGGCTCGTGTGCCATTGCCGATTATTACAATTCTTCCATGAGCCGAAAACTGTCTGGGCAGAAATTAATAAGAACCGTAAACATTTTGGAAAAATATCTGTTTCTTTATAAGACCATTATTTTAATGTGCTTTAGAGGTAAAGAAAGTACGATATTACTATACTAAATATTCAAAATTTAAATACTAAAAAAACCAATATCAGACTTCTAGATATATTCAATCATACATTTGGCAATGCTGTATGCGCCCAGCTCCTAACCTAACATTCTAACGATCAACAAATAAACACAAACATTTCGGATAATTCCGTATTTTCGTGATTTTTTTTAGGACAAAGTGCGTTTAATTTCAGGTTTCGATTCCGTGAGTCGCGAGTGAAAAATGAGTCGCCGGAAGAAGATAAAGGTAAATAAAACACGTGTTTTTTAGCTCTTTTCATCAATTGGTTGATGTAATAAAAGCAAAAGCCGGGTTTTACCTTGTTTTCCCCCTGTGTTAGGGCAATAAAAATTTAATTTATCTGCTAAAGTGTAGCATGACTTACTTAGAGGCCTTTAAAACTCATGCACATTCTTAGAACTTAAATATTTTGTTTAGAAGAAAGGTGATAGATAGACAGGCTGTTCCTCGACCGATGAGGTACCACCCTACACATTCACACAAAGGGCTGGTAAAATCTCTATGGATGATTCCAGCTCTGGATGTGTGAGTCGAAGTACACCCACAGTACATGGTACTTGGGCTTTACTTAAAGTAACATTTTTTAACATTGTGGGCTTCCCTGTTTCTTGTTGATATTTTATCATAATTCAATAGTAGGTACCGAGGTAGGTACATTAGTAAAATTTACCAATAATAAAAACAAATATTAACATTTTTACTAATTTAATCTAGACTTTGAAGAAACTACAACTTTACGGCATTTAAAAACGTACCCAAATTTCTTCAGATTATTTTAAGCTTTGATAATATATAATTCTACTAGTCAGTATATAATATACTTCTATGTAAAAAAATCATGTTTAAAAACACCTCATGCACATGCATGCACCTAATCAATACCTGAGTCAACACTAATATCCCTACATATACATTTTCATATTTTCTATACTTTCACGATAAATTAGTTAAAAGTATTTAATAACTAAAATTTATTTCAAACTCTTTTTTATAAAAATAATTGTGTTTGAATATTGGCAGATTTTTCAGCAGCAGTAGGAATCTTAAAATCTGTTGGCCTTACAATTAGATATAGGGCATGGTATATGAAAGTTGGTTAGGATTTTATGAACAATCTTAAAAATTGATAATATTTAGGATGCTCTGTTTAAATTTAAAACACGAAAGTAGGCTTCACTTAACTGGAATAAAGATGTGTATGTGAATTAAATTTTAAACAAATAAAGGCAATTTCTAAACATTAAATTGAACTTTAAGGTTGAATTTAAAGAAGAAAAAGATGAGAAACCCGTGGTTAATGATGAAGAGATCCCAGAAACTTCTGAAAAATCCAAACCATCTCCAAATGATAAGAAATCCGGTGCGGGAAATAGTCGCGTTACTTCTACTAAAAAAGAGAAAAAAGATGACGTAAGAAAAGAAAAGGAAGACGAGAAAAAGAAAGAGCTAGACATCGATTCGGAACTGGATGATCCGATTATTAAGGATTTATTTTCAGGACTTGAAGGATCTGCATTTCAGAGTAGGATGCCATTTGATAAGTTGACTTCTACTGAGGCGGCCTGTTTTCCAGGTGAGAAAATTCGGTTCCAATTTGATCATTTTTGGAGGCAATATTTGAATAATTAAAATCTAACTAATTTATACAGGGTGTCCGAAAAGTCTTAGTATGGGTATCTTGACTATTAGTAAAGATAGAGACACCACATTTTAGGTGTACCTTATTGGTTAATAAATATACTCTTTTATGAACTTTTTTCTGTAATTTAACTTTTTTAATGCAACCCTATGCCTTGTGGTACATCATTTTAAAGGTCCTCAAAAAAGAAACATTTTACCGCAAATCCAAAGTCCGTATTTTAATTTGTGTTAGCCTTTAAAAATCGTGAATTTTTTTTTAATTTAAATACCCTTATCTCTCTTATTACTTTAAAAGTTGTTCAAAATAACCCCCAACTTCTTGGCAGTACCTAATAAAGTCGATTTTGGAACTTATTTGTCACGTTTTCGAGAATGGCAGGTGTTACTTCTTGGCGAAGTTCCAAAATCGACGTTATTAAGAAGTTCATGGTGGTCATTTTGAACAACTTTTAAAGTAATAAGAGAAATAAAGGTATTTAAATTTTTAATTTTTTTCACGATTTTTAAAGGCTTGCCGTTTAAAAACGAATTAAGAGTACCTCGGGTTTGCGGTAAAATGTTCCTTGAATACCTTTAAAATGATATACCACACGGCATAAGGTTGCATTTCAAATTTTTGACGTTCAACGTTTTTAAAGTTAAATTACATAAAAAATTATGGTTATTATTAAACAAAGCGATACACCTAAAATTTGGTGTCTCTATCTTTAATAGCAGCAAAGATATTTGCCCATAGTCTTGTCGGACACCCTCCTTAGTGTTATGTTATATTGTTATCATACTTTTTTAAGATATCGCCGGTGCTGTTCTGCAAACAGTTAAAGTCTACTTAAACGTCAGGAATCGCATTTTAAAAATGTGGCTCGATAATCCCAAGCAGCAGCTCATTTTGGAACATGCTATTAAAAACATGGAGCCACCTTATAATAGTGATCTTTCATTGTTAAAAAGGATTCACGCTTTTTTGGAAAGAAATGGGTTCATCAATTTTGGTATATTTAAGAGGTTAGTACGTCTGTATTTTCTCGTGCTGTCTTATCAATTTTAAATAATTTTACTTTTTGTCATTCTGTTTTTATTAATGTTTTAATTTTTGACATATTTTAGGTTACAACCTATACCCACTAAAAAATACGGAAAAGTTATTGTGATAGGAGCTGGTATAGCTGGGTTAGCTGCAGCCCAGCAACTGCAGCAATTTGGCTTGGAAGTTATTGTTTTAGAGGCGAGAGATCGAGTGGGGGGTCGCATAGCTACATTTAGAAAAGGTAAGTGTCAATAAAAAAATTTAATAACCCTAAATTTACCTCAATACTTTTTAATATATTTTAAAAACCTGGTTGTATTTTTAGGAAATTATATAGCTGATCTCGGCGCAATGGTAGTAACTGGTCTTGGTGGCAATCCAGTTACCACCCTTAGTAAACAAATTGACATGGAACTGCATAGAATAAGACAAAAATGCCCTCTTTATCACTCCTGTGGTGTTACAGTTGACAAGGATAAAGACGAGATGGTGGAGAGGGAGTTTAATAGGTATATTTTATAGATAAAAAACTACTTTCATAACAATATAATTATGTTTTATTTTTAGGCTTCTGGAAGCTACATCTTATCTGTCCCATCAGCTTGACTTTAATTATGCTGGAAACAAACCAGTTAGTTTGGGCCAAGCCTTGGAATGGGTCATCAAATTACAAGACAAGCATGTAAAGGAGAAGCAAATTCAGCATTTGAAGTCTGTGATAGCCCTACAAGTAAGACTGTGAATAAAGATAACTAAAACAATTTTTTTTGTCAAAGCTTTTTCGTGCCAAATACCAGGCGCGGCCCATGAGCTTTTTACAGGTGGGTCAAATTTTGTGGGCAACTAGTGATATCAGCGTAGCAAGCAACATAAACTTTTTTAATTTATGAAGGTTTTTTAATAACGTGCCTAGTTCTGCCAAAAAATTATTTACCTACAAATGAACACCGCAAAAAAAACATAAATTATTAAAATTGCATTTTTGCTGTGGTTTTTTTCTTAAATATCATGCAAACATTTTCTTGCATTGTTTTCGTGCACTGTTAAAGCCATTTTTAACCTAAGTACTTAAGTACTAGTACTACACTACTACACAAAGGACACAACACAAGTATCAAATAATATCCAAAAACATATTACACAACAAAATTTTAGGAAAGCCGAAACACCTCTTAAGGGGTTATATACAGTTAGAATTTTCAAAAAATCAATTTTTTTAATTTCATTTTCGTAATGTACATATATTCCAGTACACACACAGAAAATTTCAAAGCAATCCGGCGATTATTTTCGAAGTTACACGCACATTTGTAAAGACGTGTCAGAGCGATTGCACTCTATGTAAAGTGCTTTTGAAACTTTAAACGCGTTTTTCTCAAAACTGTGTTTTTAAAGTCGGTGACGAAGATTTCTCGGATACGGCTGAACCGATCAGTCTCAAATTTTAACACAAGCTTCTTAAGTATATTTTTTACTAATTAATCGAAGGTTTTTTCTCACCGATAAATGTGTTTTTTTATAATCAAGTTAAGGCGAAAATTTTGATCAAAAATAGATTTTTTTGAGAAACTGCCATTTTGTCAAAAATTTTTAATTTGCTTATTCCTGCGATTAGAAGATTATACATTACTTTAACGAAATCCGTTTGGTTTTTTCATTTTCGATGATCCAGTCCAGAGATATCGTCACTGCAAGATGCCTTTTTTGACAGGAACTCCTGGAGATCCGTTATAGCAGCTTTCAAAATTATTATTTTTACAAATACAAAAATCTTAAAATACAGTTGAAAGTTACCATAATATGTGTACAAATTTTTACATTAATAAATTTAAAAGTCTTCTCAGGAAAAATTCTTGAAAAATCGCTTTTTTTAGGCCTCCTGACTGTATATAACCCCTTAGGCGATCTAAATAGTGAATCGATCTCCATGATCATGATCTAAGATCGATTCGAAATATCGAGTTTTTTTAGATTAGGTGAATTCCTAGCTCGGAGCAAGCTCGGCTCGATTCTTTCTTGGGGAGTTTTCGCATGGAACTTGCACTTTCTTAAAAGAAAAGATAATTATTTTTTGGTCTAGAAAAATAAATTATTAGGTGAATCATTGAAAATAAATTTAGGTGGGTCATAGACCAAATGAGGAGCGTTCGTTCAAAAAGGGACAAGTCCACATTTTTTCAAAACACGTTTTATATCAATTTTCAGCTCATTTTGTCATCTCTATCGACCCACCTCTTTAAATCGTTTCAAAATAGTACACGTCCCTGTAAAATTCCCACATGAAAGTAAGATATTTGAACAAAACGAGACATGTCCAATACGACTAACTTTGATGTTTTACTTCTGGGTCGATATTTAACTCCTGTCGATTTAATAAAACCTAACTTAAATCAACAAGCTTAGTGTTAACCTTCAAGCAGAACGAGTTTTTCAAGAAAATTTTAAAAGATAATGTACCAGAAGAAGCTGGAACATAACAGGATATAGAAACATGCGATTGCTTAGAAAGTGATAATGAACTACACATTTAAAACATACATTAAGCTTACTTATTTGGTGTACTTCTCTTTAATAAAAATTTAATACGTAAACATTGGCAGAACACTATTTATCCTAAAGACAAACAACAAAATGGATTTAAAGTTCAGAAAAATTGAGACATACAGATTTAGTTCAAGTAAAAGGGGACATGTCCAACTTTTTTTTCGATTTTTCTCTTAAACAATAAACTATAGTCAAAAAAATTATTTCGAAATATATTTTTAATCAGAAAACAAATCATCTTCTATCCTGTTTAGAATTATAGTTTTAACGGTCTCAACGTCAAACGTTTTTTACGTTAATCTCAAAATCATTTTAAGTGGACATGTCCCTTTTTGAATGAACGCTCCTCAAATGACCTTATAGTATAGGCGAGCCGCGCCTGTCAAAAACAAATTTTTTATCTGCCAATAAACTAAACTATCCGATTTTTGTTGGCATGTACCGTCAACTTTATCTATTTTTAGGATAAATTGAAAGCAAATCAATATGAACTAATAAGAGTTAAGGAAACAATGCAGGAAATTAATCAAAAAGTAAAAGAAGTAGCTGACATTGAAAAACGTGATCTAAATCAGGAGTTTACCTACAGAAGTGGCACTAGGTAAGGTATAAAAAGCTTAAAAATCACAATATTAAATACTTAATTTTTTTTAAAACCCTACTGTTTGTAATTCATATTTTTATTGTTTTAATAAAATAATAAAATTGTCTCTAATTAAATAGAAAGTAAAGATACTTTTTTGTAGAGGTTTTTGGTAGTTTCAAAACATTTTATTGAAAAATATGTAATTTCAAAAATGGTATTTTAAAGTTAATGTTGCTTACGATTGTTTTTAACCCGTTTTTATATTTTTATTTCAGAGATTTGAATGCCTTGGCAAAGGAGTGGGATCAGTTAAAAGAACAAGAAAAGGAAATCGAAGACAAGCTGAAGGAATTGGATAGTTCTCCTCCTAGGTAATCTTTCTTAAGCTCGCCAAATATATAAAACTTCATTTTAATGTCAAGAATTACTATAACCTGGGTATCTCACTTAACTCAATTTCACGTTCAGTTTTGTGTCAAGAATTTTAAATATTGTCCCTTTATTTTACAGTGGAACTTAAAGAATTACTTCTATCTAACCCTGGGATTCAGTAAAAAGGTTTAGGATGGGTTAGATTTTGATAAGTTTTTGTCATATCGTTAATAATAATAATAATAATAATAAAGTTTAATTTAAATTAATTACAATTTAAATATGTTATATACCTATACATATGTATATTATAAATAAACTTGATAAAACCCCCGAATACGTACTTGTTGGGGGCAAATCTTATATTTAACATTACATTATTTAATTATATAAATTACTCAATTGAAAAAAATATATATTCAAATACATACATACAATTTCTTTTCTAGGACAAGAGAGATCCTTAGAGAAAAATAAATAAATAATTTTTATTATTTTAATTTTATATTATACAAAATAATATCAAAGTAATTCCAAAAATTTCTTTAAATCGTTTGTTGTTGATATCCAAGCTTTTATTTCAATTTTATATATTTTTAATATAATTCTTTTAGTATTTACTGGTAAATAATCGTTTAAATAAAAACATAAATATTTATAATTCTTTTGTGCTATAAACTTATGTATTTTTGGTTTAATGGAAATTTCATTTTTATGACACGTGTCATGGTTATGTTTTTTAAATTGTATTAGATTTTTATTTTTAAAAATGTATACTAAAATATTCTAAATATTGTCACAACGGGGGTTGTTGCGACTGAGACTGAGTAATAGTCTCTGGGATCGTGTGGAGGGAATGAAGTTAAAACAGGTTATAAAAAATATAACATTTAATAATTAATCAACAATAATAGCAATAAAATAAAGTTTGGCATTAAATAAATGAAATGAGGCACTTACTTATAAACTTCCCCTACATCTTCTCTATAAGGGCGACTCTTCTCCCGACCAACGGGCACATGTCTTATCTCGACATCTTCAGAACGACTGCCTATCACTCCATTATACAGTTATCGACGATCGGTGCATTGCTCAGTCAGCATACCTTGCCTTCCTCAATAAAGTTAAACAAAACCAAGCTGACCTTCAATGTCGTCACCAAGTTCACCGAACAACAGAGTGTCTATTCATCATTATTGTCAAAATAATCTTTATATAAATACAGTGTGATTTTAAAAATAATTAATAAAATAATCCATGATAACATAACTATGACAATATATATGTGCCTAACGTCCATTTTTTTGTTTCTGAATATAATTCCTATGAAGGATAAAAATAGTCTTTATTAAACGTAATTTTTAGAATTCTTTTTTGTAATACTTAAATCGTCACTAGAAACCTATGGGATATTATATAGGGTGAGTTTTTGAAAGTGTTACAAGGCGATATCTCGAAAACGGTTTAAGATATTTTCATGAAATTTTAGTGAGTTAATAGGGAGATGGGGGGACATATTTAAACATATTTTTGACACTTAGCCCCTCTCTATTTTGAGGGGTGGGGGTAACTTTGGAATTGGAGCCATAGAGAATTAATTAACTTGGCTGTTTAGCAAGGTCTGCCTCCTTTTTGAAGTTAAAGCAAATTTTTATGTGATCTTTTTGAATTTAACGAATTAAATGATGCAAAATGTAAAAAGCACCAAATACCCCGCCTTATCAAATCTTATGGATCATCAATGAATAGTGCTTAGGTTTTTGCACTTGGTTGTTTGTTTCCATGGATTTATTAAGAAAGGATTCGATGTCCGTATACTGTGAGCGTATCGAACGTGAAGCCTTATATTTGTTGTTTGTTATGAAAACACTTCCCCTAGAGGTAGAGTTTACGAACTTTACGGAAATACGTAATTGAATCAAGAAATGGTAGTAGAAAGAGATAAAATAGCATTGGAGTGTTGGAGCTCAGAAGTGTTCCTGTCTCTGCTGGTTGCTTAGGAAATACGTCTGAACACTCGGTTACACGTACGTGTTTGTCTAATGAATTAGGAAAGAAACAGTGCGATTTATAGATTTATAAATGGCTCGGAGCGACTTTAAATAATCCTTTAGAAATAATAGGTGTCGTATAACCTATAAATAATAAAACCTTTTTAACTTAAATTTATTATTAATTAACAGAAAAATAAAATATTTTAGGCCATTTATTACTTTTAGTAAATCTTGTGATGCTTCTAACGTATTTTTTGTACAAAAATACAAGGTAAAATAAGATGTGGCCAATGTTCACAAATTGTTAGGGATGTAACGGGTACTCGGTCTACCCGGCCAGAACCGGGTACCCGGCCGGGAAGGCCGGATACCCGGTTTTGCCGGCTTCAGGTGTTACCCGGTCGGGTACCCGGTTTTTTTATTATGTTTTCTATTTTTGATAAAATAAAACATAAAAGAACTGAAACGGTGTATTTTTGTGATGATAAAAAATACATAAAAAACAGATTTTAAAAGGTTATAATAATAAACTTTGTTAAAACATTTAATAACTAAAATCAATTAACGGCAAATTGTGATGAAGATAAACTAAAATTTCACCATTCTCAGAGGATAGTCGGTTTCGGGTTTCTTCATAAATATTACCCGCTTCTGAAAACAACCGTTCACTAAATATTGTTGAGGCAGGTGCTGAAAGAAACTTTTTAGCAAGCTTTGCTAGATTAGGAAATCTCTGCGAATTTATTTGCCACCACGAAAATGGGCTTGACTGTCTATCAATTAACGGCAACGCCAAATATGAACTTATTTCATCCTCCACGTCCTGTTGTATGTTTGGTGCTTTAGCAGATGATTTTTTTATTATAGACCGCCTTTCAGGCTCGGTCTATATACCGAGCCCTTGGTCAGAAAATGTGTGTATGTATGTATGTATGTATGGCCGTATGTTGTCCGTTTCGACATTTTCACCTTTTCAATTTTTTTTCTCGAAAACGGTTAGAATGAGGGCAACCAGATTTTCTGGGTTAATAGAGGGATAGTGCGGCTAGCTTCGGTAAAAAATTCAGTTATACCGGGTGTTCCGTTTCGGAGATATAAAACGTTAAAGTCGAAATTTCAGCGATTTCCTATGGGATCGATTACAGGTCGCAAAACTTAATTAAATCGATTTAAATTTTCGGAGGTTGTGGAGGTCAGGGAGCTTCAGAACCCTATTGAAACTGGCGGTATTCCTAAAATGGGAAGTAATTTTTTTGAATTTTTTTATGTCGAAAAATGCCCTTTGTAGACCCCAATTTGGCACCGAATAAGTCGAAACCGGAACATCGGACAGAAAAACGTATTTGAACTTAAAACTAAAGAATCTCAAATACTTTCTTTTTCCAATACATTTACCTATACCTAAAACGACTGGAAATTGGAAAAATTTGGGAAAAACTGGAAATTACGAATTTTCATGCAAATTTTTGACGGTTTTGAATTTTTTGGGGGGTCAAAATGGATCCAAATCGAAATCCCATGTGCCCTATCGGAAAGAGCTCGCCGAAATACGTTAGAAACGTATTTTTTAGTTCTTTTATTTCTAATAGGAAAGGAGAAATCGATAATTAAATTTCGATTTTTTACGATTTTTTTTCATGACATCTCTACATTTGAATCACTCTGTATCTTTTCCTATCTAATTTCTTCTAACTTTTTCAACGCTATCCGTTGGGGATATAATCAGGCTTTAAAATGAATCCCGAATGGGTGATCCAGGGCCTGATTTAGGGGGTAAAAACTCATTTTTTCTGTTTTTTTCCATCAAAATTCATATTTAAAAGGCATTATTATATATTATTTCTCTTATTTAACGATTCTTTTTTGGTTTATTTTCTTCCCTGATCATCTAAGAACACTCCTAACTAATTAAAACTCCATATTTTTTCGTTCAAGTTATAAATAAATACCTTTTTTTGCATCGCTGCTGGAAAAATTTTAAAAAGTGCATATATAAAAGCCGTGCCTTGACAAAACAATTGAACGGACCCTCTTTACATCGAAATTAAAATATGACCTGTCAAAATGTCATGAAAATAACAGTTTTCGTAGCGATATTGGAAGCTTCCTGAACCGATTTCGGCTTGAAATATACATGGCAAAGGTAAAACGGACTTTATATTTTTAGTTAAAATACGTTTCATTGGACGATTTAAGCATTAAATACGAATTTTTTTAATTTTTCTCAGACCACGCAAATGCATGTCAAAATCAATTTCTATACGGGGAAATTTATTCATTTAATTATAATGTATGAAATGTCACAATTTGGCTAAAATGTCAGCATTTTGATGCGAGATTGGAAGGAGTCCGGACCAACTTCGGCCTCGAATTTACCGGGCAATGCATTTAGGGACCTTATACTTTCGGTAGAAAGACATTTCATTTCATATTATACCGATTAAATACCATTTTAATCGATTTTCCTATGACGCTACAAAGCATCATTGAAGATTCTAATATGAAGCTCAGTGGCATCGAAAAAATCCCAAAATATGCATTTTATTTTCTAACCATGAGCGTGTATACTTTTGGGGCAATATATTAATTATTATTGAATAATTTTAATTTAATTTTAGGGAAATGACTTGATTCGGATCGTTTTAAAGTAACCAGAACGATTCTAAAATACATTTTATACCTTCCGGCATGTGCATGATTGTATATATGTCTACAGGGTGTCCGAAAAGTCTTTGTATGCGCAAATATCTTTGTCATTAGAGCGAAGAAAAACTTAAATGAGTCTTATTTCAAGGAAATCGTAAATTTTTCATTCCTTTGTGTGGTTGTTTATATGTTGGTACACAACAGAATGTCCAAAAAGTCTTTGTATGGGGAAATATCTTTGCCAAATTTAATTTTAGGGAAATGAATTGACTCCCTTTTAAAGTAACCTGAACGATTCGAAAGTACATTTTATACCTTTCGGCATGTGGGTGATTCTGTATATGCCTACAGGGTGTCCGAAAAGTCTTTATATGCGCAAACAACTTTGTCATAAGTACGAAGATAAAATTAATAGGGTCGGTTTTCAAGAAAATCGAAAATATTTAAATTACCATGTGTCGTGTTGTGTTGTGTTTTTATGTATGTATACAGGGTGTCCGAAAAGTCTTTGAATGGGCAAATACCTTTGCCTTTCGTACATATTGTAACTCGATGGTCGGATTTAAAGCAAATCGTAGGTATATATTTGCATTTCTATGTGTACGGATTTATATGTTTGTATACAGGGTGTTGGAAAAGTCTTAGTTTGGAATGGGCAAATACTCCTATTAGTACTTAGCATTATTAGGTCGAATTACAAGTAAATCGAATATATTTGTATTAATATGTGTTTATGCTTGTACGTGTGTATACAGGGTGTCCGAAAAGTCTTATTATTTGCAACTCCTTTTATTAGGATCAAAATAAACTTAATTAAGGCGGATTTCAAGAAAATTGTCTATATTTGTATTACTATGTGTTTATGCTTGTGCGTGTGTATACAGGGTGTCCGAAAAGTCTTATTATTTGCAACTCCTTTTATTAGGACCAAAATAAACTTAATTAAGGCGGATTTCAAGAAAATCGTCTATATTTGTATTACTATGTGTTTATGATTGTACGTGTGTATACAGGGTGCAACTCCTTTTATTAGGACCTAAATAAACTTAATTAAGGCGGATTTCAAGAAAATCGTCTATATTTGTATTACTATGTGTTTATGCTTGTACGTGTGTATACAGGGTGTCCGAAAAGTCTTAGTATTTGCAACTCATTTTAATACGACCAAAATAAACGTAATTAAGGCGGATTTCAAGAAAATCGTCTATATTCCTATTTAAACGTGTGAGTGTTAGATTGATCTATACAGGGTGTCCAAAAATTCTTGGAATGGGCAAATACTCCTATTAGTACTTAGCATTATTAGGTCGAATTTCAAGTAAATCGAATATATTTGTATTAATATGTGTTTATGCTTGTACGTGTGTATACAGGGTGTCCGAAAAGTCTTATTATTTGCAACTCCTTTTATTAGGACCAAAATAAACTTAATTAAGGCGGATTTCAAGAAAATTGTCTATATTTGTATTACTATGTGTTTATGCTTGTGCGTGTGTATACAGGGTGTCCGAAAAGTCTTATTATTTGCAACTCCTTTTATTAGGACCAAAATAAACTTAATTAAGGCGGATTTCAAGAAAATCGTCTATATTTGTATTACTATGTGTTTATGATTGTACGTGTGTATACAGGGTGCAACTCCTTTTATTAGGACCTAAATAAACTTAATTAAGGCGGATTTCAAGAAAATCGTCTATATTTGTATTACTATGTGTTTATGCTTGTACGCGTGTATACAGGGTGTCCGAAAAGTCTTAGTATTTGCAACTCATTTTAATACGATCAAAATAAACGTAATTAAGGCGGATTTCAAGAAAATCGTCTATATTCCTATTTAAACGTGTGAGTGTTAGATTGAATGTATACAGGGTGTCCAAAAATTCTTGGAATTGGCAAATACTCCTATTAGTACTTAGATAAACTTTATTAGGTCGAATTTCAAGCAAATCAAATATATTTGTATTAATATGTGTTTATGTTTGTATGTATGTATACAGGGTGTCCGAAAAGTATTTTTGTTGGCAAAAATAGTTTCTACGTGTAGGTGTTTGTATGTATGTAGCGATGGGGTCACGAAGGGCGGTCTATTCTCCATCATCAGTCCGAAGGAGTGTGATATCTTCCTTAATACTTGGCCTAGAAACACGAAATTTTCAGGGCATGACAATGATGATATAACCGACCTTATAGAGCCCCCTCGGGGGGCGATTAGGCGGTCTACGCAATCTAGTTTGTATCTCGCGTGTTTGCAATACTGGTAAACACATTCCAAACTGAGCGTTTATCTTCTCTAGGTCTTTTTGACGAGGATGGATTATCGGTATACAAACTAAGAGGAACATTGTCATCTGAATCTGAATTGGATGACAAATTAACTTCATTATTTTGGATTAACAAATTTGCTTCAAGGATATATTTTATTACTTTTTCCTTCAAATTATCTGTGTCAGTAAAAAATGCAACCAGATAATTATTGTTCGTGTCGATATTCGAAAACCTTCGACTTAATCCTTCCATAAGATTTTCTTGCATGGATCCTAAGCCTGGAACTTGTGTTTCTCTTAAAAACCTCTTTAGCGAAAAAACTGTAGGAATTACTTCCGATATAGTACAGTGTGTACTGCTGAAATGTTTAGTTGTTTGTTCAAATGGTTGTAGCAGCTCCAGCAACTTTTCTGCTATGACCCACTGATTAGAAGTAAAAGAAGATATTGCCAATAGTAATATTCCGCAAGACCGGGTACCCGGGACCGGGTACCCGGCCGGGTACCGGGTTTCACCAGGTCTTAATTGACCGGGTACCCGGTTTGGCCGGATCCTAAAAAGCGCTACCCGTTACATCCCTACAAATTGTGTTTACAATGTCGCTTAGAATGGTTTGTTGCTTCAAAGAATGTTAAATCATCCCTTATCCATTCTTAATAAATCCATGTTTGTTTCAGTGACGTGTATTTGTCTTCCCAAGATCGACAAATTTTGGATTGGCATTTTGCCAATTTAGAATTTGCCAACGCTACGCCGTTGTCTACGCTGTCGCTGAAGCACTGGGACCAGGACGACGATTTCGAGTTCACCGGCAATCATTTAACAGGTAAGTAAATAGAAAATATTTAAAGGAAAATGTGAAATTTGGTAAATTGATTAAATAAAAACCTTTAGATTAATCCTTATTTTGAAATTACCAGCAGTACATATCCGTTACAAAAGAACATGTAGTTAAAATAATTATTTTGCGAAAAATATTTATATTTTATATAAAAATATTTTGTTTTTAGTTTTTATAAAAAAATATTATTTTCTATGTGTTTAGCCCTAAAGTTGCAATACCTAAAAAGTATGTTGTTTTTCTTGTTGGGTTAATGTCATAACTAGAATATATCGGAAAACTCTTTGAAATATATTCTGCAATGAGCATTAAGATAGGTATTAAAATATGAGTATGACAGTAGGGAATATGCATATAACCCAAATAAATCTGAAATATATTTTTTTATTATCCCCACATAAATTAATAAATTAAATAGTTGTGGTATTTGTTTTTATCAATTTATTTTGGTCTTTATTAACAAAAAAAATAGGATTTCTGCTGCAAATATTCGCGTGAATTTCGAAACTTGTAAAACGTGATCCCATTGGCTGTGACGTCAAAAGTGCTATAATAAGTACATGGTGAATTCCAGTATTGTAGGGTCATCGAAAAATAAATAAAAATGGCATTTAATGCGTAAGTAACTCGTTCAATGAAATATCCCTGTACTTAAAGTAGAAGGTTCCCAAAATTTTATTCTAGTATATTTCAAGCCGAAATCGATCCAGGAACGTTCCAATCTTCCAAGAAAAACTGGCATTTTAGCGAAATTTTGAGACTTGATATTTTAATAATTTCGACGTAAATAAACTGCAATTCTTTGTTTTCATGTCAATGGTCGAAAATTTAAAAGTTTCAAATTTTGCATGTCCCCGATGCAAATAAACCTATTTATTTATAACTTAAACGAAAAAATAAGCGATTTAAATTAGTGGAAGGCATTCTTAAATAATTAAAGGATAAAATTAACCCAAAAAGAATCACTGAATAGGAAAAATAGTGTAGAATTATGTCGGTTAAAAATATGATTTGTTGGAAAAAAATCAAGAAAATTCAGTTTTTATCCCTTAAATACTCTTCTGGATGATCCATTCTGTATTCATTTTAAAGTCTGATTATCCCTCTATAAGATAGCGTTAAAAAATTGGAAAAAATTTGATAGGAAAAAATACGGAGTGATTTAAAGGTACCGGTATCGAGTGCAAAAAAGTCAAAAAATAGAAATTTAATCGGCGATTGCTCTCTTCCTATAAAGAATGAAGAAACTAAAAAATATGGAAATCATGTATTTTGACGAGCTCTTGCCGATGACGTCCATTGAAATTTAATTTCGATCCATTTTGACCAAAAAAAAAAAAACGTGAAAAATTTGGGTCAAAAATCGAAATTTCCAATTTTCCCAAATGTATCCATTTTCCAGTGGTTTTAGGTTTAGGTAAATATATTGTGTAAAAAGGTTGAGATTTACCATGTATAATGCATTTTCAAAAACGTTGTTTATCAAAAAAATGGATTTTTAAAATAAAAAAAAATTTCGTGACCATGTTGCCTGAATATTGCAGTGATGTTGCATTTTTTGTATTGGTCATAAACTTATGTATATCTTAGTGAAAAATCTGTATCTTAATGAGTCTCATTAAATCACAGGTAGTAAATATCTAATAAATGAATTAAAATATGGCTGTAAAAAATACTTTACATCAAGTCTGTTTTTATACCATTTAAAGATTTTCATTACCTCAAAAAAATTTAAAATCTGTTTGCTCAAGTTTCTGGGCTATATTGTTAAGAAAGGTTGAAAAACTCGTATAAAGAGAAAATTATGTTATCGCATCTGTCATGATGGTCGTTAAAAGTAAAATCAAAAATTAATAATTCGTTTAAAAACTAAAAAATATCCTCTCCGGCCGGGAATCGAACCCGGGTCTCCCGCGTGACAGGCGGGGATACTGACCACTATACTACCGAAGACTTGGGAAGTAGGTGAAACGTAGGTATTTTAGCCATATTTCATAGAGTACGTCGGCCATTATTTTATATATTTATTAGAAATATTGTTTTTCTTTCTGCCTTTGTTTGCAAAATCTGATAAAAATACAATCATAATTGTAAAATATTTTGGATACGTTTTTTTATTTTTAATATTTTTCTTTAAAGTCATCGCCAGACCAGCAGTTATAAAATTATAACTTTTTCTACGAGTTTCTATTGAAAAATGATCAAAATAAACAGTTAAATATAAAAAAAAACTATAAAAATCTTTTGTTTTTAATTTTGCCACATTCTGGGTTCTAAAAGTTACAACAACCTTGGAGATTTCTGGCGCCCAACGTGGGGCAGAATAAAAATTTGTTTTCTTTAATTTTTATTAAAACTTTTATTTCATACTGTTTAAAAAATACCACTTTACGTCATTAATTTGAGTCCGGAAAGTGAAACATTACATCACTAGGATTCATGTCATTTAAAGGCAACATGATCGAAATTTAATAGACGTTCTAACTTCTAACAATATCGACCCGTTGACATGATCAACGAACATGGCAAAACCTCAAAAAAAATATTTATAATTTTAGTGAGACAGTATGAAATAAAACGTTATACAATCTACGGACGTCGGTTAGATCTTATAACAGCACTCGTTTATATTCGTCACGCGCCCCACGACATCAACACGACATGTAGGCGACACAACAAAAATGTCTCCAACACGACATACGACACGACATGCGATATTTATCGCGAACACAAGTCATTTGACAATTTCTACAAAAATGTCGAGTGAAGAAGACCATATTTCAAGTGAAGAAGATATACTTATGTATCTATATGTGCGAGAAAAGATGAAAACATTGGGTAGGGAAATATGTATTTTAAGGAACAGAAGACGAAGACTATCTGTGGCAGCGAAAGAAATTTTTATACTTCTATTTTTAGGTTTATATCCCGTTCAGCAGCCATTTTTTACTGATTAATTCAAAAACCTACGACCTGCCGGACATGTAACGAAAATTACTATTACAGTTTACTCTGGCTACTATTCAAAGTTATTTAGGTGCTCTATATATTATTTTGCCCATAACAGATATTTAAAAAATATATCATTCCACCAAACTTCTCAATAATTTTAATATTTTTTATTTATAACATTTTCTTTTAAGTCATTGAGACATGTAGTTAAAATAAAAACATTTTTATGAGTTCTTATTTAGAGAACCAATTAAAAATACCAAGAAAGCGGTTTTTATTCAGCCTCATGTTGGGAGCCAAGAGTCAGAACAATCGTTCTGATTTTTGGCGCCCACCGTGGGGCAGCACAAAAAAACTACTTTAGATTTTTTACTGTGATTTTTTTTTTATAAATGTTTAGGTTATTTAAGCTAAATAGTTTTTTTTTTAAATTCCGATGAAACACCCTGTATTTTTCAGTAATTTTAAATTATTGCTTTGATCTCTAGTAATTTTCTTCACGCTTTATTCAGTTTAAAACTTTGGATTTTAAAAAAAATTAAAGTAGTTTATTTCGAAAATAATTTTTTTTGAATACCTATAACTTTTTTAAAAAGCGAATTTTTAAACATAATTCTTTTCGAAATAGAATTTTCAGAAAATGTTAATTTAAAAAAAAGACGGATAGAGATCCTGAGCAAACCTAAAGAAACCTGAGCCAACCTACCCATATTCGCTTTTTTTGGGTTTAGTCGGGTTTGCTTAAGTTAGCTCCGGATTATTTCGCTTTTTAGGGTCAGCATTTTCCAAATTTAATTTATGCGTTATGACCCCATCGGTATATTATTTTAAACCCATTGGACTTGATCAGTAGGTAGACTCTTGCATTTATTCTACAGGGTGAGATTTTTAAAGTGTTAAAAGGCGATATCTCGAAAATGCTTTAAAATATTTTCATGCCATTTTTAGGGGTTAATAGGGAGATGGGGGGGGGACATATTTTTGACACATAGCCCCTCTATTTTGAGGGGTGGGGGTAACTTTCGAATTTTAACTGGGATAATGTACGTTTGTTTATAAAATTCGAACCTACGTAAAAAAACTACGTATGTGTTCAAAATTTATTTTGATTTGGTCTTTTGGTGGCGGAATTATGATTTATTAGGTTATAAAATAAAAAAAAATATTTGCTATTTCATTAACGTATTTATCGTCGGTCAGTCTGTCATGCCCAAGAAGTTGTTCGAAAGTTCCCCCTGTAACTTCCAAACACTTTCTCACTCTTTTTCTAAACGAATTTCGTATCCGCTGTAACATTTCAGGTGTCACTAATATCAGGCAAAACCGATTCGATCTTTCATTTCATCTAAAGTTGTAGGTGCAGTCGCCATCACTTTGTTCTTTAGAAAACCAGACAAGAAAAAGTCAAGGGGGGTCAAATCCGGCGAACTAGCAGCAATAAACTGAGAAATAATCGTTACAAAGTTAAAATTAAAGCACACAAATTAGGACACACAGTATTTATGGATCTAATAGTTTGATTGTCTTGCGATATTCGATGCCTTGACAAACGGATAGCCAAATATTGAGTTTAATCTGTGCAAAAAGAAACAAAAAAATAACCCATTCATCAAATATCGCCGGCATCCCGTCTCGACAAAGGACGGATAACGTATCCTGGCATCCAGGCACCGCCCTAATTCACAACCACTTTGATATCATTTTACCACCGACAAAAATTTATCAATGAAAAAGGATTACTGGCATTTACACCGTGAATCGCGCTTCCTTTGGCATGGTAATTCTATATATGACCCTTTCAATCTGCCCCACCCTGTATATTGCCGGCATTTCAGATGTGGCACATCCCCCTAAGTGCGCTTTTGTTACCTGAAACTGCCGACTTTCTCTAATTTCAGTGAAGACCGAATATAGTGAAATGGGGATCTGCGTTGTCAAGGGGTGTTATTTTCATTTCTCTTGCTCACCTATTAGACCAGATATGGAATAAAATGGGTCTGTTTCACTTATTATTACATTATTATTTATACTGGAAACAGAAGTAGACCTGATGTAATTTACAATAGTCAATAGTAATAACAAGTGTAATGAAAATTATAGATTTATATTTTCATTGCACGAATTGTAGTTTATAAGAGAATTTCATGAATTAAATTTTTCAATTTTTGGTATAACCCCATAAGTATAAAACTTTATTGTCACAATAAATGTTAAAGAAATGGTAAAGTCCAGTAACCAGAGCTTCGTTGTCATGTCACAAATAGACAAATTCTTGATTGTTATAGTGGTTTCCATGAAAAATAAATAAATACAAACACTGACAATTTTGATCGCCCGCATCTTTTTTGGAATTTTGTTGCGCGCGCGAAAAATGTCGCGATTTAGAGCAGCATCGCGAGAAGAAATTAATCAAAACATTGAAATTCTTACCCCACCAAACACCAAAAGGTCCAAAGCTGTTTGGAGACAGTTTCAAGACTTCTTTACTGAAAAACAGTACAGTCTGAACTTTTCTAATGTATTTTTTTATATTTAAATATAAATAAATATAAAAAATACATTAGAAAAGTCCAAGACAAACAAACCAACCTCAACATATATATATATATATATATATATATATATATATATATATATATATATATATATATATAGATATATGTTGAGGTTGGTTTGTTTTTCTTGGACTTTTCTAATGTATTTTTTTTATATTTATTCTTGGGTTTTATTAGTCCTGGATAAAAATTAAAAATTATGTGTTGGTTGTTACATACCTGTTATTTGTCGTCACTTTAACGTTTCGGTCTTTTTTTCCACTTTCGACCTATATATATATATATATATATATATATATATATATATATATATATATATATATGTGGTCCTTATTTTGGAAAAGTCCCGATTTTTTTTAGTGCTCCCACTAAATCAAAAGTAGAGGCCGAAAAAATAATTATGACGCAAAAAAAAGTTGGAAAAAAAATAATAAACCGTCCCTCACACAGGTTGAAGTTGAAATGGGATTTAACATGGGTTTTCCGGTTTTTAGGTTAAACCAAGCGTTGCGCACTTGATTTCCATCGGTTCAAAGTGAAACTTGGTATCCTCAGGTTTTCGATACCGCTGAATCCAAATATCATGTAAAAAACCGGTTTTGACTCATGACAGCTGTCAAAAGAGCGGTCAATAAAAATTCATTTTTTGATTATTCAAAATTGTAAGGTTTGTTTTATATTTTAACACAAATCAAGTAAAGTTTAAAGTAAATAACAACTGTCAGTTAAGCTGTCAATGAAAGTTTTAATAGAATTTTTACTTGTTTTTCAATTTCTTAATAATCAAAAGATTCATTTTTATTGACCGGGACTTTTCCACAAAAGGACCACCCTAATATATATATATATATATATATATATATATATATATATATATATATATATATATATATATATATATATACATATATATATATATATATATATATATATATATATATATATATATATATATATATATATATATATATATATATATATTCGTCGTATTTACTCTGACTACTATTTAAAGTTTTTTATTCTATATACGGTTTTGCCCGTAATAGACATTTTTTATAAATATATACATATATAAAACCACCAAACTTCTCAATAATTTTAATATTTTTTATTTATAACATTTTCTTTTAAGTCATTCAGACATGTAGTTAAAATAAAAACAATTTTACGAGTTCTTATTGAGAGAGCCAATTAAAAATACCAAGAAAGCGGTTTTTCCCTAGTAATTTTTTAAACGCTGTTTTGAGTTTAAAACTTTCGATTTTGCGAAGCTTTAAAAAAAATTAAAGTAGTTTATTTCGAAAATAAATTTTTTTGAATACCTATAACTTTTTTAAAAAGTTTTTAAACATAATTCTTTTCGAAATTGAATTTTCAGAAAATGTTAATTTTTAAAAAAAGACGGAAAAAGAAACCTAAAGAAACCTGAGCCAACCTACAACCTACCCATATTCGCTTTTTTGGGTTTAGTTGGGTTTGCTTAAGTTAGCTCCGGTTACCCAGCCCAACCTGGGCAAACCTAAGCAAACATGAGCAAAATCTATTAGGTAACAATAAAAAAAAATTATATTTACTTACATGGCTATAAAATTGTTAAACAATCTAAGAAGCAAAACCAACTGTACATGTCGCAGGCATATACTTATTTTAGGCAAACGGCTTTTGTCTCAGCAAGTGCTATCTGCCTGGGCAAGTGACTTCAAAAAGTAATTTCTGTTTAAATGTTATTTACCTAGAAAAATAGCATTTGCCACAATCATTGTTAGACAAATGACTATAAACTTATTAATGTATTATATTAGCTAATGTGTACAGTGTACAGTTCGTTTTGCTCCTTAGATTGTTTATCAATTTTATAGCCATAAAGGTAAATTTTTAATTGTTACCTGATAGTTTTTGCTCAAGTTTGCTTAGGTTTGCTCAAAAAATAGTTTTACTTTCATTTGCCTAAAAAGGGTTTAGGCAAACACCATCTTCCTAGTCAAATAGCATTTGCCTAGTCTTTAAGCAATTAAGAAATAAAAAAAAGTCATTTGAACAGGCACATAGCATTTGCCTAATACAATACATTAAGTTCATATTCATTTGCCTAACAACGATTATGGCAAATAATAAAAATTACTTTTGAAGTCATGTGCCAAGGAAGATAGCATTTGTCTAGACAAGAGCTATTTGTCTAAAATAATTATATATATGCCTGCGACATGTACATATATTTTTTAATTGTCCCTGGAAATCTTGACAGTTCGAAAATTAAGCACGTAGAAAATTATATTGTTCCTTCCAGATTTTTCCGCGAAATTACAGCATATATTATTGGTATGGGTTGCCTGAACAAATTGAGTACATTTTACTATATAAATTTAGATGAACGGTGGTATTATACAATTATTTTGTGAAATTATAATATATTATTTGTATTTTATTTACTAATTTAATTGATAATTTTACATGAATGTTTTTCCAATGTATTTGGCAATGAACATTTTAATTTCAAATTTTATAACTTTGTATAAGTAACTACATGTTTCAAGTAGTTTTAAATGTATGATGCAAATATATGCATCTTTTACGTATAATGTATAAATAATAATAATTTTTTCTATTACAATTTGTATTAAAACACAATTTTTCAAATTTTATAATTATTAACATTGATCATAATATACTAATAGGTATTTTTAAAAAAAGTTGTATAATTGCTTTTTACTTTGTTACCATACAGGGTGTCCGAAAAGTTTTAGTATTGGCAAATATCTTTGATTTTAGTAAAGATAGAGACACCAAATTTCAGGTGTATCTTATTGGTTAATAAATCGCCTTTTCTATGTAATTTAACTTTTTCAACCCCCTTGAGGGGTGACGCTAGGGAGTTGAGTCAAAAATTTTAAATGCAACCCTATGCTGTGTGGTACCTCTTTTTAAAGGTATTCAAAAAAGAAACATTTTACGGCAAACCCCAGGTCCGTATCTTAAGTTGTTTTTAAATGGCAAGCCTTTAAAAATGAAAAACCCTGGAAAAAAAATTAAAAATTTAAATACCTTTATTTTTTTAATTACTGTAAAAATTGTTCAAAATTAGTACCATAAGCTTCATGGCAGCAATAAAGTCGGTTGTGAAACTTACTTCTCACATTTTTGAGAATGGCAGGTGTTGCTTCTTGGCAGAGTTCCAAAATCGACTTTATTAGTGCCAAGAAGTTCATGGTGGATATTTTAAACAACTTTTAAAGTAATATGAGAAAGATCGGTATGTACTTAAATTTTTATTTTTTTTTACGATTTTTTTTTATTTTTATAGGCTTACCATTTAAAAATGAATTAAGATAGGGACTTCGGGTTTGCGGTAAAATGTTTCTTTTTTGAAGACCTTTAAAATGAGGTACCTACCACACAGGATGGATGTTTGGGGAAGAATGTTTTTTTACGGTGTAAAATTTTCACTTTTTTGAAGGTAGGCTACACAATGCTACCAAAATAAACTTTAGCGGTAGAGCTAATTTTCCCTATTTAAGTTGTGTCTTCAGCAGAAGCAAAGATGTATTTTCGCGATTGCAGCCTTCGGTGCCTGCCTTAATAAAGAGATAAGTCGATGTGCAGCGATCGAAAGGCTCGTTACCGTATACGTAACCACTCTGGCAATTAACTCATAACTGTTTATAGTCGTATCTGCCCAAGATTGTTTATGGACTCTGTAATTTTTCCAAAGACCGGTTGTTTTTATCGAATTTTCAGTTTCGTTTTTTTTTGGGAATACAGGTTGGCAACTTATGGGGTAATCTATAGGTATATAAGTTGTAATCAATGGTTTATTTCACTAAATTACGAATTTTGCTGTCCTTGAATAGGCCAAGGAAAATAGAATTTCCGACTTTGTGATTTGATGATAATATTTTTCAACGAAATAAAAAATAAGATAAGACGCGAAAATTTATTCTACGTCACAATCGCGATACACTTACAACGGTTGCTACGTTATGACGTCAGTTCGAGGGAAAATCTTAACTTGACTAGGCGCTTACCTGAGCAAATGAAATATGACAACAATAGTTTAATAAACGTCAACTCAACATACTACCCGACAATAAACTGACCTGTAATAATTTTAATAACCGTCAACTCAACACACTACCCCACAATAAACTGACCTGTACTTATGTACAAGGGGTGCAAGCGTCTAGTTAATTTAGGATTTTTCCTCGAAGTGACGTCATAGCGTAGCATACCGTTGTAACTGTATCGTGGTCATAATACTGTATTTAGTTTTTATTAAACTCCAAAAGTAACTTACAAGATAGAGCCATCCTGAGTACCGAAACGAAATGTCAAATTACAACATTTTAAAAATATGACAAAGATGCTTTATTTTTATTTTTTTTGTTGGTGAATAGGTAATAAAACAAATAAAATTGGATTACCATTTTTTTACTGGTATTTATGTGTGGAATACACTCCTAGAATTTGGTGCTTTCCTCCTGACTCATCCTGTATAAAAGATGAGACTGACTGACGTATCATCGTACAGCTCACACCCCTGTGTCTAGAAACTTGAAATTTTGCACATAAGTGTCTTTTATGGGGCGAATCACCTCTGATGTCTCAGTGCGACGCGCGAGCCTGAAAACATGCCATTTTAAATTTATGATCTCGCAATGAAAACGCCATTAAAAAAAATAGCTGTAACATTATTTTTGATGTATTTTTTTCTCAGCTTTCCGATGATGTAATTTGTTTTTCAAAATTCTTCTTCCTTAATCTCAAAAAACACTAAGCGAGCTGTATCTCGAAAAACGCCATTTTTATCTTAACAGATGGTATTTCATTGAAGTTATAGAAAAATAACAAATTGGTTAGAAGAACTCACATTTAACCACTTACAGGTTCCATTATTTAGGCTACGGAGTGAGTTCAGTCATATATTGTCCCAATACATAAATTATTGTGGAAAACATAATTAGCGAACAAGTTATGTCCCTATTTTACAGAAATAAAACCATCATGTATATTTGGCATTAATAATACTTTAATACTTACAAATACATACTTCAACTTATCAGGAACCGCAGTTTCAAAATTCCTATTCCAGATTTTCTTCGGGTAAAATCTATGCTCTGAATACTGGAATGTTTTCACATTTTAAACTTAAGTGACTGAATGAATAACGGCTTTCTTTACCAGGAAATCTAAAAAGTAATGTAATATTTATTGTTGAATTAAATACTTTGTGACAAATCCGAAAAAGTGAAATAGCTATTCCTCGAAAAGTGAAACCAGCAGCTTTTTAAATTTTTTTAATCATGGTGAAAACTATGTTTGGTATTTAGCCTGCTCCCCTTATACAGGAAACGCCAATCAAACATTATTGTTTACTTACCGTGAAATGATGGTCCTCCACCTTTTGTGTCGGATCTGAGACAAACTATACATTTAATAATAATTATTATATACAGAAACTTTTATTAACTACAAAGTAAAAGTGAAAGTTTAAAAACACTTAAACAGTTCAAAAAATGGCGGAAAACAGCGCCAAGATAACAAACACAATTAAATGACAACAACAAATGACATGAATGACATGTGTCATGCGAAACCACAGAACAAATTCGAATTATTATATTATAACTATAACCCAAGGATTACTTCAGACATTAGCTGATAACTTGTTATCTTTCTCTAGGAGTTGCAAATAAAAAAGGATAACCGGTATCCGTTGGTTTGGAGTTTACTTAGTCACCGGTTTTGGGTTTATCGGTTCGTGGAGGACTATAGTCTATCCACTGAACGTACATAGTAATCACGAGCAGACAAGGCGGTGCCGGACGGCCCGGTTTACACTGCACAAGTACTTGCAGAAGTGATAATGCGAAAATCATCAGTGGCGTAGTATATAGGTAAATTAATGAAAATATATTAATTTATTTTAGAAGGTTTGCCACAATATAATGGTTAATATTATAATAGTGACTTTACTACTAAACTAAGCAGGCTGAATAATTGAAATGATTTTCTTTGTGTTGTGGACTTTTGTTGTGCCACGATGCCAGATTAACTCGATAGGATTAAATTCACAATGGTACGGCGGCAGGCGTAAAATTCTGCGATTTGTGGATTTGGCCAATTCATCAATGACATATTTGTCAGCACCTTTATTTTCTTTAACAAGAGTTAATAATTCTGCCTTGACCATATCTTCCTCGAATGAAATAATATGCCTTCTTAGCCATTCTTGTATTTCGGCCTTTCTTGTTCCGGTGTTCGGAGCTTTATCAATAGGCCTACTGTGGTACGAAGCATTATCCATAACAATGACAGCGTTCTCTTCTAGATGGCTTAGAATATTTTTGAACCAATTTTCAAATAAATCAGCATTCATGTCTGCGTGGTAGTCACCCATCTGCTTTGACTCAAAAACTAATGAGCCGCCTTCTACGAAGCCGCCATTGGATCCGATATGTAAAATAATCAGGCGTTTCCCTTTACCTGAAGGATTTTTTAATCCTGTCGAAAGATCTTCCAGAAAGGCTTGCCTGGGATGCTCTATTGAAGCATCCACCCATACTTTACTAACAGTGTGTCCCGCATTGACCCAAGTCTCGTCTAGGTAATATATCTTCCTACCTTCCCTTTCCCTTCCCTTTTTCATAAACGGACAAAGATCGTTTTATCCGTTTCTTTGGTGGTAATTGAGGCTCATTCAATACGATATTCATAATGAATGTTACTTATTCAAATAGAGCTGCCAGATATCCCGATTTTAAAGAAAGCACACCGAAAAAAGAAGCAACACAATATTTTTAAAAAGCATTCAACCAACAAACAAAATTATAGACCGTACGCCACAGAACTCAGAATATAAATGAAACACCCGCACCAATTGAATATTGTAGGGTGTAAAGAGGACCGCTTAAATTCCGAAAATTTGACCTGATTTTACCTGAACCTGAATATCAGGTAGTTTTGTTACTCCGTACGTTCGGTGTACAGACTATAGTAAACAATACTGTACAACACACAACAAATATTGTTTACGAACATTCTCTGTCCCTTGTATGACGTTTATTTTGTCTCTGATACTTTTCTGTTTGATATGGTCGGCCTAAGCATTCGACTCATCAATGACCCAGGTCCTCACAAGAAAACTCCCTTCTTTCGCTCATTGCCGTTCTGTTGGGGATTTATCTCTTTTCTACCGGTACTTCCACGGATTTTGCTCTGAAGAACTAGCCGGTATTATTCTCCCCTTGACTGTTCCTAACAGAACAACAAGAGGCTTGCTATCCAGCTACAAGAGCTTGGAACAGACCACTTATCTCTCTCATTCATACCCAGGGTCTCCAGATTATGGAACAAATTGCCTGCAGTTGTTTTCCCTTCCCGTCCCAACCTCCAATCCTTTAAATCCCGCCTCAATAGACTACACTTCCCTTCTCTTTAGACGCCCACGGTACGTTAGTACTTAGGCTTGAAGTCTTCGTGTGCTGTCTCAGATAAAAAATAAGGCACATATTAATATACCCTGATTTAAAATATTAGTATTAAAATTATGAAATTCACATTGGGTGGAAGCGCCAATGTATAAAATTATAATTCGGATTTAGAGCGCAAAGATGCTAATAATAAGATTTTTAGTTTTGTAAAAAGTTTGCTTGTGTTCTTACCTTTGGCGTACGCTTGGCAAGGTATCTGATATGCACAAATTTAAAACGAAGCAAAATCTGTCGGTTGCCATATGGACGGTAACCACGTAGGGATATTTTTGCAAAAGATTTGCCAGCTGGGGCGATCATTAGTTTGCTTATTTGTCCTGGGGCAGTTGATGTACACAAAAGATTTCTAACAGTGCCCTTAGATCAAGCACGAGACTAAATAAGAACAAAAGTTTCTATTATAAATTTTCAAGTATTATCCACTTTTACTGCACGTTATTAGCATAACTGGGGACAGTAAAAGTGATTTAAGGCCTCATTAGCTTGCGGTGCTCATTAATTTTTAACATTTTATAGCAATTTTTAGTGTTTCTTTAAAAAATAGTAAAATTAACACCGTGTTTATGCCTGTGACATACGTTTATTTTAATCGGCTTCGCTTGGCATATTGGAGTACCTGCTGACATACCATAATCCAAAATGTTTGAAAGATTGGCTATATATATATATATATATATATATATATATATATATATATATATATATATATATATATACATATATATATATATATATATATATATATATATATATATATATATATATATATATATATATATAATGTGTCCCCGGACGGACCTAACTATACTTGTAAACTTTCTTATTTTGCGTTTTAGAAGAAAAAGTCATTCTTCATAAAAAGTTTCGGTTATGCTAAAAAGTCCATAGCCATATTGAAAATTTCGAGTTAACATACAGGGTCGTTATTAGCAGCCAGAATTCTAGGTTATTGGTCAAAAAAATCCAGAGTTCCGAATTATAACAAATAGCAGAGACTATAAAGAATATAGACAAATCCTCGAATACACCGAAATGGGACCGAAAGCGGGCATCCTTTTAAACATTTATGTGAATTTACTCGTTTATGGTTTAGGAATTTGTTTGTTCACCATTATATATCTATATAGTACATATAAACGCATGGATATATAATTGTGGACAAACAAATTTCTGAACCATAAACCAGTAAACCCTCAAAATGTCTCAATGGATGCCCGCTTTTTGGTCCATTTTTGTTACACGCCAGTGTTCGTCTATGTATTATTTTAGTCTATGCAAATAGTCAGCGATATGAAAGTTAATTTTGGGTGTGCAATAATGTTCGAGTATTATAAAATTATTGGTCCCTATTTTTTCCACGGAACCGTAAACCAGAACACATAGATAGAGATGTTAGAAAACTTCTTGCTCCCTGCTCTGGATGAAATAAACTTGCAGGCGAGACAGACAATAAACAGGACGGTTGTCCTGCACATAAAGCAGTTCGAGTAAGGGAGTGGCTGGATAGGATTTGCACATGGATTGGACATTTCGGTCCTATTAGATGGCCTCCACGTTCCCCAGACATTACCCCTCTAGATTTTTTTATGGAGATATCTCAAACAAAAAGTTTATGTGAATGACCTTCACAATGATGAAAATCTTTTAGAACAAAATACTTCAGAAGCAATAGCCGATACAAATGAGCGTACCTACAAATTCATGAATGAAAAATTTTGGGCTCTGACTGAAAAATGTCTAGCAGTAGGACAACATGTAGAGTAATGTTTTTTTGTATTTATGTTTTCGTTGTTCGATAAATTACGAACTTTGGCTAAATGTGTATAATTATTATTACTTTAATCACAATAAAGTAGAAAAAAATCAACTTTAAGATAGAACGTTTAAATTGGATATTTAAGCTTTTACTGACATTAAAAAGTTGTTTCATCTTTAACTTTTTTACTTTTCTTTAAACATACTGGCTAACCGACTTCCGCGCCGGTGGTATTTTTAATTAATACCAAATAGATCATCGTCCGGCGGCAAGATCTTTTTACGTATAATAAAAAAGCCCCCGAAAACAAACATAACCTTAAAAATATAAGCATATGATGCAATAGTAACACGTTTACCGACTTTCTTGCATCAGCAACGTGGTCCAGAGGTAGCTTATCCGCTTGTGGAACGAGAGGTGATGGGTTCGAGACCGTGCTCGGGTGGACTTCTTTTCAAATTTTTGTTATTTAAAAAATTAGATCGGCTCTAAAAGGTTAGCACTTTATAGGATGGTAAGTTTTTTTTTTAATTTGACTGTGAAACTTTCTGAATAGAAAAGTTATGAGTGACAAAACGAGGTTGACCACGACCGTTAGTCACTCGTATTTAATCACAGCATATTGTGTAACTAGTTAATTCATCATAATAATATTGACTCTGAAATTTACCTTCGTCAAGTTTTATCCCTATATTACGTACTTTTAGTAGAACAGGGCCGAATATAAGGTCAAAAATTTAACTTGTCAAACTCTGTGGGCCGCTTTAAAAAATTAACTATATACATACTCAAGGAAATGTTTTTTTCACTTAGGAATATTATCTTAAAAGCATTTTTAAGGTGAAGAAAATAACTGATTTATTTGGGAGTTTATTGGTGATATTTAAAATAATTAAGTACTTTTAGTATTTTTATAAGTATTCCGTCTGTTCCATTTTAGCTTTTTTCCATAATGAAATAACATGCACCTTGAACTAGAGATAAATATACTCTAGGTAAACTACCATAACTGTAATAATATCTCAATCTCATTCCAGAGGGAGAAAATTCAAATTTCTTGCATTTTTTTTTTAAATAAAATCTTAGCAGAGCGCTTTCTGCTTTACAAACATCATCAGTGGTACTTGTTGGTATCCTCACCAGAAATATATGATGAGAGACACACATACATACATATTTACAAACGTATTCAAATTGCAGAACAAGCAAACACAAATCGGGCTGAATCCTTTGGAGGCGTTTTCGTGCTAAATATTTTCTTCAGAATCCGAATAATAATAATTGGAACTGTGCCTATAAAATATATGTATACATTTATTATACCAAGAAAGTTCTTTAAGACTGAGGTTAACATTGAAAAATATTTTTTTCTTAAAATACTTTACCCTGTATAATGCAAACATATTTACAACAAAAAAAATTAACAACTAGCTAATAGTCATCGTTTAGTGTACTTCCTACCAACGGAAATACCAGAAAGGATTTTTAAATTTTGTGTTTGTGTGTGTAAAATTTGATTTATAACTTTTTAATGATTTAAAATATAGGAAAAAATATTTTGATAATAATGATTAGTGCCATTAGCCTTCGTCCTTGACATTGAGCGCTTTAGTGATTCTAAATGATAGACAAAATCGTTTGGTCCAATTTTATTAGCATTTTATTAGCTTTGACAATAAAATTGCTTTTGCCTAAAAAGCAAAACCAATTGGTATTATTAAGAGATCAATTTTTATTCTAATTTTGCTTCTACTCTGTGAATTTAGGCTATTGCAAATAAAATTTAAAAGCTAAAAAGTGACTGTGCTAAGAACAGTTAAAACTTGTAAACAATGTAAAAACGGATGCTTTAATAAATTTACGTTTAGTTATTTCCAAGCTGTAAATGTGGACCTGGTGGATCGGACTCCACGCACCAGACGCGTACACAAGTAGTGATCTCACAAAGATCATATACAGAGCACGAAGAGTAGAGGCTAGGGATTTACCAAATCTCAAAAAAAATCGATATTTCGAATCGATCTTGGATCGTGATCATAGAGATCGATTCACTATTTAGATCGCCTTAAGAGATCGATCTTTTAAAATATCGATCTTTGGAAAAATTTGGGCGTAGGAGAGGGGAGAGTAAACATTGTCCATTCCAAACCAATGCTATTTAAAACTCTTAAAGTATAAGTTGTACAGTTGTGGTTAAAACAAAAGAAAAATATTTAAATTATATTTTTTATGTTTATTTTTAAGTTATAGAAGGGTATGGAGCGGGAAATATTTGATTTAAAATGCTATCATGAAAAACATACTAATTTATTGAAAACTGATAAAATAGAAAACATTTGAACGAAAAAATGGCAACCGTAAAATAACAAACTGTCCATAGATACCGATCGACATGACCAGCATCGGTATTTTGTTCGATTTGAGATTTGAATTTTTTTCTGGATGGCGCAGTTTAACTATTTCCTTATTCCTTTCCTAATTCTTACTAGGATCGTTTTGATCGTGGTGCAACGATCGTCTCGTTTGTAAAGAATTGCATATAAATATTAATTTCCCAATATTAATTAAGTCTTAAAGTTCACAGACATGAAAATACCAGAATAATCGATTCTGTGTAAAATCGCCGATCTCCTTGAAGGATCGAAGGGTATAAGATCGATTCTGAAAAATCGATTTTCATTTGGAAAACATCGATCTTTCCAAAAAATCGATTTAGATCGTGAATCCCTAGTAGGGGCCCGTCGAAATTCCCTAGAGATCCGCACTATAAAACCCAACCCTTTAGATGCACCGTTAATCAACATATTCAATACGATCTATAAACGACAATTTAGGATCAAATACTACACCAAGGTCTTTTATAGTATCTATTAGGTCTGGAGAGTTTAACGTCATTCACATCGTACTTATAAATTATTGAATTTAGTTTACGAGTAAAAGACACAACATTGCATTTTAACGGATTCAGTGGAAGTTTATTTTGTCGCCACCAATTGGAAACCGCTTTCAAGCTATTCTGAAGCCTAAGGGTGTCCTCGGGAGAAAATATTTTGCACAGACGTTTAAAATCATCAGCATAAGGCAAACAGTCGACCGCGAATCTCAAAACAATGCCATTATTGAAAATGTTAAAGAATCGTGATCCAAGTACGAATCCCTGAGGCACACCAGAAGACTGCAGAAAATCTGACAGACCTGTAACCACGGGACTGCACATATTGATACCTGTTATAAAGGTATGATCTTACTAATTCTATTAACGGCCCTGAAAAAATAAAGGATGTTAGTTTATTAATCAAGATGGCATGGTCAATTCTGTCAAATGCCTTTGAAAAATCTGTGTAAACATATCCAACGGACTCTGTCTATTTAGCCTCTCACAGAGATACTGAGTAGTACACACAAGATTAGTGACGGTCGACTTACCACTCATAAATCCATGCTGATGATCGGATATTATGTTCGAAACGTGCCCACCCAAAAATGCATGAAGCACAATCTCAAACACCTTACTAAAATTACAAATATGGCAACAATTTTGAATTTTTAACTTCTCACAGTTGCATATTTTCTTCTACGCAAATCATTTACAGTTCCCATCACAGTAGGTGGTACTACATAAAATCTATCGGCTATGACATTTAAAGTATCCTTTTTAGACATGTACCACAAATAAAATAAGTACTGCTTTTTTTCTGGTAGAAGTGTATCATTACCTCTCGATATTTCTTTGATATTATGTGAAATGTATGAGTCCGACAAATAATTTCTACTAATTTGACAAAAGTACATATTTTTTTTCATACGGTAAAGCTGATAAGAAACTGCTTCATTGTATGGGTCTAGCCATGATTCTCTCTGGATTTTAAATAAACGATAAGGCTCAAAACTTTCCAGCAAAACTTACTTCCGAGTAATTTCTATTCTATACACAATATAATCTCAGTACATAAATTCCGATTCTGATAAATGGAAACAAGTTTTATCGTCAGTGTGTCCATTTAAAAAAAAACTTGTGTTTCGGCCTATCAAAATAATTGTCCTACAAATAAATTCTTTCAAAAAAGGAAACAGTCCCATCACAGAGAAAAAATTAGTAAGACAAACTAAAATACTCATAGTAAAGGAAATGCAGAATACTAGATTTGTTTACCCTACCTTAAATCACAGTTTCCATCATCTGGTCCGCGATATAATCCGGTGTAACCCAAACTCAGGTGGGGATCGATATGACGTCTTCAAAATCCATCATAAATCGGTATATTATGTTCGGTCACCAAAAACTGTTTTCGCGCTAAAAAGGCTATTGATGAATCGAATAATCGAATGACTCTCTTTTGGATAAAGTCAAGGATGTTGTGTCCCGCTCCCCTATATTCTTGGTTAGGATTTATTTGGGAACCATAAAGAGTGTGTGTATAAGTTGGAAAAGGAGAATTATTGTCTAGCTGGAAAGAGAAAGCCAAAGTTTTTAGCAGTAGTTGTGGCTATGAAAGTAATGTGTTTGTGCCAGCTGAAATCATGTTCGAAAGCGATGCATTCTTGGTTAGGTTTTATTTGGGAACCATAAAGAGTGTGTGTATAAGTTGTAAGAGGAGAAGTATTGTCTGGCTGGAAAGAGAAAGTCAAACTTTGTAGCAGCAGATGTGACTATAAAAGTAATGTGTTTGTGCCAGCTGAGGTTATGTTCGAAAGCGATGCCAACAAGATCGAACGTTTGATTAGTCAGTAGGGCTTGGCCATTCATATGGATGGAATAAGCGATGCTGAATTCTTTGCGTGACGGGGAGCAAGACTGGGTTTCGGAGGCGTTGAACTAAACAAGGTTTTTCTCACCCCGATCTACGATTAATTGGAGATCTTGCGAAAGGGATTCGTGGACAGATCGGCCTCTGTTAGCTCGCTCGAAATTAGAAGCTTTTTCGGAAAATGACTATTTGAGTAAAAGGTGTATATTATTAGCGTAATAATTGTGAATGAGATTGGTAGTTGTATAGAGCAAGGTTATATTAGTGTGGAAGCACACATTATGTTTTATCTACAGCTATGATCAGTGCGTTTATACGTACCTGGACGCACCATTTTATTAATTTAGGTTTTGTAGTTTCGGGAAATTACCGACATAAAATATACATAATGTAATAATTTAGTAAGAAGATAAGGATTTAAATCCCCACTCCCCTATATACATAACGCAGGCTTATTCAATTCGGTTTATTTGATATAAAATTGTTTTCATTACGAATAATTCCCCTTTTCCTGTTCTATTCTAGACAAAATAATTTATTAACAAAATAGTAACAAAAGTAAATATAGCACGATCGTGTACAAGAATTTTTGTATTATGTAATTTACCTGGGCTGACAGCATAAATAATCGTCCTGTGATAATTAGGTGATATTTTTTTTTATTATAGTTTAGTGTGTGGCTGCTGATCTAAGGAACCGACATGATTTCTGTCACTTTAATAGGGTTTTTGGCTTTTGGTAAGTACATACCTACATATACATACATTGTACTTTATACTCTATTGCTGGAAAGAGAGATTTTTGTAAACCTGTAGTCTAGGCGATCCTTTAACGTTGTTTTTCATGTCGACGATAAATGGTGTGGCATAGCGTTCAGTAATTTTTTTAAAATTATTTTTTCTAGACTTCTGTTATGCACAAACAAGACCATATAGTTGTGTAACCCAAGGTCTGTGCAGAGATACTATAATAGATCCTAGAGCTGGCCCAGCCGATTTTAGTGTAAGTTTTCAAACTGCTTTCGTTAAGTATGTTTTGTTTCATAGGGATTAGAGCATTCAATCCCGGCACATCTTGTCGATCCCGGGATTACGGAATTGATTTTTCTTGATCCCGGGATTGATGTCCGGATTGTGCAAAATATAAAAAAACAATTAATGGCCAGGCATTTAGTGTTTTGCACTGATAGTTTCCCCTACTGTTCAGGATTTAGTGAAATCAAAAATTACTGTAAGTTTTTGGAGAAACAATATTTGCTGTGGACCTTTAGTGAAAACACACAGAAAAAACATAGTACACTGAATAAAGAACTAAGCCAACTAAATTTTATAAAGGTTCTAAGAATTATTATACAACATAGAAATGTTGTAAAGTTTCTTATATGTTATATAGAAATTCTAATTTTATATTTTGCCAGGTGGAAAAGAAAATAAAGATATATTTGTCTATACAGGGTGTCCGAAAAGTCTTAGTATGGGCACATATCTGTGCTACTAGTAAAGATAGAGACACCATATTTTAGGAGTATTGGTTAATAAATATACTTTTTCATGTAATTTAACTTTTCAGCCCCCTTAAGGGGTGATGCTAGGGGGTTGAGGTCAAAAATTTTAAAAACAGGCCTATGCCGTGTGGCATAGGCTCTGATTTTAAAGGTCTTTAAAAAAGAAACATTTTACCGCAAACAAATTTATTTTTGACCTGCAAATTTTTAAAGATAAAATTTATTTTATTTATTTATTTATTTTTATTGACGCATTAAAATAGGTTAACAAAGGAGTTCCAAAGGAATCTTTTTTCACAAGCTTTTATTTATTTCTAATATAATGTTAAATTAGTATGCAGATAACTGATAGAATGAGGTATTAGAAATTGATTTTTTTTAAATTGTATAAATAAATTTAATTTGTCCTTAGGTTTGCTATTTATGATTAGTTTCCGTTTGTGTTTTTTAGGCGTTCGATTTGTTTTCAGTTATTTTTAATTAAAAAATGGTTCGTAACTAGTGTTGGTTCTTTTTTAGCTTTAAATGGCCGACCGGTAGAGCGCCGACTAAGACGGGAAAAAGGGTAAACACGCGACAGAAATGTGCGCGGTGGTGGTCGCGGAATACGTGGCCGCTCGGCCGGCATCACCATTTACTTTGCATTTTCCATGCGGCTCCGTGACTCGCCGTCGCGTCAGTACCAAGATATAATCTCGCGCGGGCTGGTTGATGAGTTGTTGGTCGGTATCTCAGCAAAATGCAGCGCAAAAGTTTGCCTATTCGCATAAAGTATTAAAATTTATTGCTAGGGTTCCCGAATTAAAATATACTGGCTCAAAAATATTTTGTAACATATATCCACGGTATTTTTTTTTATCTTCTGACAGCCCACGAAGACCGAGGTCTAAGTACTATGTACCGAGGGTGTGCTGGGGAGTCGACTCACTTATCCAGAGCTGGAAACATCCATTTTAAGAGGATGTGTGGTGTTACCATGAAAACGCATCATACCTGCCAAAGACCATATTGTCAGCGTTGTTAATTTTCTGTCAATTAAATTCATTCTAATAAAATGTTCTCAGAAGAAATTCCCGATAACATTCGGGAGCAAGCGGCACATATTTTGTTTTATGTTATCGTTTTCAAAGAAGTATAATAAAAAATATCGTTCATTACACGTCCAGAAATGGATTTTCCGTGCTTGCTTGACTTCCCGTGTTCGGCTGCGCCTCACACGAGAATTTGTCAAGCGCGCACAGAAAAATCCTTTTTTCCGGAGTGGTAATGAAATATACTATTCCGTGCGCTCTTTCCGTGCGCTAGCCCGAAAAAGCCCATCTTACATTATTACTAAAACAGATGAAAATAAGGTGTTTTCAAAGAAGTATAATAAAAAAAATATTTGGTAACTATACGTGACAATTATAACATTTTATTAAACGCCATCGAAAATTTTCAAAATCCTGCTCTACGGCTAAGGGAATATTGTGCTATTGTGGACAATTTAAATTTACATTTATAGACATTATCAGATACCCCAGGCCTATGTGCTACAAAAAAGTTAAACGACGTTTTACAGAAAAATCCGGATTATATGCCGTTACGTGCAGTTAGTGAGTGTTCATATAACATCCTTAGATGCAGAATGTTCGTTTTTATAATACACCTCATTCCTTACTGCAAAATGACGAAGGTTATCTGCCGATACCACAGAATGTTTATCAATGCCGCAAATGTACGCAGAAACAACTTCATCACAACCTTTATTTTGGGAGGTATCCATATTGCAATGTGCGGAAAAACTTTTCTTTTTCTGTACAACACAGTGGCTGCTGTCGGTCGCCATATTTGGTTTTCTTACACTTCACCTATCTTATGTCAGTCTTGGGATGAAGATAATTTACCGACGACACATTTTGTGAAATTGGTCCGTCGATCCCACATAATATATACACAGTATTGTACATACACCTTATGTACATCGCGCGTATATATGTATTACATAGATATGCGCGAAAACATACGTCTACATTTACTTGCGCGCAGGTAGTTAAAAATACAATAAATATTAGGTAAGTATTTCCTTTGTACTTCATTCTGTCCATGTGATGCGGCAGACGCCACTGGATGGGCTGAAAAGGAACCAACTCTGTTCGTAACAACGAGGACAGAATTGAAATAATTTTTTCTATGGACAGTCGCATCGTAATTTTAACGAAGCAGCTAGACTTTTTAAAGCGTCTTTTCCAGATAGGCGGGTTTCTCCTAGTTGGAACCGAGGAGCTTCAAGTTCTTGGAACAACTGTGATTAAATCACAACAGTCAGTTCGGAAAATTGCTATCGATGTGGGTGTAAGTGAATCTACCGTCCATGAAATAAAAAAAACACAAGCTTCATCCATGCAAGAATAAACGAGGATAATCCAGATCGTAGGTTACAGTTTTGTGAGCAGATGCTAAATCTTATGGCCATAGTACCGCGCTTGCTTTACCAGATATGTTTTAGTGACGAATCTAGTTTTCTTCTGAATGGTACTGTGAATAGACTCAACTGCAGATATTGGTCTGACAGTAATCCTTATTGGTTTGAAGAAACCCACACGCAACATCCTCAGATATTCAACGTATGATCTGGAATCTTAGGACGTAAAATAATGGGTCCTTTTTTATTGACGGCCCTCTTAACGGGTATCTTTATTTAAATCTTCTGGAAGAGGCTATTTTACCTGCCATTGTAACAGTCATTGAAGAGGAAAATAAAGATCATGGTCCATTTTTTCAACAAGATGGAGCACCTTGAAATTTTTATTTACCAGTCAAGGAATTTCTGAATATTGAATTCCCGAAGCGCTGGATTGGGCGACGTGGATTTATTGAATGGCCACCTCGTTCTCCGAACCTTGTTCCTCTTGATTTTTTCCTTTGGGGATACTTAAAAGACCGAGTCTACCTAACAAAGGCCGAAAATTTGAATAAGTTATGCCAAAGAATCTTATTGTCAACGTTTGGCAAGAAGTAACATCTGCCATTCTCTAAAATGTAAAATGTAAGTTCAAAAATCGACTTTATTATGGTCATTTGAACAACTTTTAAAGTAATAAGAGAAATAAAGGTATTTAAATTTATATTTTTTTTCGCGATTTTTGCTTGCCATTAAAAAACGAATTAAGATACGTACCTCGGGTTTTGGGTTACAATGTTTCTTTTTTGAAGACCTTTAACATGAGGTACTACACGGCATAGGGTTGCACTTAAAATTTTTGACCCCGACTTCGTAGCGTCGCCGCTCAAGGGGGTTGAAAAAGTTAAAATACATAAAATAGTAGATTTATTTAATAAGATACACCTAAAATTTGGCGTCTCTATCTTTACTAATAGCAAATATATTTGTCCATACTAAGACTATACAGACACCCTGTATAGAAATTCTAACAATCTTTGTAAAACATATATTGCGAGGTGGAAAATGAAATAAAGATATCTATGTCTATATTGTAACAATACAAATTCAAAACACTTTTTAGACAAATATAGTAAATCCTGTAGGCTGCTCCCAGCCTTACACTCAGTGTACAAACGTAATTTGTGGAACCCCTTCAGTGGTACCCGGCCAACAAAATGGTTTCGCTGCTCAAAACTCGTTCCCTTGGCAAGCTTACTTGCGAAACGATAATCCCATGTTATACGCTGGCGGAGGGGTACTCATAGATCAGTACCATGTGTTGACGGCTGCCCACAAGATCTCGAATATGTAAGTATTTTTTGCGATGTCATCCTCTGGAATAAAGAACGTAATAGTCGACGGATTTATCGCAGAAGTATAATTGTTTTAATTTTTTCTATCGGACAATCACCCTTATATTATGTTTTTAGATCGACCAGTATGAGCGTAATAATGGGCGTATATAACGCGCAAAACGCGCAGGAAACCGGTCGACAAGTATCGAAAGTAACCAGAGCTTTGATACATAGTTCATATGATCAGACTTATTTGAGAAATGATGTAGCTCTTTTAAGATTGGCTACTCCGATGAACTTGGGAGGTAGTGTTATGTCTCTATGTTTACCTGCGGCTGGCAGAAATTATGTTACCAACCCGTAAGTTGCTTACAACAATAGGTTAACTTAAATCAGGTTGGAATCGTTTAAGGTGGCACTTTCCAACCGCGTTCATTTTTACATGGTTTTTGGCTTTAAAATATTTAACAATTTTCCTTAACAATAGTTTTTATTTAATGCAGTTTGTCTTTTTAGTCCTACAAGATGTTTAGTATCCGGATGGGGCCAAACATCTTTTGCAAGAGCTGATGCGCCCACCACTACATTAAAGCAAGCTCATGTCCCAATTGTATCAGGTGCGACGTGTGCTCAATCTTACAATGGTATAATCGGTGCTGCCTACACTTCTCAATATTTGGATACCAATAATGAGATCTGTGCTGGTGGCGAGGCACTGCTTGATGCTTGTACAGTAAGTAGCAACTTTTTTTTTTAAATTGACCCAAAGCAGAAATAACCATCTTTCCTGGACTTACCACATATCGGTACAGTATGTCTGAGGATGGGGTTTAAAAGAGGACAAATGGACCATATTTTGCAATATACATACGTGAAAATGTCACTCCAAATAAAAGTTTTTGCTTGTAAAATAAATAAGATTGACGATGAAAATTTAAATTTTTTATTCAGGGAGTATAAAAAATACGAAAACGATATTTTGCGTAAGAGTAAACATGTACCTTGTTTATCATTTTTTACCAATAGAACAAATATAATCGTTTTCGCTACGTAAGTTCGTGCTATATTGGCCCACTTCGAAACATACCGAACGGTGATACAGAGTAGGAATTGGCAAAGAAAGCCCGATCGCTATCGCTATTTTTCATACAGAGTGCCACTCCAGGTTACCTAAAACTGCTAAATCCCTAGCACTTCACTCGGCATTATTTTAGGCGGTCTTCAGCCACTCTGCTAGTAGACTGTGGAGTAGACATCACGAATCTTAAGCGCCATGGTGGATAAAAGTCCACAAAATTTGCTGACGGATATGTGGACGAGTCTTTATAAAACAAAAAACAAAATGCACATCGGATGATCGAATCCTTCAAAACCGGGCTACTACTTCCAAATCGTAGCAATCAGCAGCACCTTCAGCCACCTCATGTTGAACATACACAAGACATAAATAATTCTGGAATGGCAAGAAATCTTTCTGTACCATTTAAAAACCAGTTAGCTTTGGCCATAAATTTATCAAATGCAGGTAACTGTTCTTTTACCATTAATATTGATTATAACAAATGAAAATAATATAAGTCTGAATTTTTAATTGTATTTTCACTTTGTCGTCTATACTGAAATCAAATATTTAAGAAAAATACCAAAACTAGATAATTTTGGGTCACGCTCTCGTAGAAATAACATTGTACCAAACTCCGCTTCGCGTCGTTCGGTCAACTGCAGTCCTGTGCGGAAAAGTATGATTTTCTGCACTTGTTAGGTAACCAAAATTAGCACAGGAATCACAAGAAGAAATTATACCTAGGGATTTGTTCCGGAACAGTAGACATGATTTAAACGGGAATTGTTTTGGTAGATTAATGATTTTGTTTCATTTCAGCAAGATGGCGGTTCTGGACTTGTATGTAACGAGTCTCCCACGACATTTAGTTTAGCTGGTTTAGTTTTGTGGGGTAAAGATTGTGGCCAGCTCAATAGATACGGTGTGTATTTGAATGTGCCAGCATACTTGCAATGGATCCAGAATGGTGTTGCGTGTTTAAATCAAAATGGAGCTGCATGTCCTAATAGTAATATTAAAACATTTACTTAATGTGTAGATAATAAAATTGAATAATTATATTTGTAAAGCAGTTTGTTGTTAATTTTTCAGGTGCACATTTTATCTTATACAGATTAAACAAATATATTTTTTACTTCTTTCGTTAGGGAAAGAAGTAAAAAAATACAACCTCTTACTTGGGTTAAAAACAGAAAAAATACAGTGTGTTCAAAAAAGTATTTTACAAATGGAAACTATTTTAATATTCATTTCCAAAAAAAAATGCATATTGTAAAACTAAAGACTAACATCACATTTTATTTAAAGTAAGGCTGCCAATGGCGTTTTTGCTAAATGTAAAGTCTCCTTATTTTTAAAAAATATGTAAATATTAAAGGAAGGATGTCTTAAATTAAAAACTTAAACCAAATATAAAATCTGAGACTGATACATTAAATTTTAATATACAGGGTGTTATGAAATTCACTGCATATGTTGGAACCGGTAAATCCTGATTTAAATTCAGACCGGGGAAAAATAGTCATAAATGGCACTTCGCAACAACAAGCTAGGTATCGCCCCTCAAAAAAATGTTTTAATCACTGCACACCACTGATAATAAAACACATGGCCAAGAACAGTGAGCTAGGTTGTTGTTGCCAGGTCTCTTAACAATATTTCTATGTAACACCGGTAGAGCGCCGACTAAGACGGGAAAAAGGGTAAACACGCGACAGAAATGTGCGCGGTGGTGGTCGCGGAATACGTGGCCGCTCGGCCGGCATCGCCATTTACTTTGCATTTTCCATGCGGCTCCGTGACTCGCCGTCGCGTCAGTACCAAGATATAATCTCGCGCGGGCTGGTTGATGAGTTGTTGGTCGGTATCTCAGCAAAATGCAGCGCAAAAGTTTGCCTATTCGCATAAAGTATTAAAATTTATTGCTAGGCTTCCCGAATTAAAATATACTGGCTCAAAAATATTTTGTAACATATATCCACGGTATTTTTTTTTATCTTCTGACAGCCCACGAAGACCGAGGTCTAAGTACTATGTACCGACGGTGTACTGGGGAGTCGACTCACTTATCCAGAGCTGGAAACATCCATTTTAAGAGGATGTGTGGGGTGGTACCACCTCGGTCGAGGAAGAATTCCTCTACCACCTTCCACTTTTTGTGACAATCCTACTAAATGTCTGTCCACACTTTTTTTATTAAGCGTGCGGCCGGGCCAGGATTCGAACCTGGTCTAGTGCCGGAGACGCGTCACAAACCCAGCGCGTTGGACCATTGGGCTATTGCTCCGACATTTGTTAGGATGGAAGAAAATAAATTGGAAATATCACATTAAAAGTGCACGGCATATAAGAAATAATGACCTAGATTTTTCTTACAAGCAGTTTGTTGTTAATTTTTCAGGTGCACATTTTATCTTATACAGAGTAAACAAATATATTTTTTACTTCTTTCGTTAGGGAAAGAAGTAAAAAAATGCAACCTCTTACTTGGGTTAAAAACAGAAAAAATACAGTGTGTTCAAAAAAGTATTTTACAAATGGAAACTATTTTAATATTCATTTCCAAAAAAAATGCATATTGTAAAACTAAAGACTAACATCACATTTTATTTAAAGTAAGGCTGCCAATGGCGTTTTTGCTAAATGTAAAGTCTCCTTATTTTTAAAAAATATGTAAATATTAAAGGAAGGATGTCTTAAATTAAAAACTTAAACCAAATATAAAATCTGAGACTGATACATTAAATTTTAATATACAGGGTGTTATGAAATTCACTGCATATGTTGGAACCGGTAAATCCTGATTTAAATTCAGACCGGGGAAAAATAGTCATAAATGGCACTTCGCAACAATAAGCTAGGTATCGCCCCTCAAAAAAATGTTTTAATCACTGCACACCACTGATAATAAAACACATGGCCAAGAACAGTGAGCTAGGTTGTTGTTGCCAGGTCTCTTAACAATATTTCTATGTAACACGTTTGAAGAAATAATATTTTTTTTACGTTATCTTTAAAGAAAGAAATTCTAATAACTTTTATAAACTTCTCGATTTCAAAAGTTAGAATACTATCTATAACACAAATAAAAACCTCTAGAGAACAGCTGTCTAATCCTACAAATACATACCTTAACTTCAACTAAACACCCAGAAATAAGTGGTTAAATAATTAAAAATGCACATCACTAAACGCGTACGATATTTTGTTAATATTAAACGGCTTCAACTTTTGTTAATATTTAACGGCTTTAACTTTTTCTTTAACAAATTAAGAAATAAAAAGCAAAAACGATGTACATGGTATTATTAAACTTGTCAGTATGTATCTATACAGACAGCTGACGCCGACGCACGAGTTCGGCAGACCAATCAGGGAGGTCGGAATCAGGGTAGAACGGACCAATCAGATAGGCGCCTGAATTACGATAGCGGAACGAGGTCAACAATTTTTCAACTTGGCTTCGGTTACATTAATGATCTACCACCACCTACTCTACGGCTTAGGCAACTATACAAGCACTCGTGCATATTGCACGATATGGAACTACAACACCTTACAAAAACTGTCGGATTTTAACAAAATATCCCTATCATTTCCGAACAGATCAACAGCATTTATAATGTTTTGATCTAACTCATTATGGTTGTTTATTGAACTGTCATAAACAATTGACAACCCCAAATACAGAAGTCCATAGGACTAAAATCCGGACTTCGCGCCTGCGCCGGCCAAGACCAGGGGCCACCACGACCTATTCATCTTTCAGGAAACTGTTGTTAAGGTAGTTTCGCACTCGTATGGAGAAGTCTGCCGGCGCACAGTCTTGCATGAAGTACATATTTCGCCTAACGTTTAGTGGTACATCTTCTAAAGTACCAAATTCATTTTGTAAAAAATGCAAATATGAATCTCCGTTTAGAGTCGGCGGTAATTCACAGGGGCCTATTAGATGATTTCTGATGATTCCACACCAAATGTTGATTTTAAACTCATGCTGGAAGTGACGTTGAACAACCAAATGCGAGTTTTCATTTTCCCATGCATTATTTCGATAGTTGAATATACCCCGCCGAGTAAATGTGGCTTCGTCTGTGAATAGTCAATTGCATAAGAAATTTCGAATGCGATTATCTCGAAACTGGTTACTCTTAGCGACATCAATCTTTCATCAACCTTTTTGACGTAAAAGAAGTAGGATAATCGATTTTTTTTAATAGTCAGGTTGATATACTAAGCCTAAAAAAGTTGTCATTTAAAAGAAGTGCGGTACGCCGTAGGTGTCGCCCTCTACTAGTGACATTAAAAGTATGGACAAATTTGAATTCCTCGTCTTAAAAAAAAATTATTGAAAAAGATCGAAAACAAAATTAAAATTTCGACACCCTGTATCTTGGTTATTATCAACTTTGAAATTAGACAAGTTTGAATAAACCACATTATTTCGACATAAGGAATCTGCTGTTGCTCCGGGTAGCATTACTTTTGGACCACCCTGTATATGTTAAAATCTTTTCTCGTTATAATAAAACAAAGTAAAAAACCGTTTAGTGCAATAAACAATTCTGTTAAAACACCCAAAATCGGCTTAAACAGCCATATGATTTGCCTTAAATATTCCGTTACGCTACTGTTGATGGGTTTTCTCTTATATTTTGAACGGGGTCCACAGTCCTTATTTTTAGAGATATGGAAAAATGTTTAATACAAAACTTTTAGGGTTTTATCTAAATCAGAATTTTCTAAAAAAATAAACAAATGATAATCAGAATGTCAAAAAATGACTATCAACTTTAATTTTTTAAATAGAACACCCTGTATATTTTCAACCATTTAGAAAGATATCTTTTTTTTGATTTCAAAAATATTTAGTTTGTTTATGTTTCTTTAAGCAGTTTTTAAAATATTTAGATTTAAATGTTTAAAAATAATATTCAAAGCTATACGTTTGCGATCACTGAACAAGTGATTCCAAAGCCACCTATGCTTGAGCGGCTATGACTTAAAACTGAGCATTTTTAAATATTTAAATCTAAATATTTTAAAAACTGCTTAAAGAAACATAAACAAACTATATATTTTTGAAATCAGAAAAAACGTATCTTTCTAAATGGCTGAAAATATACAGGGTGTTCTATTTAAAAAATTAAAATTGATAGCGATTTTTTCACATTCTGATTATCATTTGTTTATTTTTTTAGAAAATTCTGATGATTTAGATAAAACCATAAAATTTTTGTATTAAACATTTTTCCATATCCCTAAAAATAAGGACTGTGGACCCCGTTCAAAATATACGAGAAAACCCGGTACAAATTGCTATGCAATTTATATGTCTTAAAATCTTTTCTCATTATAATAAAGCAAAGTAAAAGGGCGTTTATTACAATAAACAATTATTTTAAAATACCTAAAATCGACTAAAGCAGCCATATGATTTGCCTTTTTTTAAATATTCTGCTACGCCACTGTTGACGGGTGTGTACAAATTGCCATGCAATTTATATATGTTAAAATATTTTCTCATTATAATAAAACAAAGTAAAAGGGCGTTTAGTACAATGAACAATTCTTTTAAAATACCCGAAATTAAGTCATTTAAATCTAAAATGATACCGTCACAAAATTAGACTGTAATTACACATTTTTTACTTTTAATGAGGGTTATCTATATCTCCAATCTAGTGGGGTGATCTAGGCGCCATTGTTTTTTTGAAAGATTCATTTTTCATCGGTAATAGTGGGTTTTGGATGTTTCATATAAACTGCACGTCATCAAGAATTAATACGGACATTTTACTTTTTACTACCCACAAGAATTTATTACTTCCTGAAATACTGAAATCAATGAAGACATTAATGAGCTGTTTGTCCACTGTTGCAAGCTGGAAAAAAATTGGTTTCCTTCTTTATTATTTCTATACTTCTATCCATTTACTTTTGAGAATGATGACAGAAACCCATTTTACAACGAAGAGATCAATTATGTCTCTCATGTTCTTTCTCTCTCATTTTTTTCTCTCTCGTCTTCTTTCTCTCTCATACTCGTAAAATTTTTACAGCAGGTAGAAAGTTAGGTTATGTGAAAGATTAATATGACATATTATTTGAAGCCTGTCCCATGATATAAGTTATTTTTGCAGTGTAAAAATATACTTAAAAGTTTATATAAAGTATTAGCAGCTTAAATTCCGGTGTTCTATGAATCTGGGACTGACTAACAACTATTGAAATAGTACGCAAGGTACATATTTGTTCTCCTTTACATTACTTGGACCGGGCGTTATGGGAATGAGTAACAGGAACACCGACCCAATATAAAGTTGAGAATAGTGGGCATTACAGAAGATTTCTTTAGTTATTGAGAAAGTAGTGAAAATTGCGCCCTAGACGCGTTTGGTTTCAGTTTAAAGCAGAAGTCACAGTCATTACAAAGTGTATCTATCCTTCTGGAACTAAGACTCAACATTTACATTTAAAAATTGTGAAACTACTTGGTATATTCGATTAAACAATTTTTATCGCGTCTTTAACTTACACAAACATCACTGTTGGCAGGTAGGCTATATTATAGATCCATTTTCGTTATATATCGGAGAATAGGGAATATTTTTTAACCTTATTATAAATTGTTTATCCTAATAAAAATATTTACTCATTTTTGAAATTTTTCCTTTATTTATTTAAATACCTACTTTTCCTCCGATCATTTTAGTGCAAATTGTTGGTTAGAGGTAGTATTGTTATTTGGGTAGGAAACAATTTTAAATGCTATAAAATAATAAGGTTAATGTGGCTATTCTGACACTATTTTTGTTTAATAAAAACGAGATTTTTGCAAATGCTGTTTGTGTTCAGTAAAAACAAAGGTCTTTTGCTATAAAATCATAAAACTTAGTATGTATTTTCTCAGGTTAGAAATTAATTTTTTATGACAACTCCGATTAAACTCACTATAGGCAACCAGAAATACTTGCGCACAAACAAAGCCGCCTGTGATGAAATGTTGTTTGATTATTCTTTTTTATTGGCAACAACATCGTTTTTATTTGTCTTTTACTAATGCCCCTTTTGCTAACAAGGAAAGAAAGAAACCGGATTCCGCTAGGATTTTATCAGGAAAAATAGAATTTTACGATGACTAATCTTTCGAAGTATATAACCAGCAATACTTCCACAAGCAAAGAATGTACGATAAAAATTTGAACAAATCCTTTTTTTATTTGTCTTTGTCTAATGCAGTTTCGCCAACACGAATAGAAAGAAATCTGATTCCTCCGTGATTATCAGGAAAGAAAAGATGAATATTGTGATCACTAAAATATGTTCTGGTGTAAACGGTCCATGGAACTGACCAATAGGGTTAATTCTTGTTCAATTGTTTTTTCTGTCATCATTCTCAAAACCAAATGGATACCGTAGAGGTAATGTCGCTTTCTAGAAAAACACATTGTTGGTTTAATGAACATGTGTTTGTTTGTCTCTCTCTCTCTCTCTCTCTCTCTCTCTCAAATGCTTCTCACGTACTTTTACCACAGCGTGTTTTAAGAGAATCAGCTTCAGAAATAAATTCAAATCTATTATATAAAAAAGAACTATTTATTTAGACATACAAATTGGTCACCAACAGTATAAGACAACCTTACCTACATTGTGCGTTCTAGGAGTCTATTGAAAATGTTCGGTATGTATTTTTTTCTCTCTCGAATACCTTTACCTCATTCAGTGATTGAAAAATATTTCTCTTATGGTTGAAAGCATTTTTAAAACTCCGAGTAAGTGTAACACTATGGTCTTTAATTTATATCATTACTTTACTTATAATATCATGGACTCAATGCTTTACTCTTGCTACGTTTATATTATGTTTGTCTATGATTAAACTAATATTCATGAATAGGTTACATCATTTTCCTCCATATTCAGCATTTAAACTCACGATGGTGGTATCAATCCAGTTGCTGTAATACGGCACGTTCACGTAGACTCCATATACTCCTGGCTGTCCACAGTTTTTTCCCCATATTACCAATCCTGCTACATTGAGTTTACCTGTTGAATCTGGACAGACTAATGGAGAACCACCATCTTGCTAAATTAAACAAATTATAGGTTTATAAATTGTCACTTTGTTCTTTAAGTATTTTAAAATGCCCGTCTTTAAATTTGTACCTACCGTACAAGCATCTCTCATAGCTTCTCCACCAGCACATATCTCTCCAACTTGGTCTAAGAACAAATCTGCATAGTCACCCAACAAGCTGGGTTGTGCAAAAGATTCTCGACATTCTTCTGGGTTAACCACTGTTACTGATACTTGTTTCTGAGGTATTGTTGGAGCATCGGAGACTGTAAAGGCTGTTTGACCCCAGCCTGCTACTATACATCTACAAAAGGTACGAAATGTGTTGAGATGGTTCTTCATTTTAATCATTATCTTTTGGTGCAAGATGTTTGCGATTGTAATATGTATCACCAGCAGGGCTGGCACTGAAAAGGAAGTAGAAAGCTGGAGGAGATTCCTAGAAAGTAAAGTAAAGTCAAGTAAAAATCAGTAGGAGGAAGAATCAGTACATGGAGGGAGGGAAAACGGAAATAAGGATGGACACAAGAGGAAAAGCTAAACGAAGGAAAACAATGTAAACATCTAAGTTTCACTATCACAGACGATGGTGCGGTTGATTTGGAAATAACACGTTGAGTGCAATCGGGATGATCGAAGTCGGAAAGTCTCTAGTGCGACGAAGATGAGTTCGATTTATAAAACAGTTGTTAGACCTGCAGCGATGTACGGTTTGGAGCAGTAGCATGGTCAATAGAAACAGTGCACGAAAGAATGGTAGATTCAAATCAGAAACGGCTGCATGGAGCACCCAAGAAAACAGGGACAAGGAGGAACAATCAGGATTCTAGAAATATCTGACATGATACAGGAAAGACTAAAGTGGTACAGGAGAAGAGATAATGATTATGCTAACAGAATGGTAATAACAGCGGAAGTGTGTGAGAGGAGAGGCAGAGAAAGAAAGCAGAGATGGGTGGTAAAGTCAGGAACAATTTAAGGAACAAATGTTTAGCGGGAGAAAAACTTAGTGCTGGACGTTGTGCAGGCGTCTGATTGACCAGAAACTTTGACTGTATGTACAGTTGAGAAAAGACAGTGTCAAAGAAGAAGAAAAATTAGTTGTAACCTTTGAATTTGTGCCATTTTTTTCGCAGACCAGATTTGAATTGGAACCACGTAAGTAAGTGTATACTTACGTGGTTCCATTAAAAAGCATTCCATACTCTGGCACACAAATTGTGTTAATATTATTCTGAATTCCCAGAACGATTGGAGACTCTAAGCGAAGTATTGCGACGTCATTCATTAGTGTGCCCTTGTTAAATAATGGGTGAATAAGGATTCCTGAGACTCTAGACATTTGGATATCATTTAGGTTCGTGGGATCCCACACTCCCATATATACGATAACTTCTTCCGGTTTAGCTCTAGAAATGATATAAATTATGCTATTTAGTCATCACAATAAACATTAGGGTTATCAAAATATTAGAAACCATCGATAATAAATTGATTTTTTGTTATTCTTTCCTCAACCTTGTAAATATTTCGGCGGTTTTACTTTAAGAGATATGCAATAGACCGGTTTTTTATATAAATACGTACACGTTTCCATCAACTTTATGTGCAGCTGTCAGAACATGAAATGGATCCAGGAGAGCACCACTTCCTGAAAAAATATGGGTAGAATTCCTTAAATAGGCTTGCCAGGGATGGGTTCCAAAGTCAGCTTTTCCATCTTTTAGATTCACTATATCCACAAATCTTTCTCCACATTGAGTTTCCATGCCATAGCATGGAAAGTATCCTGGATCGCATAGATCATTCTACAACAAATATGTATTGAATCACCTCTGTAATTAAAGTTTAGGGGTAATTGAATAAAGTAAAGAAAACTATTATTTGGACAACTTGGTCATTGACTACGCACGTATTATAGAGACAATTAGAATTATTAATTATCTTCTTTCCGATAGAAATCACAAACCCAGTCAGCTTCAATCAAATTTGAGTTATTTTGTAACGTAATAGTTTGCTGGCCGGTTGCTATTGCTTTTATTTAGTTTGTGATTTCTATATGTTATTGTCATTTACTTAAAGAATAGAAATGTTGTTGTTTAAAAACTAAAGACGTACAATTAATTGTCGAAGACTTACTGGTGTGACAATTCTTGGATCTACGAAATTCTGTCCTCCAAAACTAACTGTTGGACAGGGTGTTCCGTTTTGAAGGCAAATGTAGATGTCTCCTGATGGAGAGACACCGCTAACACTCAAGACATAACCTAAAAATGTATTGAGGATAGTTCGAGTTGGAAAATTAAATTTAGAGAGGTAGAGAAAGTAAAGTTCTTTACTACTCCTCAAGAAGCTAAGTAGGCATTTAGGTATTATTTCAAAAGAACATTAGTAAAAGTTTTTGTTTTACTGTATCTTACGTATATGTGCTTATGTATACAGTATGGTCAGTATGTCCGGGTTTAGAAGAAGGCAGATGGACCAAATTTTGGAAGATAGATAAAAATGTTAGTCCTATTAAATTCATTCAGTCAATCAAAATTCAAATACGCCACCCTTCTGATCTCTTCCTGGGATATTGAACGAACAGCCTGGGTAATTCTGCCTTTTAGCACGTCAATATTATTTGGTATTGGAGTGGCATTAATAATTTGTTTAAAACGTCCCTATAGAGACATAACGGCATAGTCGGGGGAGGGGAGGGGGGCACAGAATTGGGCCATTTCTACCAATCCACCTTGGACCAAATCTGCGGTGAAGCCATACTGTTAGCTCGCGAGCACAATGTGCTGGACAACCATCTTGTTGAAAATATATTTTTTGGCGAAAATTTAGTTCATCGCAAGAAAGTAAGATATTCTATTGCAGGTGTTATAAAAAGATACGGGCCTAAATTCAGGGTTTCTTCGAGACCAGTACCTGACATGCTGGTATGCTACAGTTCTACTAACAGAAAATGAACATTCATCGGACAACATAATAAAGTTATAAAAATGGATATTTCCACTTAAAATTTGGTCTCCCACCTTATAAACAAGTATCTGGTCTTTTCGCTTTATCTCCCTCTTCCAATGTGTGGTTAAAGTGGGGTTTGAACGAAAATAATTTACTTTGAAAATCATCTGAATATGAGTTTCGTTACAACTTCTCGAAGATGTTTAGCACGATTTCTAAGGGACATAACAGGAGTTTCTCTAACAGACTGAAGATCTAAAACTGTGGCAGCATCGTTTTGGTCATATTTCTTCTTCTTGAGATTCAAAACCGAACCAGTTCTTTGGAACTTTTTTGTTGTGTGGTAGATTGTCATTTCAGTTCTTGGGATCCCTACGGATATCTCGCTAAGTTGTTCCATGATGTAGCGGTATAATACTTGGCCATCCATATCACAGGACTATAAAAATCCTTTGGTCAGTAGGTAGCATTTTAATGAGAAATATTTTAAATTAAAAAATAATTGCTTTATTTAATAAAGACATTGACAAACATGTCCATATGGGTCATTATTGTTTAATATATTGTAACTTGTACTCTGGTTAAAGGTGTAGGAGAGAATAGTTGGGACTTTAAAAAAATAATGTGATAAAACTCGTTACTTTTAATATTTAAATTTTTTATTTAAATCTTGTACTTCTGCTTGGGGTGTAATTTAAAACATATTTCATATTTGTTCTTTTGGTAGAAAGTGATTAACAAGGTATATTTATTTTTACGCAAAATAACGTTTTCGTATTTTTTATGCTCCCTGTATAAAAAATTAAATTTTTCATAACGCGAATCCTATTTATTTTACAATCAAAAACTTTTATTAGGAGTGACATTTTTAGGTGTCTTGCAAAATCTGGCCCATTTGTCGTCTTTTAACCCCCATTCGCAGATATGCTGTATGCATACCAATCAGTATTTAAAAAAATATATACTCGACTCGTAGGCCTATTTACCTGCAAAATTTGATAGTACCAACGCACTCAATATAAAAAAATAAAGGCACATTTTATTACACCAGCGTTTGAAAAGAGTTCTGCATTAAAACTAATAGATTATAACGAACATTGTTGTCAATATGGTAAATACATCATTCGCAAAACAAATCTATGCAAATCCTGTCAATTTTCAGCATGCAATATTAAAATTGATTTTGATTTAATTGCATTTCATTGTCTTTTCTCGTAAAACAGGCTAAACGGAAAATGCTTGATTTAAATGGAAACTATTTTGCAATTTGTTTCATAAGGTCAGTGCAAAATAGGTTCGTATTGTGCATATCATGCACAGGAAGTTTGAATAGAACTAAATTATAATTTTATGGATGATTTAACATGATTTATGATATTTAATTTTTTATTGATATTTTAAGATCTTTCTGCGATAAGTACAATTTATCAATGCGGTCATGGTCTTACCACCAAGGGAAGATGAAACCATTCCTTCATAACCAGCCTTTTATTTTGTTTCTTACATTGTGCATGTGTAGGACAAAAAAAGAGGAGGGAGAGAGAACGATAAGTATCTGACTACGCACGCTTTCCGAGCCACCCGAGCAAAACTGTGAAAAATAGATCCGGATGAAAAGAGACCAATTTTCCACACATTTGACACTGACGCGCCATTTTTCCAAGTTTATGGATAAAATCCCTTAAAAAAAGAAAAGCACTGAAAATTTTACTACAACATAATTATATTTCCAAGATTTATTATTTGGGTGTTACGTAACGCCATTGTACTGTTAAGGAAAACTAAAGTTTTTAAAAAATAATAAAAGTCACTGCGTTTAATACAAAAAACAAATCCTGAAAAAAGAAATGTTCTGTACACTGTCAGTGACTTTTAAGTATAAACAGTATGTTTGACCCTAATCTAGCTCTAGTGTAGTATATATTTGGCCTAAATCCTAATCGAATAAAATAATTTTTCTGACGTTTAGAGACCTAATATCTAGTCTCGTTATCAAAGAATCCAATAAATTCAAACTAACTAAATTAAAAATGAACTAAGTAATAATAAAAAATAACTAAAAAAGGTTATAAGAGTTTTCTGATTGAATTCTTCGGATTTTTCGAAAATATTTTTCTGGATGATCGTTTCTTGTTTTTCTGTCAGCATGAGGTTTGACATTAGTCAAAATGACAAGTCTTCAGGTAATGCAGGAACATGACTATATACCGTAGGACAAAAAATATAATATAACTACCTATTTATTTAATAATAAAATTATTTTTACTAACTCCTGCCTAAGTATTGGTAGCCAAATTTTGTTTATATCTACAGAAAAATTAGAAAAACATTTATAGTCATTAAGAATAATAGTAGCGCTTTCAATTAATTTACGCCTATTAGAGAAAGTTTCTCTAGATAAAATTTTAGAATTATTCCACTCTATCCCACGACCTGTTTCCCAACGTGTTCACCTAATCTACTTTTAAAAAATTCGCGACCCCTTATTAAATCCTGATGTTCTTTATACCTAACACCTATCTACTCTCTGCTAACACTAACTGGCCTAGATGTTTCACCTATATAAAATTTAGCTCACTGACATGGTATTTTATAAATAACATTTTTAGAAGCTTGATCTGTATTAAAAGGTTTAACGTGAGTTACAAGAGATCCAATGGTATTACGTGTTTTAAAAATAATTGTTCTGATATTAAAATTTTTACCTATTCTTTTGATTTGTTCTGAAATACCTGGAATATATGGAATTGTTAAGTTTATTTTATCTAAATTATCATTAGAGTTATTTGGATTATTATTATTCACTCTTTTTTTTTCAGAGATTGAAAATAACTGTTTTTTTTTTCAAAGCGAGGAATAATTACTTATTTTATTTTTTATAACAAATGCAGATATTTAAAATATATATATATATATATATATATATATATATATATATATATATATATATATATATATATATATATATATATATACATATATATATATATATATATATATATATATATATATATATATATATATATATATATATATATATATATATATATATATATATATATATATATATATATATACAGTGACCGGCAAAAAGTTCGCAACATATGGGAAAAATTTTTATTAGGAGAGTATCGGAAAAACTTTCCCAGGGGATCGGTTCTGCATGTCCGATAACCTAAAAATCGATTTTGACATACGTCACGTGACCACTGGTATAGCGTCAAATTAAAAAAAAAATTGTTAATTTACAAAAAGTGAGGTTAGTTGACGAGATATCAAAAAAAGTTATTTGAAAAAATTGCTTAGAATTAAATTCTAGGTCCTCGTGCAAAATTTTAAGATTTTATTTAAAAAAATTGGAAAACTCAATTTTTTTTAAATATTTTTTTATCGATTTACAAATTTCCGGTTTTTTTCGTTTAGATAGCTTGGCTAATGTAAAGCCCATGTATCTGGATGAAAATAAACGAATGTAGTGGTTTTTTCTACAATTGACAGGACAAAATTTAAAAAAACAGGGTTTCGCCGGACGCTAGCTGTTGCAATGATTTGTATCTAGCAGCAGTGTCAAAATTTTAGAGACATTTCAATGAGATTACATTGAGAAAACCTTAATCGTCTTAAATATATCTGAAGTTCGACTTTTTGTAAAGTTAAGGGGATTAAAATAGATAATAAACAAAAAATTACCTGTTTATTTAATCGAAATTTTATAAACGAAAACCAATGTAAGAAAAACTTAAAAGTAGTCAAATTCTATACTAACAACACAAAAAATCATTGTTTTTCCTTGGGTGCACAAAATTTAAAACTCAGTATGACCACCATTTCTCTCCATACATACTGTTGTTCTCGAGCGCAACTCTCGATTAACATTTCGGAGCATTTTACGATTTATTTGCAATACACAATTTATAATGACATTCTCTAAATTTTGTATATTCCTAAAGGGTCGATGTTTGTACACAGGGTTCTTTAGGTATCCCCACATAAAAAAATCTAACGGAGTCAGATCTACAATTCTACAATTGACAGGACAAAATCGAAAAAATAGGTGTTCGCCGGACGCTCGCTGTTGCAATGGTTTGAATCTAATGAAATGACTGTATCAAGATTTTATTAAGATTTTTCGCACATAAATTTAACAACCAGGTCTATTTAGTTGTACTTAAAACTACCAAAGCAGGCTCTGAAATTAAAACAACCAAATAATCTAGTAGGTTAAAAACAACAGAAAAATGTCAAACAAATTATAATTTGTTTGATTTCAACCTATGTCATTGGTTTATGTCTCGCATCTTACTAAGTTTGATATTTTACATAAGTTTATTAATATTTTATTCCTTAAAATGGCACCCACACTACTTCTTCAGGAAAAGATAGAAATTATTTTAATTTCTGGAGATAATTACAAAAGCCATAGAGAAACAGCAGCAATTTTTAATGAGAGGCACCCCGATAAATCCCTCCATTATTCCACAGTATCTCGTCTAGTCAATAAATTTAAAGAAACGGGATCGGTAGAAAATCAGTATAAAGTTTCCCATGAAAAACCGGTAACAGGTGACGAAGGTTCTCTGGATGTGTGTTTGTCGATCACAGAAACACCCCAATTAGCAGTTAGTCAAATATCGGAGATCACTAACATTCACGAAAGATCTGTGCGGAGGATATTAAAAAGAAACAAATTTCATCCGTACAAACCTAAATTTGTACAAGTATTAAAAGATAGGGATTATGACGCCCGCTTCGATTTTTGTGCCTGGTTCCAGGGTATGATTGAGGAAGATTTTAATTTCCCAAAGAACGTTCTTTTCTCGGATGAAGCTACATTTACCTCTAACGGAACCGTCAGTTCACAAAACTGTAGATGGTGGGCCACCGAAAACCCAGACTTTGTAATTCAGAGTAAAGACCAATATAGTTTTAAGGTTAATGTGTGGTGCGGAATTTTCAACCTCAGAATAGTGGGACCTTTTTTCTTTAGAGACAATTTAAATTCAGAACGATATTTAGAATTTCTACAAACTGAGATATCTGACTTTTTAGACAATTTGTCATTAGCCGAAAGAAGAAATTTATACTTTCAACAAGACGGAGCTAGCATTCATTCCACAAATGAGGTGAAGAGATGGCTGGATCAAGAATTTGGAAACCAGTGGATAGGACGGTTTTCTGAAAATCCGTGGCCTGCGAGATCACCAGCATGACTCCGTTAGATTTCTTTATGTGGGGATACCTAAAGAACTCTGTGTACAAGCATCGACCCTTTAGGAATATACAAAATTTAGAGAATGTCATTAGAAATTGTGTATTGCAAATAAATCGTAAAATGCTCCGAAATGTTAATCGAGAGTTGCGCTCGAGAACAATAGTATGTATGGAGAGAAATGGTGGTCATACTGAGTTTTAAATTTTGTGCACCCAAGGAAAAACAATGATTTTTTATGTTGTTAGTACAGAATTTGACTACTTTTAAGTTTTTCTTACATTGGTTTTCGTTTATGAAATTTCGATTAAATAAACAGGTAATTTTTTGTTTATTATCTATTTTACTCCCCTTAACTTTACAAAAAGTCGAACTTCAGATATATTTAAGACGATTAAGGTTTTCTCAATGTAATCTCATTGAAATGTCTCTAAAATTTTGACACTGCTGCTAGATACAAATCATTGCAACAGCTAGCGTCCGGCGAAACCCTGTTTTTTTTAATTTTGTCCTGTCAATTGTAGAAAAAACTACTACATCCGTTTATTTTCATCCAGATACATGGGCTTTACATTAGCCAAGCTATCTAAACGAAAAAAACTGGAAATTTGTAAATCGATAAAAAAATATTTAAAAAAAATTGAGTTTTCCAATTTTTTTAAATAAAATTTTAAAATTTTGCACAAGGACCTAGAATTTAATTCTAAGCAATTTTTTCAAATAACTTTTTTTGATATCTCGTCAACTAACCTCACTTTTTGTAAATTAACAATTTTTTTTTAATTTGACGCTATACCAGTGGTCACGTGACGTATGTCAAAATCGATTTTTAGGTTATCGGACATGCAGAACCGATCCCCCGGAAAAGTTTTTCCAATACTCACCTAATAAAAATTTTTCCCATATGTTGCGGACTTTTTGCCGGTCACTGTATATATATATATATATATATATATATATATATATATATATATATATATATATATATATATATATATATATATATATATATATATATATATATATATATCTTTACTTCCTCTTGCCAGTGTATTAGATGCGCTTGCCTCGTCTGTTTTGTGAAGAGCTAGTCAACTCTGTCTAATATAACACGTTTGTGCTGGCATTCCCAGTACTAAATACTAGTGATTTTCTAATTAGGTTGTCACAATAAAAAAATCAGGACCGTAATGGACCTCAAATTTAAATTTGACCGAGAAAAAACTTTTTCGTCAGATTTAAGTGTTTATGTTTGTTTCACGCAATATTATTTTTGTTTTGTGTAAGCTATAACAATATTTAGAACGCTTCGTGTCCTAACCTGAATTTTACAATATTTTTGCTCCGTTGTGCGCTGCAGGTTCTTAAGCCCCAAAAAATAAATAAAAATCTTGTTTCTGCTGCACTTTAAATTGCGTTGAAAAAAGATTTAAACCAATCTCTATGGCAGTTATTATATTAGACGTTTTTTCTAAAATTTTTCCAAATTGGGGTCAAACAATTTTAAGAAATACGTTTCCATAAATAAAACAAAACAGTGAGTTTTTTATTAATTTAAAATATTACAGGAATAAGATTCTAATAAATTATCACATAAATTACCCAGAAAATACGTTTGTTAAGAATATATTCCATAAGTAACAGAACATGAACACCTAACCGATAGGGTAGTTTTCAAAATGAAAAAATGTGCAATTGGAGGGGCGAGAAGTATTGGGAATGTCTGTAGACTACCCCAGGAGTCACCCCTTTCAATATATTAAACCATTTTTATTACACCCTGCATAATTTAAAACAGAAATCAAAGTTTTTGGTTAGTACTTTTCGTTGCCAAAATAATAGTAATGGTCGTTGAATACTCTTCTAAACTTCTTTTATTATTTTTGATTCTTATGGTTGAACGAACTGCACTGGTAACTCGTCTCTCATAGCTAATCAAATTTAAACACAATAGGAGTCGGATTAGTTTTTTATAAGCGTGGTGTTGAATTGATGAATGATCGAGTTAGTTTCGTATTTGAAAAATGAAAATGGTTCTAACGCTTTAACAGAATGTTTTGTTGCTGGTGCGGCTCTAATGCCGCCCGACCGTGGAATATCAGAAATGACTGGCCGAAAAGAATTTTTTTAATTTAATTGTTTTCGGGAATTTACAAGTTCTCCGCTCCGCGCGTTCTGGTGCCTGAACCATTAGCCGTTCTGAAAACAATACTAGAGAAAAAGTGCCGGAAGTATGAAAAGTAACATTCATTTTTAATAAACTAGTTGGCGTAAAGGATGATTGCAAGCAAGACGACTCGCTGAAGGAAAGGCTCTATGTATTTTTGTGTCAAAATAATTTAATATTTTGGAAAATTTTGTCAATTGAAGTATATAATCGTTTGCTGTTTGACTCACTTTTCTGTTTCGGGAGCAAGTGACGTAGTTGGCAATTTATATTAAATATGTATGTATTTTTTATTGCGTAAAATGTTAAACAGTTTTTTCCAAATCTAGTTCATATTAAATGCTTAATCCATGCCTGTCATTTAGTAGCAGAAACAGTCCGAAAATGTTACCCATTAGTGGACAAGTTAATAGCCAAAATAAAAAAAGTATTTTTAAAATTACCGAAACGGATTCGTATGTTTCATACTGTTTGTCCTAAAATTTCTCTACCACCTCAGCCAATAGTGACAAGGTGGGGCATGGCTTGAAGCAGTAGTATATTATAGCAAATATTACCATGAAGTAAAATCGATCCTCAGTCAATTTAATCCCCAAGAAGCCCAATCAGTTCACAGCAGTCAACAACATTTTGAAGATCGCCAAGTAAAAGCCGATTTGGATGTCATCTCGCGCCAGTTTTCCTTGTTAAAATCTCTTTCAAAAATCAGATGTCACTGTCGAGAAGTCATTCAGTATTCTACAAAATTTAGAGTGCGTTGAACAGTCTCAAAGTCTAAATGATATTCCAGGACGGCAGGCATATAATAAATTGTGTGCAGTTTTAAATAAAAACCCGGATTTGAAGAACTTACAAAATATAATTCACCGCGAAAATACGTGGCCAGTATTTGAAATATATGTTGTATATAAAACACAATGTTCACAAGTTTGATAAGAATGCAACGTTTCATTCTTATAATACGAGGAACTCATCAAAATTAGTATTGGAGGTCCATAGACTTAGTAAATATGAGAGATCCCCGAATACTTGGGAAAAAATCTATATAATAAGTTGCCTGATAATATCAGAAATTAAAGTTTTAATCTATTTAAAAGAAAAGTAAGGGATATGCTTTTAAGCAAGGATTACTATTGTATAAACGATTTTATTTCTGGAAATTTTTAACTAATGTAACAGGATAGATATTTCTTCCACATATGTATTAACTAATTGTAATTAATTGTATTATGTGATTTGAAAACTGACGTGTACATCCAAATTTATACTTGGCAAAAGTACTAATAAAGGTCTTATGTCTATGCAAATCTCACTTCGTACGATGCAGAGAGATCGTTTTCCCATTATACGCATAAGTTCTCGCGATATCGTCGAAGGTTGACCGAATCCAATATGGAGGGCTTGTTAATGCTTTAGTTTTATTCCAAATCTATCAGTTAGCCTTTTACATTTTATTTGTAAGCGGTAAGCATTGTTAGTATTCTTATTTGTGTTTTAAACGCTAGTGTCGCTAGTGATACATTTAATTTGTTTGCACATTTGTATGTGATTCGTATCCTACTCTCCCCTACTTTCCCATGTGCCCCATGGTTAAACATTTATATTGTTTAACCATCTTTAGTAATTAGCCTATTCTGTTACAAAATTCTTAATTATTTTTTTACTTTTATACTTTTTTTTTAGTATAATCAGTCAAAAGTTCTGATCGAGGCAAATCCAAGATTCCACTGTAAATTCAACTCTATTTAAGTACACTTAGACAAAGTGAGCTGTGATGTACTCAAATCAGTTTGGGACACCCCGTATACATCCGTAGTCAGCGCGACATAAATCAGTGGAATAATATTGAAGATCATTAATCAGTTTGAGTAACGGGCATCTGAAATCCAAGCTTTTCAGAAATTCACTGCTTGACTTGACTTGGTTTTCCATGGTTGCTACTTGACTTGATATCAAGCAATTTCAAGTTACTTGATATTACTTGATAACGACCCGATTATGTATAAAAACAACGCGCAAATAATTTCTGCAAGCTCATGCTCACATATAAACAAGATGCGGGGTTCCCCGAATCGACTGTAACAACTGCGTAGTTGCGTATGCTTAAACAAACCAGTATAATAATAAGCGTATCAACCAGGACTGCTCTAACTGTTACAAAAACCCGCAACCGATTAGGCGACAATTCTATTAGAAGCCTTAATGTGCCAGATCTTGGATGGCGAACGATGATATTAAAGACCTCTTTTAAATTTAGCTGTTACTACTGTGTTGCCGAATAAGATATACACTGGAAAATCAGTTTTATTATTTTGTTTAATATTTAAGAATAATATGTTAATTTATTATTATTTCCTAAAAATAAATTATTATTTACATTTTTTACTTTTATATTACTTCTTGTTATAAATTTTGAAATAAAAATTTAAGATTTAGTTTTGTAAATAAAAGGCTTTATTGCAAGATTTCCTGTCATTTCTTGATTATATCAAATGTATTTAATGAAAAACCAAGTAGTCTTGAAGAACTACTTGATTTTTCAAGTACTTGAAATATAATTATTTGATTATTCAAGTACTTAAAATATAACTACTTGAAACTTGACTTGTTTTCAAGCCAAGTCAAGTCAAGTAACTTGAAAATCAAGTCAAGCCGTGAATCCCTAAGCAGTGAAATCATGGATTTATTAAGACTGGATACGGGATGATTTAACATTCTTTGAAGCCAAAACAAACCATTCTAAACGACACTGTAAACACAATTTGTAAACATTGGCCTCATCTTATTTTACCTTGTATTTTTGTACAAAAAATACGATACACGCATCTCAAGATTTACTAAAAGTAATAAACGCCCTAAAATATTTTATTTTTCTGCTACATAATAATAAATTTAAGTTACAACGGTTTTATTATTTATAGGTTATGTTATTTCTGAAGGTGTTTATATATTTAAAGTCGCTCCGAGTCATTTATAAATCTATAAATCGCACTTTTTCTTTTCTAGTTCATTAGACAAAGACGTACGTGTAACCGAGTGTTCAGACCGAGGTTCAGCCGTTTTCCTAAGCAACCAGCACAGACAGCAATACTTCTGAGCTCCAACACTCCAATGCTATTTTATCTCTTTCTACTACCATTCTTGATTCAAGTACGTAGTTCGTAAACTAAAAACCTGGGGGAAAACAAACAACAAATATAAGGCTTCACGTTCGATACGCTCACAGTATACGGACATCGAATCCTTATAATATAATAAATCCATGAGTGAAATTTTAAATGATTTTTGCTGCTAGTTATGAATGAATGGTGTCTTCTTTATTAGGACTTTTGTGCCTAGAACAAAACCTGCAATTATCTTTTCAAGTTTGTCAAATTACGTTTGACCCACCCTCTATAATGACTTAAAAACTATAGTAAAATAAAAGAACTTTTAAAAGGCATCGTTACGTTGTTAAATGAGATGAAATTACATTACCCCGTTTTTTCTACCATTATCTAAAGTATATAAATTGGTCAGTGTATTTAAAACTAAGATTAATTAATTCAGCAGCCGGTACATGTTAATATAATGCGCTTAAAAAAGCGGGCTGGTAACCTCCTTGGGCGCAGCAAACCGAGAACGAAAGTGTTTGTAATTCCCTTTTTTCTTTTCCACCGCATCGGCGGCGATTAAACGACCCAGGATTGTTTTACACTTTAGCGATGCACTTTTTGCCAACATCAGTTTTAATGTGGCGTAAATTGATTTCTTATTCAGGGATTTTATGGCTGGACAAATGACTGTTTCTAAACCGAGAGCTCATTAATTCAGAATTTTTACGAATGTCGCAACTCAACTGTAACTCAACCACAACAAGTAATCACAGCAAAGTTAGTCTATTTGAAAACAGGAGCGTGTTTTAAATAATTGCGGCTAGTTTTTTTTTGAGGGTGTAATATTTGTATTGTAAAGGCGTAAAATTTGATATCATTTTCAAATTTTACATATGCTTTTAATAAACCAATAGGAAATATGCATCTAACCAGAGACTATAAAGAATATAGACAGACACTCGAATACACCGAAAAATCGGTCTCCCTTGAGACATTTGGTGGGTTTGCTGATTTATAGATTAAAAGTTTGTTTGTCCACCATTATATATACATGTAGTTACATAGTATACATATTTATATAATGGTAGACAAACAAGCTTTTAAACCGTAAACCAGTAAACCCACCAAATGTCTCAAGGGAGACCCGCTTTTCATTGCACGGCAGTGTTCGTCTAGGTATTATTTAGTCTCTGATGTAACCCAAATAAATATGAAATATTTTTTTTTATATTCTCTACATAAATTAGATGTTTATTCCGGTTGCTGTTATCCATTTATTTTGGTCTTTATTAACAAAAAAAAAAAGGATTTTCTACTGCAAATTTTCGCGCGAATTTCGAAACTTGTAAACCGTGATTCGTGTCGTCAAAAGTATTTTTAGGGCTCATAATGAGTACACAACGAATTCCAGTGTTGTAGGATCATCGATAAATTAATAAAAATGGCATTTAATGCATAGGTAACTAACCCCAACCTGCGCTTAAAATGGAAGGTTTCTAAAATCTTATTCATGTATATTTCAAGTGGAAATCGAAAATACGATTTGTCAGAAAAAATCCAGAGAATTCGGGTTTTACCCCTTACTTTTTGGATGACCCACTATATATTTATTTTAAAGTGTGATTATCCCTTTCTAAGATAGTGGTAAAAATTGGGGAAAATACAGAGTGATTCAAATGTACCGATGTAGATGGTCAAAAAATTCAAAAAACTTAAATTTAATCGACGATTGCTCCCTTCCTATATAAAAAGTACCGATATCATGTATTTTGACAAGTTCTTTCCGATGACGTATATGGAATTTTAATTTGAACTATTTTGACTACACAACAAATTAAAATCCGTGAAATAGTTGGGTCCAAAAGCGAAATTTCCAATTTTTTCCAAATATATCCCTTTTCCAATGATTTTAGGGTTTAATTAAATATACTGCATAAAGAAAGTATTTAAGATTTTAAAGTTTCACTTATGAATCCGTTTTTCGATCCGACATTTTGCTTTCGAGTTTGATTGGGTTGGGTTAGGTACCAAAGAGGATCCGGCAAATGGCATTTTTCGACCTAAAAAAATTCAAAAGAAATGAATTACTTGCCATTTCAGATCCTCGCCAGTTTTAATAGAGTTTTAAAGTTCCGGGTCCTCTATAACCTCTGAAAATTTGCATCGATTTAATTCACTTTTGCGACCTGTACCCGATTGCAATGGAAATCGCGGATATTTCGACTTGGACGTTTAGTAGCTCCGAAACGAAACATCCTGTGTAACTGAATTTTTTGCCGAAGCTAGTTGCACTATTCCTCTATTAACCCAAAAAATTCGATTGCTCCTCCTCTCACTGTTGCCGAGAAAAACAAACGTGTTCGACTTTAGGTTAAGCTTTACGTTAACATGTAGATTGACACTTGTTCTGGCTGATTTCTTGGCGTCATTATTTTAGAAAAAATAACAACAAATTAAATCCAGAATGATGGATACTAAGAGAACAAAGTTATTCTATAATTTCACATTAAAATAGCAATCGAAACGTACAACTTTCGATAGCAAATAAAAAAAAGTATTATGCAATCATGAGACCTAGTACCCACTTTACAATTCATTTTCTGGGTCACTTAATAATTTAAAGTAAAAGTTAGGGGCGTAACGAAGAGTCGTCCTCTTCGATGTAATTGAAAGTTTGATCTTTTGTTGACGTTACTCAATAAAATCATAACTAGATTTAACAATAGTTTTAAAAGCCGTACCTTAAATTTAACTTTTTACAGTTGCGTTAACAAGGCAAGGTTGCTGGTTTACGTAATTCGAATAACTTTTGTGTTTTTAACAGGTTGGTTTTTTTCCTGACAACAAAAAAGAATTAGTTAGTAATCCTCTTTTCTTTAGAACTTGCTGCAATAAGTATAAACATAATATGTCTGAAAGTATTATTATTGTATTATGATTTATGCATCCTTATTGCTCTCTCCTTTTGTCCAGGGGCACCTAATGGACCATCAGAAGGCGTAGGGAAAATATTTTTTTTACCTTACATTAAAGCTTTTTTTTCATTTTTCAACATAATCTTAATACACTTCTTTTATCGGTGTTTCAGCATTTCAATATCCTTCTGAGATAAATCTTGTCCGGCCTCTCAAAACCATCTCTCTACAGTGGACATCACCTCTCGATTCTTGAAAATATTTGTCCGCCAAATCTGCTTGTAATTTTGGGAACAGCATGTTATCACTAGGAGCTAGGTCAGGCGAATATGATGGGTGCTCCACCAATTCGAAGCCTGCTTAATAGATGGACAGAAGGTGTGGCTGAGACAGTTGTCCTGGTGGAACAGCAAACCATTCCTTAACTTTTCCTGGCGTTTCTATTTAAGAGCCTCCCACAATTTGGAAATTATATTTGCATAATGTACCCCTGAAGAGTTTTTTCCCTTTTGCAAATAATCAGTCAGGATGATTCCATCCCAGAGCACTGATAGCTATACCTTTCTGGCAAGCGGTACCACTTTGAATTTGCGAGGTGGAGGAGAGTCGCTGTTGGTTTTCACAAGATGTTCTTGTGCACTTAACATCCCGGCACCAGCGTTTGACTATGTCATAAGAAACTGCACACTTCCCAATGGTTGCCACAATGTCTTTATGGATTTGAGTTTGCGTCATATCCTTTTTCTGTAGGCATTTTATTACTAGTATCTGCTTGGGTTTGCTCAGATTGACAACAATTTAAGTTGTGGCTAACCTACCATCAAACGAATAACCAAGAAACGTGATGTTTGAATAGTAGAGTTCATTCATCCTGTAAAAACTTTGTCAGCGGTATGGCGAACTGACGGAATAGCAAACTGTCAAAACCAGCTATTGAAAATGAAACCAGATATCGTGATTTACTATGGTGCGATTCCTTAGAAAGTAGAGTTTTATTTAATGAGTTGTAAAGACAGAGAATAAAGAAGTTATAAAGGACCTAAATGAATAAGTTTGCGTAAATAAAAACCGTGATAGCATTTTTCCTTATGGGAAATATATGTACGTACAGCAAAAATTCTACAAAACATACCCATGTCGATGACCATAGGGAAGCCACTGCTAAAGTATGACCTATTCGTTACCAAACACCCTGTATATTATGGTTCATAGAGTCTAATTAAATTCATTTGTCCTCCCTAGTATTCATTGATTAAAACTGTGAAGTATTGTAATTCTATGACTGTATAAATTTGATACGGAAATCGAAAACCATTTTACCAGTATTCATTTAACTTTTTAAATTTTAGCGAATTTAATTATAGTAAAGTTGCACACCTGCAGTCAAATGCAAGTCACAGTCTCTTCTTTCAAGCGGTATATTAAGATGCATATAACGTTATTAGACTGTGAGAGGTAAATAAACAGGTATCGAGTTGTATACCCAACAAAATGTGTCTTGCCGTGAGGCAATATTGATTTTAAAACCATTGAAAATCGGGATATAATTGAATTAAACTTTACAATAAAATTTAATTTAGTAGTCGACTTTTGTGAATTTTCAATTAAAGACATAAAAATGGTGTACAGTTAAAATGCAAAAAGCAATTAATGCAAATATAAAAAGATAGGACAAAATTATAGTTGGCGAAACAAACATGCTATAGAGCCAGAAAAGATGGCGCTTATTTTTTTAAATTAATATTAAACATTGTGGTATTAATAAAAACTGGAAACACATGCAGAGTGTTAAAAAATTAATGGTTAAATTTCGACATATCAGTTGAAATACAGTCGCTAACACATACACCGGGCCAAAAAAAACATTTGGTTTTAAGAACCTTTAGGATTCATTTGGGTTTATGATTTACATTCAGAAAGTTATAAAGAATGGAATTCTAAAAGTTTCCAAACAAAATTTTACGATTTTTTCACCTCAATCATAACGGTTATTTGAGGTGCGCGTAACCCCAGCGTCTACCGGCTACTTTGACAAATGACTGTAGTTTGTAACATTAAAAATTTTTAATAATAATAAGAAAAATTTTCTATTTTCATATAGATTATTATTAAATAGATTTTTCAGTAAGATATGAAATCAAAAATAGCATAAATATCATAAAATACAAATTTAATAAGGTAAAAATAAGCAAATGGATATTTTGTACTAAATTACTTATTAATAATTGATCAAAAATTATATATTTCTAAAGATAAATTTTGAGAATGATTATTTATGAATACATTTACAAAGACAGATATAGATTAAGTTATTTTTTTACAACTACACGACATGGTTTTACAGTCTGCATTATATTTACAAGGCTTAATTAAAGTCTGGCAAAGGAGGCTTTCACATTTGAGTCGAGTGCAGTTGACCATCTCGTAATTCACAGCCGAATTGTACCGTGCGTTCAATTTATTAGCTTGATAACAGTTTGATTCGCTGTAAGTTTTTTGGTTTTAAAGATATCAAGGTAAACAAAAAAAACAAAATGAAGGGTTAGTAGCCAAGTTTTTTTTTAGTTACACAGAAAACAAAACACTGACAATTTTCTGAGATAATAGCCTACCTTATATTTTTTTAAATGGACCACCCTGTATGTTATATCTGTATTCGATAGAATACGCTATTCTGATTACAATGATATAACACACTTTATATTTTAATCAAAAATCAATAAAATCAAAAAATCAAATCAAAAACGAGTGGATTAAAATATAAAGTGTGTTATATCATTGTAATCAGAATAGCGTATTCTATTGAATACATATATAATATACAGGGTGTTCCATTTTAAAAAATATAAGGTAGGCTATTATCTCAGAAAATTGTTAGTGTTTTGTGTTATGTGTAACTCAAAAAAAAAACTTGGCTACTAACCCTACATTTTGTTTTTTTTTTGTTTACCTTGATATCTTTAAAAACAAAAAAGTTACAGCGAATCAAAATGTTATCAAGCTAAATTGAACGCACGGTACAACATTTAAAGACTCATAAAGTGGTTCTGATGAATTTTTTCACAGATATATTTGAGTTGCAGCAGAAATAAATTTATGTTGCTCCAGTCGCGATAAAATTTGTCTAGTGCCAACTCAGTCGCTTTACAATGTGTTTTGCATAAGTTGACCTAAATTGAGCCAAGGAAGCCGCTGCTAAGGTGTGACTGAATCCCTACCAAACACCCTGTATATTTGGTGTCACACTTAATTTAATTTAAGAACAATATTTTTGGGCTTTAGTTTTTAGTAACTATAAAAAATATCTGGTTACTGTGTATCAAGCATCCGTGTACTTATTCATGCATAGTACACTTAAATTATAACAGATAATTTGAGTTCGCTCAAATGTTAACTCAATAACGATAGCAAGAATTATCGTTACGCAAGAGAAGTCAACTAGACACTTTTACTTTTATGTCCTTTAAAGGATATTTTAATAATAGTGCAATTTGTAGTAATATTTGTTTAAGATCGCTTTCGCTTTGTTTTGTAAATGTGATAATAAGACGTTTCAAAAGTTCTTTAACACTGAAAGCAAAACGTAATGGTAATTCGTAGGTATGGCGGCTGTAATGGTATTCGTCGCTGGTTGTACAACAAATGCAATTAATTTAGTTATTATTGTATTGTATCGAAAGAATACAATGACATCACCTGCAGTAATAACTTCTTTGAAGAGCATCTTGATATGTGCAGAATCACTTATAGACTACAAGAAAAAAAGCGATTTACAATTATCATTTGTAACGCCCCAAATAAGTTCGGAACATTAAAATTATTGTTGCCTAGAGGCAGTGGTGTGTATTTAGATAGTTTATATATATATATATATATATATATATAGATATATACAGTGTGTCCACGGATGGACCTAACTATACTTGTAAACTTTCTTATTTTGCATTTTAGAAGAAAAAGTTATTCTTCAAAACAAATTTTGCTTATGCTAAAAAGTCCACCGCCTTATTCAAAATTTCGAATTAACATACAGGGTCGATAAAAAACGAGAAAGAGTGAAAATAAGTCAAGAATAAAGTACCTGTTATTTGAAAGAAGGGTGAAAATGTTACAGAGAAAAGATGTTTGTAATGTCAATAAAAGCTTAAATATCCAATTTAAACGTTGTATCTCAAAACTGATTTATTTGACTTTAATGATTAAAGTAATAATAATTACACAAGGTTTTTTGACTTTAAATATCTAATTTGGGTTAAATATCAACTGAGTTTATTGTTGTTGTGGATACCTGCAATAATCACTTTGGCTAAATTTGTATAATTATTACTTAAATCCTAATAAATGCAAAAAAATGAACTTTGAGATACAAGGTTCCAATTTGATATCTGAACTTTTATTAATATTACAAACATCTTTTCTCTGTAACATTTTCACCAATCTTTCAAATAAAAGGTACTTTGTTCTTGACTTATTTTCAGTTTTTCTCGTTTTTTATCGACCCTGTATGTTAATTCGAAATTTTGAATATGGCGGTGGACTTTTTAGCATAAGCAAAATTTGTTTTGAAGAATGACTTTTTCTTCTAAAATGCAAAATAAGAAAGTTTACAAGTATAGTTAGGTCCATCCGTGGACACACTGTATATATATATATGTATATATATATATATATATATATATATATATATATATATATATATATATATATATATATATATATATATATATATATATATTAGGGTGCTTTTTTTTCGACTATTTTTTTTTCGGTCCCATCGTGAAATTTTGTTGGAAATACCAAAAACAAAATTGCCTGAACGTTTGAGCCCTTAATATTAATATTAAGTCCTAAACCAAGGCGTGTAAAGATTTCCCATTGAAAATACACGAAAACTCTGATTTTTTATCTTTAAATTTCTATAGCTCAGCGGCATTTTATGGCATCGCTTTGACCATAGACAAGTATTTCTCAGAATTGAACGCTCTACAAAAATGCCCATTGCGGCAAAGTCGTAACTCACACTGGTGAGGTAGTACGGGCCACTAAACCTGATTTTTCGCATTTATCTCGCAAACTAAAAGCGATACAGAAAAAAATGTATAAAACAAACTTGAATTTTCTACAAAAAGGTCCTTAGTACTGAGTCGCTAACATCAATATTTCTGGAGATAACTATCTATAAAGTTTTTGTAATTTCAAATTTTTATTGAAAATCACGTTAAATTATAAAAATATCGTTCGTCCATTATCCCTCACTCGACCATCATTTATCCATCAAGCGACTCAGTACTAAGGACCTTTTTTGTAGAAAATTGAAGTTCCTACAAGTTTGTTTTATACATTTTGTTCTGTATCTCTTGTCGTTTGCGAGATAAATGCGAAAAATCAGGTTTAGTGGCCCGTACTACCTCGCCGGTGTGAGTTACGACTTTGCCGCAGGGCATTTTTTAGAGCGTTCAATTCTGAGAAATACTTGTCTATGGTGAAAGCAATGCCATAAAATGCCGCTGAGCTATAGAAATTTAAAGATAAAAAATCAGAGTTTTCGTGTATTTTCAATGGGAAATCTTTACACGCCTTGGTCTAGGACTTAATATGAATATTAAGGGCTCAAACGTTCAGGCAATTTTGTTTTTGGTATTTCCAACAAAATTTCACGAAAAAAAAAATAGTCGAAAAAAAAAGCACCCTAATACATATATATATATATATATATATATATATATATATATATATATATATATATATATATATATATATATATATATATATATATAAAGGACATATATGTCGGTAAATGCTTTAATTCTTTCGCTAGTGCAAAACACGAGACGACGAATTGACTGTTGCCTCAATAATTATTACTTAAACTTACGTATTACTTACAAAACCCATATCGCTTTTGAGGCGGAGTTGCACGACTTCCCGGTGGGATTGTATATGCGACCCCTAGTGCAAACCACCAAACCGTGAAGATCTGGATCGATTCCGATACCGGGTGTCATGCTCCCGCTTAGGTATTGTTTTACTGGCTGCCTATATAACAGTAGCACCTTTACTCGAGTGAGGTCTGTTCTTGCATTAAAGTGGCCTCCTATAGATGGCGCTCGGGCTTATTCTGTACCGGCTTTATTCAAAGAGCTCTATTTGAATATGCGAGGTTGCTGTTGGGGAAGCTGCCTAAAGGATACGTCAGTCTGATCCCCAACAAGGGTGAAAGCTTACTGTCTAGCAGCCCCGGGTTGTCCACTAGATCTTGGACTTTAATGCAAAAACATAACATACAGTCTTTTAGCCCGAATGGCCACTTTTATATATATATATATATATATATATATATATATATATATATATATATATATAAGGACCACCCTAATATATATATATATATATATATATATATATATATATATATATATATATATATATATTAGGGTGGTCCTTATTTTGGAAAAGTCCCGATTTTTTTCAGTGCTCCCACTAAATTAAAAGTAGAGGCCTAAAAAATAATTATGACGCAAAAAAAGTCGAAAAAAAAATAATAAACCGTCCCCCACGCAGGTTGAATTTGTAATGGGATTTAACATAGGTTTTCAGGTTTTTAGGTTAAACCAAGCGTTGCGCACTTGATTTTCATCGGTTCAAGGTGAAACTGGGTATCCTTAGGTTTTCGATACCGCTGAATCCAAATATCATGTCAAAAACCGGTTTTGACTCATATAAAAAAACCTTACAATTTTGAATAATCAAAAAATGACTTTTTATTGACCGCTTTTTTGACAGCTGTCATGACTCAAAACCGGTTATTGACATGATATTTTGATTCAGCGGTATCGAAAACCTACGGATACCAAGTTTCACCTTGAACCGATGGAAATCAAGTGCGCCACGCTTGGTTTAACCTAAAAACCGGAAAACCCATGTTAAATCCCATTACAAATTCAACCTGCGTGGGGGCGGTTTATAATTTTTTCTTCTACTTTTTTTGCGTCATAATTATTTTTTCGGCCTCTCCTTTTGATTTAGTGGGAGCACTCAAAAAAATCGGGACTTTTCCAAAATAAGGACCACCCTAAATATATATATATATATATATATATATATATATATATATATATATATATATATATATATATATATATATATATATGTATCCTATTATACGGAACAAGTAAAAATATTAACAGTTTAATGTTTTTGCTAGAATTGATTGTCAATAAACAACAAAACCGAAGATAACAATAAATTCCTTTTACTTAATAGTGAGAAACACATATACGCAATAATTTTGGACATGTGTGTATGTATGCCAAGATCAAAAAATTGGATTTTTTATTAGAATCCCTAAATTTAAAACTTGTCCTTTCTTTAAGACCACACTTCTAGGGCAAAGAGCAAGCAAATAATATTTCCGCCAACACTTTCACTTTAAACAAATATTTTTTCTTCAGCTTAGTGGTTTACCGCTTTTAGTAACCATTAATGAAGCAATATTTTTCGATTAGGTTTCATACTCGTAAGTCTTCTTAACATAAATACCTCTACGGTTAATGAAAATAATTGATACCTATCGAGCGTCTTGCACAATACCATTATTACTTTATTAACGAGCACTTACACCACAGTACGATCTCGTTAAAGAAATAAACCTACTGGTATTCGCGTTATTATAGGTTTCTAAAAAGCATTTGGGAAAGATACCGCGCAATAGGAAATTTCTTCTGAAGAACAATTTGGTTAATCGTTTTAAATTAATTAAATTAAGCAAAAATCTTTGGTTCCTTGGGTTCCTCTTAAAACGAAAACCTTACTATAGTGAAACTTGTTTGCGTCCGTCAGTCTGTGATTAGCATAACCTTTTTTTTATCCTGCGCAGCCCACGTAGACTTTAAGCCTTAGTACTGTAACATTCCGTGAGAGTTTAAAAAGAAATGAAATGGTAAATGATTTGATGAAGAATTTAAAGGAATGTATGTTAGGAAAACCTCTGCAGTCAATTCGTGACATAATCTGGCGATTCTAGGTGTGCAGCAGTCAGAGATTCCAGGGCTACTCTTATTCTGGCCAACTATACTGTCCCCCTTACCTTTTGATGGTTATTAGGCTTTCAGTTATATGGTATATTTCAGATTGTTAAACTGTACTAAAATAATGCAATTACTGTAGGTTAATATCTGTAATCCTAAATACCAAGCATACGAGTAAGGATTGATAAAATATACCACTGTAGGGAACTTGGGGTAATAAGAACGGTCACACATTTCTGCTGAAAAAACGTCTGTAAATGGTTTTAAAAATATAACCCGTAATTTCTACAACCAAAAGTCTAGTCAAAATAATTCATACTGCTCTATTGTAGTATTTTGTGTTGATTTTTTGAAAATCCGTGTTAGCTCAGTGTTTTCGGCTCTTTAAATTTCTGTAGCGGCTCATGTAAAAATATATATTTTTAAGTTGTAACAGCCTTTTAGTATGAAATTATCTTCAAGTTAGTCCCTAATAAAAAAAACGTTTTCAACGAACTATACAGCTTGATTTATTTTTTTTAATAGAGTTCTTATTACCCAAAAAAAAAGTGTTTTGGGATAATAAGAACATGGGTACATGGGTAATAAGAACCCAATAATAGCACTTTATCTTTGTTGCAACATTATTTTTTTATGGACCAATAATACTGGGAACTTACCTATTCCATATACCTGAACTCGTACATGTTACAAACATTTTAAGAAGCAGATCACAAATGCTTTAATCCAAACTTCAAATATGTATTTTTTACTTTTCTAGTAAATTTTTACGATGTTCTAGGAGCCATTTTTTTAATTACATGAATGATAAGTAGAAATCACCTAAAATTCCTTCGTAGGATTGATTTTGCCAATATAACTAATGTAAAAAGTGAAATTCTTTCAAAATGTTATCCTGAAAATGTCAAGATTTAAATTGTCATAACTTTTTTTCGTATTAATATATTCTCCAAATTAATATTATTTATAAATAATATAAAATTATACTTTTGGAATAGCTTTAACAACTTCGCAAAGATCAACTAGACCTTTTTAAGCGTATAAGGAATAGTTACAGATGCGTATACAACTGAGGCAAACAGGGTGCTGGCATTGTTCTTGGTGATTTCAATCTAATAGAACAAAATTCGCTTGCTTCTACTTACGCAATTCATTGCAAGTACACAAAATTTAGGCTACAAACAATATTGCACAAAATAGGAGACACAACACTCGCCAAAATATTAGTTGTCAAACTAGCATAACCTTATTATTCGTACCTCGCAGCCAACACAGAATAATAAAGGGTTTGCTTAGTTTTGCTTGGGTAGGTAGGTTGCCAGCATCGCGGAAACAACTCAAAATAGCAGCTGTCGGCACAAAATTTAGTTCCAAACAGACACATTTAGTTTATTTCTGTTTTGAACGCAGATATCGACAGAATTTTAGTGGTTCTTAAAGGATATATCGACGATTATTATAATAACTTGACACTTCCACGTTGTTTCTCTTTTGACCTGCATAGTATTCATTACTTTAAATAATTTTACAGAAATATCTAATTTTTGACAAATTTGAAGGTATTTCCTTTTTGAACTGATGTAGCGATATTATGAATTTTTAAAAGTTTTACTTATTTTCGCATTATTTTTATCGCTCTCAGAAAAAAGTTTCTGCTTAAAAAGGAAGTACTCTACGGTGAGACATTTGAAAAAAACTGGTAAACGCCCAAACTCCAGACAAAAAAAAATTCGATAGTCGCTGTTTCGCCCTATGCCCACGAAATATCAAATTCGTTACAATGGGTATTGGCGTCGCTGACGTAGATATTTTGCACAAAAATCGCATCAATCGTTTTTATGATGTAATATAATATGCAAAAGTGCAAAGTTTATATTTGTTTCACCGTGTACTTTCTCGATTTTGGTCAAACTGGGAGATCGTAAACTACGGCATATAATGGTACATACATACATAGATCCGTTATTGCATGCCAAGTGGGCGATCTAACTCTGTTGGAACCCGTGGTAACCGAATAAAGAAAAAAACGTCAGCATTGTCTTCGTACAGGTGTATGTTTTTCGTCGTATATTTATTGGAACCCATTTGTTATTTTTCTGGTATTTTGGAAATATTTGTACAATTCAGGTGTCATGAGTAACTTAAGAAATATCAATATAATATGAGCTGTGACATTACAAACTAATGTTAGAGACGTTCTAAAATTCAGAAATAATCTATATTTTTTTCGTTCACTTACGAATAACGGAACTTCTGCAGGTCACAATTAGGCCTATCTTGAGTTAAGTTTAGCGCCGAAATATATACAATGAATAATCACTCCCCACCAAATTGTTTATTTAATTTTTTTAAAACTGGTAACAACCAATTATGTAAAAAACATTTTTCAATAATCTATATCCATTAGACAAAAACAATAGAAAAATGCATCGTCCCGATTATCATATAACAGACAAACAGTCAGGAAACTAAGCTGAAACATTAAGGATTGCATGATGTGGGGCGAAGAATGGCAAAATAACCTAAATTAAAAATTCCTCATGCCAAAAATCATAATATGGAATTTTAGTTCCTTAAAGTTTTCGGTATCCGCTTCTCTTATATAATACGTGTGGTTCGTAAATCAAAAACCACAAATTGTCCAAATGCGTGCTAGTAAACAAACTTGTACTTCATTTAATTTGGCTCCAACATAATTTTTCGTGGGTAATTGCTGGAACATGTCTAATAACACAAAGTTTTTTTAGATGTATCTTTAACTTGTTGCATGTCCTAAGCAGGCAGGAAGTTATTCCAGCTATTTGGTTGCGTAATTAGGACAAGAAATATGACAAGAATCTGTCGATGTGGAAGTTTCAAAGACGTAACAAACGCTTTTGACAGTATTTATATTTTTACAAATTATACAATTATCTACTTGCTACAAGCGACTTCTTGCGTGCCTCACTGTTAATATTATTCTGTGACTGATGGTTGATAATTTATTTGTAATAATAAGGTTAAAACTATTTGCATATATGTAAGTCTTGTTGTCAGCTTGAAGATGGTGAAATTAGCCTATTCTTGATTTTTAAAGTCTGTGAAGTTGTTCAGGTACCCTGCATAATACGAGGATAGGATGAACAGTTTCCAGCCTGACCCATAGAAGGTCCAATTTACAGGCAAAATTAAATTAACCTAAGTCTAAGTTACATCAAATTAAATTTAAAATTACAGTTTCAGTTAAAATTAAAATTTACTATAGTGATCTTATCACTATTGTCAGCTCTAAACCATAAAAACATACTAAAAGTCAGAGACAAAAAACCAATAACAAGACCAAGCCAACAATGTTAGGACTTAGTTTAGTCAATCAGAACACCAATCATACTCAATCGGTATGGAGAACCGTACCCATCGGACAGCCAAAAAACTCATCTTTGGAGAAAAATGCATTTGACGTTATAACTGTCGCAGTCTCACTTTAAAACGACTCATACACAAGGATCTTCTCTCAAACGGTAGTTTCTTAAACAATGTTATAGCATTACAGTCCACAGAGTGTTTTTAGTAGGCCGTTCTGTGTCTCGGAATCAAAAGAGGGTGTTCGCCTCTTGTTTGGTGATTATGACCATGTGAGATAGTAGGGAACTGCCCCATGTTTGATCTAGCAAACACCAGACATTTGAATTTAAAAATACAAGGAACAGTTACAATTTTATTATTAATTAAAATACTTACAGGACTTTCGCATACCCATATTAAAAATTAGTCTTAAGATGCTCTTTTGATTTACGAATACCCTGATAGAATCCCTACTTCTTCCCCAACCCATAATGCTCAGGGAAATATATGAATAGGCCTAGGAGTAGTTTACTTGTAATAGTGCCCTATGGCCAGGGATATTCTTCAGCTGTAGTATAGCATAATAAGCGCTATTTAGCTTCTTCGATATGAAATCGATGTGTGTATTCCATGAAAATTTATCGTTAATGTGAGTACCCTAGAACTTAGCATTCGAAGACAGAGGGAGTGAGCTGTTTGGCAGGGGTTTGCGAGTGTTAAAATTTACGTAAACCGTTTTTCCTCATTTACTATTGGCTTCTCTGGCATCAACTAATCATTTTATTATACACATCACTTACCCTCAAATACAGCTCAGGCGTGCCGGCTATTACCGTGATAGATGTATCATCCGCATACGTGGTAACACGATCACCTACAATGAACTTTGGCAAGTCATTTACATAAACAAGAAACAACAGGGGGTCAAGAATTGATCCCTGAGGAACACCCAAATTCAAACTAAAACATCAGAGACGCTGTTATTACACTGGACTCTCAGGAACCGGTTTGACAAAAAAAACTCAATGCACAATTTAAGATTTCCTCGTATTCCTACACTCTCCAATTTATCCAAAAATATCTCTATTTACCATGTTGAACGCACTAAAATGCGTGCGCAAAGGTTGGGTTGGGTAAATTTGGCCAAATAAAAACATTTTTCAATCGATATTTTGCTGTTTTTTATGCTAGGCACTTTTCAACCCATTCTCGTATGTCGAAAGTGGTCCAATTTGTCAATACTATAACAACATCGGAAAAAAATGTAATATTTTTCTCAGCCGTACGTGGCACTAAGAAAGTTTAAAAGTTAGTAGTGGTTTTAATTTACGTCTTCTAGTTGATCAGATATTTTTGTCCTGGTTTTATTAGTAAGTATGAGTTACCCACTTGTTATTGCTGCGATTTGTTTGTGCTTGCAAAAAAGCTCAGAAATAAAAGCATAGTACAGAACTTAGTGGTCTTATTCTTACACTTGTCAGTTTTAGACCTTGATCGTAAAAGAAAAAACCGATGTTAGCAATACTGAATTCGGGTCTGGTCCGGGAATCTTTATCTTGTCCACTCTGTATCGAGAGATTCCAATAAAGGTTTGAAGTTGAAGATAGAATAGATAGCAATAAATATTTTAAGCTTATCACCCCAGCCCAGATCTGAGATTAATCTAACAATTGTTAATTTTTTCACGCCGATAGACAGATCAACAGACAGACTTATTAAAATCGTTGTTTTACTTTTCTCACAAACACAATCCATTTCTCTACCTACATTACGTCAAACAAGCCTCTTAAATCGTGCCTTTTTACAGCCCTAGTTCTACTATGTTAACCGGAGCATTGCCATTACCACGCAAAAGTAGTTCGGTAAACCCCAAATTACCGCACGGTATTAAAAATCGTATATAACACATGCTGTAAGTAGGTACTTACTGCGCTCGAGTAATTGCAGAATATACCTTTGGCCATTTTGTAAATTTAACAGGCGTACAGTAATAGCGTGAGTAGCACGCTTGTTATACATAATAAACCATTGCACCTACTTCTTCGGTATATTACAGATGGCGTTCGAATGTTCCATTTTGCAGTATGGCATTAGTTAAAATAAGTAATTACGTAGGTACTAAATTGGCGCGATGACGTTAAATAATTTTAAATTATACGAATTTGTGATAATCTGTTGGATGCTTATAATGTCTGGCGATAAACAATAGAATTGTTAATCAAAAGGTAAAATTATAAAATTAATAGTTTTAGCAGCATAACATGTTATTTCTATATATAAAAGAAGAAACTGGCTGACTGACTGATTGCCTGACATATCAACGCACAGCCCACAGCGTTGGATTTAGAAACATGAAATTTTGCACAGAGGTTTCTTATAGAACGTAGGCATCTACTAAGGAAAGGTTTTTCAAAATTCAACCCCTAAGGGGGTAAAACAGGGGTTCAAACTTTGTATGGAAAAATAATAGTAGATGGTCCTATTAAGTCGCAAGTTCATAGAAGTACTATAAAAAATAAATGTCTAAAAATGTGTTTTACAGTTTTTAATAAATCAACTCTTGAGGGGTGAAATGGGGGTTCAGAGTTTGTAATGGAGTAAAATTGTTATCCAGTTCTATTACCTTGAAACTACGTGAAAGTATACCAGCTATACCACGCGGACGAAGTCGCGGGCGGAAGCTAGTCCTAAATATACAGTATGTCCGCGGAGGGGGTTTAGAGGACAAATGAACCAAATTTTGCAAGATGTGTAAAAATTTCACTCGTAGTAAAAAAATTTGCATGGAAAATAAATAAGATTCACGTTATGAAAAATTTAATTTTTTATACAGGGAGTATAAAAAATACGAAAACGATATTTTGCATAAGAGTAAACATACCTTGTTTATCATTTTCTACCAAAAGAACAAATATGAAATATGTTTTAAATTAAATCTTAAGCCGAAGTACAAGATTTCATAAAAAGTTTAAATATTAAAAGCAATGAGTTTTATCCAATTATTTTTAAACAAAACAAGGAAAGAATAGAGGGTGCAAACATGTTGGCACTTTATAGACATGCATGCTGTTACCATTTTGCGCAGATGTTGCCGCATAGTTGCCGCATAGGTTAATATTTATTTTCTTTAGAACCTTTGTTTAGCGCTATTAAAAATTGGTGGGTTACTTTCCTTTCCGACTGTTGAGCTCCACACAGAAATGTAAAATATTATACGCTGATCACATTCCTATTGTTGTTGTTTTTGCTACTTTTTTACTTAAAAGAATATATTTAATTAATATGTGTTCTTTATAGTTAATAAAAAAAAAGTAATGATTGTATATAATAAATATTTTCTTCACTGTTTCTAAAAGTTAATAAAGGAGGTCTCTATACTTTTAAACAAAAAAATATATTATTGGATATGTTTTATTAAGAGGTGAGACCTATTACAAATATAACAAATCAAAAATTTATTTCGTACTATTGTTTTAAAACCCTGAGCAAACCCGAGTAAAAAAAGGAAATGTGTAAAAGCTTTATAATGACAAATTGTAACCGTTCTTTATCCTATGCTACTTTCTCTATCGGCTAATGCTAGAGCTATATCTACCATCTAGATAAGGTTCCGATATTTAATTTCCAACTTGGTTAATTACGGGGTTCCGCGTTTGAAGCCCGGAAACATACGTCGGTGCTTTTTCTCGTCTTTCTGGGGCCAAAACAATGGCTGTGCCTATTCATGTCGGTTGCGTTTGTGAATCGCTCCGGGCGTTAGGGAGTTTTAGTCGTGTCACGTATCGGTTACATTGGTAAATACAAAGAGAATTCAGTAACAGAGGCAAACAGTCCCATTCTAGCACATTGCAATTCTTTACCACCAAAACCGAAGGAATACGTCAAGTGACGTCAAAACATGCTAGTAGTGTATTACACTGTAATTCACACACAATATGTAATTTTACAAAGTAATTGTAAAAATAGTACCAACTCGTACTTTTTTTGTAATTTTACGTTTGTAAAATATACTCGATTAGTTCTGGTAACCCTTAAATCAATAATTTTTACCTATAATTTGACTAAACCAAGACCTACTACTACCTGTGTGTAGTAGAATGGACTTTTCTCCACAACCATTACAGAATGTAGAAATTCCGAAATCATTTTTAATAATAGAACATATACATTCTGACTCTTGAGTTAGAATATTTATTCTGAAACACTTACTTCTTATGTGTTTCGCATGCATTCTCATTCCATAACAAGGTACGGTATGAATATTCTGTAATCGAACCAAACGACATAGATTGCCGTGGATTTCAAAATTGTCAGTGACAGATGCCAATGGTGGCGGCGTCATAATTTTTGTCAGAAAAGCTTCAATTTAAATGAAATAATGAGTGAAAAATCGAATGAATCAGATATAGAATTTGACATTCATTAATTTGATTCATACTTTCTGGTCGTGGAGAAAATATAGTCTGTTACTCAGTTAGAATGAAAAAACTCAATACTCGTGGTTCCTCACGCTCGCTGGCGCTCGCGTTCGGAATTTTCCACTCGTATCGAGTTTTTTCATTCTAACCTTGTTACGGAATATACTATTCCACTTAACCTTAATTTCATATCTTTAATATTAACCTTATATATATATATATATATATATATATATATATATATATATATATATATATATATATATATATATATATATATATATATATATATATATATATATATATATATATATATACAGGGTGTTCTTGGATGGGGTTACCTAGATCACAAATAGAGTTAATTTTAAATTTTTAAACAAAAAGTTATTCTTTATAAAAAATTCTTGTAAAATGAACCTTGTTAATTAAACTAAACGTTTTATTCACAAAGTTTTTATTCCATATAAAAGCCGCCAACTTCTACACCTTTTGTCGTACTAGACAGATATTATGGTTATAGCATTCCTTAAGTTCAGAAACAACTGAGGCATGAAAAAAAATCGATTTACACAAACCTTGAATTATGACTAAGAAAGTAATTCCTAATAACCCAAACAACATGTTCTAACAGCATTTGTCTTAAAAACGAAAAATAACGCTAGTCGTAGGTAAAATTCATATTTTTGAAGTTTCTGACCTACCTGTATACAAAAAGTAAATTTTCTTACCACAAATCGTATTTTTTTATTAGCCAAATGTTTATATATATATATATATATATATATATATATATATATATATATATATATATATATATATATATATATATATATAAACATTTGGCTAATAAAAAAATACGATTTGTGGTAAGAAAATTTACTTTTTGTATACAGGTAGGTCAGAAACTTCAAAAATATGAATTTTACCTACGACTAGCGTTATTTTTCGTTTTTAAGACAAATGCTGTTAGAACATGTTGTTATGCCATATATATATATATATATATATATATATATATATATATATATATATATATATATATATATATATATATATATATATATATTTCCAGTCGTATTTAGTAGGGGGAGAAATTCGTAATAGATTTTTAGTAGATAGTGATTGGGATTGGATTGTAGGGGATATATTTCTATAAGTGTTGTATCTCTATGTGCTAAATTGTATCTAGAATAGAAAAACGTAGTACGATATCCTCCACAGCTTGCTTATACCTATATAAAAATATTTTTTGTGCCTATAAGCCCTAATAACAGAAACGTCAACAAACTTAAGAAAACCCAAAAAAATTACGGACAACCGCATTTTAAAGTTAATATTGTTAATACAATAATAATTTAATGTAAAAGAATATTGTGCAAAAATGCCCCAGTTAAAAAGTTAACACCGGTGAGTGATGTAATTGTGTATGTAATTTGGGCGAAGTGTCTAAGTGGGCCACCTACCTCGTTTCAAAAGTAATGTTCTAGACAGCTTCCACAATACTAAATGGAAGAATTACGCTTTATGTATACATTAAATAAAAACTTCAACAGAACTATAGTATGAAAAAAGAAATGAAGTCTTTCGCATAAAATTTGTGAACATTAGGAACAAGTTTATTTATTTTTTAGATATATAATTTTATTTTACTTTGCAGCAAAAAAATCTTTATTGTGCTATACAGAGTGTCCATTGTCTGTTTGGCAATTTAATAGTCTCATGAAAACAATGTTTATTTTTAAATTTATTTACACTTTACTTCATTCCGCGAGGAAGGTTACGTGCGAAAACGTTTGCAGATAATTTAAAATAATAAGGCAATTTTTTAGAAGGCTATTTTTAGTAGTGAATTTTACACTAAAAAACTTCGCAGCAACGATTTCTGTCTTTTGCATTTCTTCGTCTTTTAATATACGGACAAGTTTTCCAAACATAAAAATTGCTTGTAAAATAAATATTGACCTTTAGTTGAATTTTGAATTGACCCACCTGGGTAAAAATTAACTCGCTTTTATTTGATATTTTGAATAAACAAATTTTACATTATTTTGTCGACAATTTAATGGAAAAAAGTTAGTTGAAAGTTATAGTCCTCTGAATTCTTTTAAACCTAAAATATAAGTAAAAAAAAATTAAGAGTAATTAAGATTATAAATATGTTTTTGTGATAGCTACCTGTCACTTTCATGATTAAAGATGTTCAAAACCACCTAGCCAAAAATGATACGGTTTAATTATTTTTTAATTTGTAATATTTCTTTAAATTCAACTAGATTTTGTTATACTTGCGTTATAAGTTAATAAGTTTAAATATATGAAATTGTGTTTTACGTACCACTAATACAATAAAAATTCGTAACTAAAGAAAATTGTCCCTTCCATAGCACCTCTCCATTACGTTTTATTGTCTGAAACAGCCCACGTAGACTTCAAGCCTAAGACCTAACGTACCGTGGGCGTCTGAAGAGAAGGGAAATGTAATATATTGACACGGGATTTAAAGGATTGGAAGTTGGGAGGAGAAGGGAAAAGATCTGCAGGCAATTTGTTCCTAAATCTGGAAACCCCAGGTATGAATGAGCTAAAGAAGTGGGATGTTTTAGGCTTTTGTAGCTGGACAGTAAAGTGCATACGTAGCGCGCCTCTTATTATTATGTTATGAACAGTCAAGGGGGGAATTATAGCGGCTAGTTCTTCAGAGCAAAATCCATAGAAGTATCGGTGGAAAAGAGATAAATCCCCAACAGCGTGGCAATGAACGAGACAAGGGCGTTTTCTTGTGAGAACTGGGTCACTGATGAGCCGAATGGCTCTCTTTTGAATGGAATCAGTCGAAGGTGATGTCGCTCCCCAGATGTGAAAAATGTACTGTAGGTTGGTCTTACTTGGGAAACATAGTATAAGTTGGAAGTGGAGAAGTATTTTCTGGCCCGAAAGAGAAAACCAAACTTTTAAGCTATTGATGTGGCTATTGAGGTAACGTGTTTGTGCCAGCTGAGGTCATGTTCGAAAGCGACCCCAACAAGTTCGAAAGCTTTATTGTTCTGTAGGGCTTGGCCATTCATGTGGACGGGGTAAGGGTTGCCGGATTTTTTGCGTGACGGAGCAAGACTGGGTTTTGGATGCCTTGAGCTGGACAAGGTTTTAGCATCCCAGTCTAACATTAATTGAAGATCTCGGGAAAGGAATAGGTACATAGACATTCATCTATTATCCAGCTCTTGATTCGAGACTTGTGCGGAAAAATTGATGTTGGAGTGAAGAGTACTATCGTCAGCGTAACTGTGTATGGGATTGGTAGTTGAAGAAAGCAGGTCATTAATATGAAGAAGAAAGAAGGCTGTTGCTAGGACTGAGCCTTGGGGTACGCCTGCATTGATAGGATGGAAGTTAGATGAGTCCACCACCCCAGATATGCGCCGATTAGAGAGAAAGCTACCGATCCAGGTGGTTGAAAGAAAGACCGTAAGAAGGTAGTTTGTTGAGGAGTGCGGCATGCCATACTTGGTCAAAGGCCTTCGAAATATTAAGAGCAACAATATGGTATTCGCCATGAAATTCAAGAGACTTATTTCAGTTATGTGTGACAAAGGTTCATGAAAAATTTAAAACATTATTAAGCTACCCTCGTAGATGTAGCTTGTCTATATTGTCTCAAAAATGGTATGAAATATTAAAGCTCACAGAGATAGAAAATGTTATGTACACGTATTGTACTCGCGTGTACGGTCCACTGAGCACTCGACGCTCTATCGGCAGCAAAGATTCACGTTTTGACGGACCCAAAGCGAGTAAACCTTGGAAGAGACTAAGTTATCTTTTCGAATATTTCTTTAAAAGTACGCACGACTAAGATTAAAAAAGAATGCAAATTCCATAGAGACATCAGTATCATTTTAGGCAATCATTTATCCAAATAAAATAAAAAATTTATTGTGCGTTTATTTTTTGGTTTCAAGTTTGTTTAAAAAAACTGAATAGGGCCTTTTAATATACAGGGTGTTATGAAATTCATTGCATATATTAAAACCGGTAAATCCTAGTATGCATTCAGATTGAAGAAACATATTTATAAAGGGCGTTTTGCAATAATAAGTTGGTAATCGCCCCTTAAACTTTCTCTAACCAGCGGTACCCGCCACTGGGGGAAACACATGATACAGAATAAGTTGCCAATTTTATCAATCTTTTTTTCTATGTAACAGCAAAGAAATAATGATATTGTCACCTTTGTAGTAAAATCCCTTTAAAGTACACTTCTATTGAAAATGTTTAAGATGAACAAATACCGATATACCAAAAAAGAACTGACAACACAGTACAGCTATTAATCTAGTGCAAGAAATCAACGCTTGACTGATCATTTACAGTACCAAAAGTTTCAATATCGCACTAAACACAATACCTAAAAGATTCCACAGTATTTCGTCACTACCAGCAATATTAAAAACTGAAAACTAGTGTTCTTGTTACTTTTAAACTAAAACATGTGTAAAATTTACATCCACTAGAAAGGAATACACTTATACAATATCAGCAAAACAGTAGGTATATCCATTAATAATAAAAAAAACGTTGCACTAATTGAATACAATGCTCTAAAGAATCCACAGTATTTTTACTAATCAGCACTACTGAAAACAAAAAATTTATTTATTTACATATTAAAAAGCACAACTCTCTTAGGCTACGCCAAAATGTTATTTAACGGTCGTGACAAAGTATAGGCAACCCATAATAACACTTATGCATTTTTGCTGCATAAGAGAAAAGGGGTTATTTGTGTCGAGATACTAGTGAGATTTTAGATTACATTTTTTAGATTTTATACGTACCTACTCCAAAGCAAGGAGGTCTGCAAAAGTCTCGAGAGGTTATTTTTTCACGAATACAATGGGAATGGAAGTAAAAATAATAATTTTATTATACGCACATCAATCAATATTACATCATAGATACATCAAAACTAATAAATTATTAAGGGGTGTGTTCGGCGTAATACCAGTTGATTTAAATAACGTGCATTCATTTTTTTTTAATTGCCAATGCAAACAACTGGAGCACATTCGTTGGGCAATAAATTCGTTTTCTTTATTACAAGTAGGACTAAATTGTCAGACAACATGGGACAAAGCATTCCATATTGAAATAAATTAACATTTGCGTATTTGATTTATTTTCTGAAAACAGAAACTGAATATGGTATTACTTAGAAACACATTAGACCTATATGTATATACGTTTTAACACAGTTATTAATCACTAATATCGCAATGTCAACATGCGTAAAAAGAATGTAGAAAGAATTTACTATTACTTTCATCCTTTTATTTATTTATTTATTTATTTACGAGATCAGTCCTATTAAAATGCAATTACAAGTACAAGATTAGTTATACAAAATATAAATCCTTAAATCTACAATTAGTAACATAAATAAATAAAGCATACAGAGCAATACAGACAACAAGAAAACATACATATGAATCTAGACAAACACTAGACAGCAAGATATGATAATAAATTTAGCAACAATACGCTATATTCTGGATGATAATATGCACACGATATATGGCATATAATACTTGATATATGACATAGATGATACATGACATACAATATACAATATAGGAGGCTGATGTGGGGGGGGGGGGGGGGGAGGTAGATCAGGCCAAACGCCCAAGGCGGCTCAAAAAATACTTGTATGAAATACCGAAAAACTCAAGGTCATTAAAGTGACCATTTGCCAGTCGCAGAATCCTGTTGATGGCAGAAAAGAGCCCGTAATTGGTTCTGTGGAACTGAGTACCGAACAACAAACGATGACGGGATGAACGGGGAGGCACAAACAAGGACAGTCTCATAAGAACATCCGGACAACCCACTCGCCCATTGAAGACATTGAACAGCAATTTAAGATCCCTATGCTGACGCCTCACCTCAAGTGTGTTAGTTAATTCTGCCTTTTAGCACGTCAGTATTATTTGGTGTTGAAGTGCCATAAACAATTTGTTTTAAACTGCCCCGTAGAAACAGATCGACCAACGTTAAGTAGGGGCTCCTTGGAGGCCACAAAATTGGACCATCTCTACCAAGTACCAATCCAGCTTGGACCAAATGTGCGGTGAAGCCATACTATTACCTCGCTAGCGCAATATGCTGGATAACCATCTTGTTTAAAATAATTTTAAAGTTCATCGCTAAAAAATGTATCCAGCATTTCTAAGTGAGATAGCCCATAATGCCATGGATAGATATCGCGCACCACACGTTCACTTTTGTAAAATATTGTCTACGCCTCATTATTCTAAATTCTGGGTTTCCTCGAGACCAGTACCTGACATGCTGGGATGCTACAGTCCCATTAGTAGAAAATGTACAAATGTACATCCATCAGGAAACATAATAATAAATTTATAAAAATTGATATTTTCACCTAAAATTTGGTCTCTCACCCATAAACAAAAATCTAGTCTTTCTCGCTTCATCTCCCTCTTCCAATGCTTGGTTAAAGTAGGGTTTGAACGGAAATAATTTATTTTCTTTAAAGATCATCTGAATATAAGTTTTTTTACAACTTCTAGGATGTTTAGCACGATTTCTAAGGGACATCACAAGAGTTTCTCTAACAGAATGAAGAACTGAAACTGTGGCAGCATCTTGATCATATTTCTTCTTCTTCTTGAGATTCAAAATCGAACCAATTCTTTGGAACTTTTTTATTGTGTTGTAGATTGTCATTTCAGTCATTGGGATTCCTACAAATTTCTCGCTAAATTGTTCCATGATGTAACGGTAGGATACTTGGCCATCATAACACAGGACTATAAAAATCCTTTGTTCAGTAGATATCATTTTGTGGGAAGTATTTTCAATTAAATAATTGTTTCATTTAATTAAAACATTGTCAAACATATAGGTTGGGAGCCGGTGACACTGAAAGTACCGTCATCGCGGAATCAAAAATTTTTTATGTAAATTGATAGTTAATACTCATACGAACAAAATGAGCTCGGTACGCCGGGATTCATTAAGCCGAAAGTATTTTTAAAACAATTAATTATTATAAAAAAGCAAAAATGTTTTTTTACCCAGGGTGTTTTCTAATTGAATGTCAATATTTAAGGGGCGATTTTTGGGTCCATTCTAAAAAGAAAACTTCATATGAACGTATGTCCTAAACGTCTTAACTTTTGAGATACAGGGTGGTAAAGTTTTCAAAAATAAATAGTTTTTTATTAAAATCTGTAATACCACTTTAGATATTTTAATTAAATTTGGCATACATGTACTATGTATCAAGAGGCATTATTTAGTGTACCACAATTTTTTTTTCTTTAAACCAGTGGCGTTCGTACGGAATTTCACCTGCCTATTTTGGCAGATATTGATGGTACGCCACTGATTTCTCGTAAAATTAAAATCATTCCTGAAATTCCCAATCATTTCTAAGCAAATTTGATCTCTTGCATTTTTTCAATCCGATGCACGGTTTTCGCTTAAAAAAATAAAAACCTTTTCTCTGCTATATGAACGATATTGTTATGATCATGCAGAGAAAAGGTTTTTATTTTTTTAAGCGAAAACCGTGCATCGGATTGAAAAAATGCAAGAGATCAAATTTGCTTAGAAATGATTGGGAATTTCAGGAATGATTTTAATTTTACGAGAAATCAGTGGCGTACCATCAATATCTGCCAAAATAGGCAGGTGAAATTCCGTACGAACGCCACTGGTTTAAAGCAAAAAAAAATTGTGGTACACTAAATAATGCCTCTTGATACATAGTACATGTATGCCAAATTTAATTAAAATATCTAAAGTGGTATTACAGATTTTAATAAAAAACTATTTATTTTTGAAAACTTTACCACCCTGTATCTCAAAAGTTAAGACGTTTAGGACATACGTTCATATGAAGTTTTCTTTTTAGAATGGACCCAAAAATCGCCCCTTAAATATTGACATTCAATTAGAAAACACCCTGGGTAAAAAAACATTTTTGCTTTTTTATAATAATTAATTGTTTTAAAAATACTTTCGGCTTAATGAATCCCGGCGTACCGAGCTCATTTTGTTCGTATGACTATTAACTATCAATTTACATAAAAAATTTTTGATTCCGCGATGACGGTACTTTCAGTGTCACCGGCTCCCGACTTAATAGGTGTCATTATTGTTTAATATGTAGGTACAAACTAGTACTCTGGTTAAAGGTGTGAGAGGGAATAATTGGGACTTTAAAAAAAATGATAAAAAATAAAACGGTAACGCCACTGAAATTACTTGTATTTGCACAGCTCTACCCATCTCTGTCACTAGCCGAGCGTCCTACAGTGCGCACGCCCATATAATTAATGTTGTTTACAGCTTTAACTCCCTAAATTTGCCATATTTGCAAACACTTTTTGCTGGTCTACAAATTATTATGGGTCCCACCCTACCATTTGTTTTTAATAGCGGTGAAGTATCTACTGATAAATGAATTTTTAAAACAAGGTAAGTAGGCCTAAAGCTTACATTATATAATTATAACCAGAATTAATCTTAACTCATTATAATGCTAACACATTATTAAATTATTTAACAGTACAATGATAATTTACAAAACCGTCTTATATCTGTCAGGCAAATGTCCTATTTCGATTCTATACGCCTCAGTTGCTTAAAAGTTTTTTATGAAAAATTCCTTTTTAATTGGTAGAGCATAATTAGTAGATAATTAATTTGCCTTAGTAAAAAACTTTAAACCAAATTCTTTGGAACGCTTATTAGTTGCCAAATACGACCCGGCGCCTAGAGTAACAGTACTTAGAACGCGTACTACTTTTAGCGGTTTTTACAAATTAGGTACTGCGCCTATAGTATTTCTTTTTTATACTGGGTGAACAATTTTTTTACTATAGGCGAACAGTTTCATGCAATTCACAGGCACGGAAAAAAAGTTTTATGTTCGGTAGACTAGACCCCCCTACCCCTATGTAGGTCAGGCGTAGTGATTGCAATCCCGCAGAGTTTTAAATCCCGCAGGGCATTTGCGGGATTGGCTCTAATCCCGCATTGGTTTTTTAATTTAATAAAATTCGATAAATTAATGTTTATTTAATTAATTATTGAACCAAGTTTAATTTTTTATTATAAAAATCAACAAATAATCGTATTACAGTTTAAAAAATTATATAATGTATAAAGTCTAGCCTCTCTTAACTATACTACTATGACTATAAATCACTCAAATTTCTTATCAATTGAAGTAACATGTAACTTTGGGCAAATGAACTTCAAATGTTTATACGCGGGATCCCGCATAGGTTTTTTAATTTTATAAAATTCGATAAATTAACATTTATTTAATTAATGATTAAACCAACTTTGATTTTTTTATTATAAATAGCAAAAATTAACAGTATTTCAGTCAACAAAAATATGTAATTTAATGTCTAACCTCTACTATGACTATAAATCAGTCAAATTTCTTATCAATTAAATTAAGTGACTTTGGGCAAATGAACTTTAAATGTTTTTATTTTTCTACCTGAGATAAGCCTTACTAGTTTTTATAGTAAATCACATTAGTTTGATTGTAAGGAAAGTAAGATACTTATAATATCTAAGCAGTCTCATTAGTTGTCATATAATAATATCACGGATATTTTTTAAGTTTACGGCTCTTTCATGGCTATGCGGATCCGCATAGCAGGTGCGGGATCCCGCAGGCCGCCAAATGATGCGGGATCCCGCGGGATTGCGGGATCCCACTTTTTGCGGGATTGCAATCCCTAGTCAGGCGATTATCGGGTAATCATACTAGTGCACGATTATCGCGTAATCTTATTCTGATTGGTTTAAATCAACAATTAAAAATTGTCATTTTTGTTTTAGGATGTGTATTTTGAAAGATTTTTATAGAGCCCAGACCAATAACGACAATAGAATAGGTCCACCCTTTATTATCAGTTTGGACTTCTTTCTAAATAACTTATGTCTGGCTATCATTTTTGCCTTTTTTAGTTAGAATAGATATTTTTTAATTTTATGAATAGGATTAAAGTCTAGGTTACTCAGAAACTAGAGTATAGTATCTAATTGTGCGTCCTAAACGTAACCTCTTTAGAGAATCACTTCTCGAAGTTTTACCTATAGTTTCCAATCGCTTAGAAAAAACAATTCACCCTGTATATCGGCCGGTGTTTTTATATGTATGTATCGCATTTTTATCTTGATAGACTCTTTTGACAATGATGCAAATATGTATAAGAAAATAGACACAAAACGATCCTTATCAAAAGTTTTACTGTTATGCTCCGTTTAAATGTAAATAGCATACTTGAAATGGAATAAAAAAACATATTACATATTTATTACAAACATATATTTAATTAAAAATCATGGTACACTGGCGTCGTAAGCTATCGTGTGAAGTGAACTATGTGGGTCTTATATATTTTATAAGTAAAACGCTACTCGTATTAGTATAATAGTTTAAATGCACAGACAAAAATACATTCTTATACCATAGGCCAAGCAATAGAGCGATTTGTCGTGACATTAATACTATTAGAAAACCGTCTATGCCATCATCTAAAAGATGATCCGTAGATGATTGCTGTTATATTTCCAACTCAGAAATTTTTTCCATTAATTTGTTATAAACATTTTTAAGCAAAAAAACGCGATTTTTTTAGTTTTTTGCTTATAAAATGGAAAGTAAATGAAGCAATCTTAATGGTGTAAATGGACGATTTGTAGAGAATAAAAATACGAACAAAATAAGAAGTCGAACGTCCCGATAGGATAAGTAGCAACGGAGAAAATGCGGAAAACCGGAAAATTAAGATTTTTTTTTAAATTCATAAATCGGCCATTTTTAAACGTAGAGGGCTCAAACTTTGGGAAAAAGTAGTAATTTATAGCTACTTTACGTGTGCAGAACCCCGACGCTGTCCGATGATTAGTTTTGCCACAATCGTCATTTTAATTTTTCAACACACTATTTTGCAACAGGTCTGGATGCTCTATGGCTCGTCCGATTTTAATTATTGAAACGGATTTGAAAAGTAAAAGTTTAATTGAACAATATGTCTATTTTAATTTTTCCATAAAGTGGTACGAAACCCGTTGAAAATGCACGTAAAGATGCGTGAAAATGGCCGAGCGCGCGAATATTGGCTCCCCTTCGCTCCGCTTCTCTCCCGCTACTCGATCGATTTCGCGCGCTCGGCCATTTTCACGCATCTTTACGTGCACTTTCAACCGGTTTCGTAGCATTTTATGGAAAAAGTAAAATATACACATTGTTCAATTAAACTTGTACTTTTCAAGTCCGTTTCAATAATTAAAATCGGACGATCCATGGAGCATCCAGACCTGTTGCAAAATAGTGTGTTGAAAAATTAAAATGACGATTATTTCAAAACTACTGGTCGGACAGCGTCGGGGTTTTGTACACATAAAGTAGCTATAAATTACTACTTTTTACAAAAGTTTGAACCCTCTACTTTTAAAAATGGTCCATTTATGAATTAAAAAAAAACTCTTAATTTTCCAGTTTCTCCGAATTTTCTTCGTTGCTACTTATCCTATCGGGACGCCCGGCCTCTCATTTTATTCGTATTTTTATTCTCTACAAATCGTCCATTTAGACCATTAAGATTGCTTCATTACTTTCTATTTTATAAGCAAAAAACTAAAAAAATCGCGTTTTTTTGCTTAAAAATGTATAACAAATTAATGGAAAAAGTTTCCGAGTTGGAAATATAACAGGAATCATCTACGGATCGTCTTTCAGATGAAGGCACAGGCGGTTTTCTAATAGTATTAATGTCAAAAAATATTTTGCTGTGTTGCTTGGCCTACCAAGAATCTCCTTTTCTCGGGTATATTGATTTGGTATCTATTCACTCGTCTACTTTTTTTAAACACATACACTATATTGTTTTTATTATACGTTAACTCGATTTTTAGATTAAATTTAAATGGTAATAATAAATTATTTTCAGATGATACGACTATTATTTATTTTTCTGGAACAATAGAAGACTTATATTTCAAAATTAATTATTATTTACTAATACTGCTGTCTTGGCTTCAATTTCATAAACTTACATTGAATTTCAAGAGATCTTCTTATATATTTATTAATAAAAATAAGATAAATTATAATATTTCACTATTAATGATTCAAACTAAATCTATTCAATATTTAAATGCGACAAGATTTTCAGGCTTAATTTTAGACAAAAATATAAAATTGGAAAAATCATATTCAAAATATTATAAATGTTTTAAGTCCATTAATAAGTGTTCTGTATAAAACTCTATCGCGTAATCTTATTCTGATTGGTTTAAATCAACAACTAAAACTTGTCATTTTAGTGCTAGTATGTCTATTTTGACAGATAATATTTACCGACGAAGAAATAAATAATCTATTGTAAAGTCATGTGATCTCTTGAAACAGTTTTTGTTTACTTATTACCACCATAAGAGCGTATACTTTTATGGTTTATTACTACCCTTTACAAACATTACTAAAAATATGTTATACTGGATACATGCATACATATAATAATAATGGTCTTATTTTTTAAAGCCCGACAAGTATTCCTGCGTAGGCAAGATTCCTAAGAGTTGTCGTACTAAATACGCTTGTAAATTCATTTTCAATTACTAGGGACGTCAGAGAGGTTTAATAAAATCGTATATTTATACGGGGTCATCGGTAGCCAAGTGCAATAATAATGCAAAATGATCCTGTCCGGGAGAATGAGCGGACACACGCCTTATAGCTGGGAAATTTAAGTTCTGCACCTCAACTGAATATGGTTTGCATAAAATGTTAGTGAAATAACTTGGTCTGAAAATGATTCTGTTTACCACACTTGAGGTTATCAAATCTCTTACATCTTGCTCCTAGTTTAAATAAATTATAGTTTAAAAAACTAAAAAAACACGCTTTTATGAGTAGTGCAGTGCAGTAGTGCGTAGTGCGCCATTACCTAAACCAACTGATCAACTGATTAATCAAACTGATTGTTATTGTTTGTAAAATTGTATGCTTAAGAGTGGCAAAATATCAGTCAAACCCAACCTAAAATTGAACAGGTTTGTTATGCAACACAAAAAACATCCGCATTTCCTAGCGTCACATATTCTATCCTATTTAATTTTTCCTCTTCGCAACACAACAACCAATCAGACAAGAAGTTTAAGAGCAGCATGTGGAGGGCCGCCTTATTTGCCTAGATAGTGATTGCTCGTTGTGTTGTGGTTATAATGATGTGATAATTCTTTTTATTAAACAAACTACTCATATATTATATTGTGCCAAAAATACTACTGCAAGTGCCCTGAAAACAGCCAATGTTGGAGGAAAGTCTATACCTAGTGCAAAATTAATAAAAAATTTCCATAAATAGTTATCATTAAAGGCCAGTATCGTCATATTTAAATAAGCATGCTTGGGTGTACGTTTACTTTTGTGATGCAATAAATAACATGTATTTGTAACGAAATTTTAAAGACAAATAAGCGGTCATCCATCCATACAAGCACCAGCATCCACTTTCAGCAAATTATCCGATTGTTCTTGCACAAATTTAGTTCCGGTCATTAATAAACATTTCTTCTATTCAGATGTAATGTTTCTTATTCACGCAATCTCGTAACCTCTGGTAAATAAAATCAAGAAAATAAATTAACACTGAAATTCACCATGTGCTAGCCATTGTAACACCTTTGTTTACATGACATGTGACGTCACAACCAATAGTATCACGTATAATAGTAGCAAGTTTCGAATTTTGTATTAACATTCGCAGTAGACATTTTTTTTTGTTAATAAAAACCAAAACAAATGGATAAAACAGCCACTCTAAATATTTAATTTATATAGAGAATACAAAAAAATATTTCAGGTTTTTTGGATTATATGCATATTGCCTAATTCAGATCGTTGAACATGGCTGGGTTAAAATATTGGATTCAATCGCCGCCGTACATATCGCAGTTTTAAAGTGCTATTCATTTGAAAATCGGTTCCGTCTGATCAATTCCATCCACTTGAAAGTGACGATGTACTCATACTGCCTAATGAAGCACCACAAATATATTTTTCTGGGCATATTAATATAGCTTTTAGCTTATAATCATCGTTAATTAGATAATATACCACCATGCCACTATCTACATTTGTGTTTTGAATTTTTATGTAAGCCTGTAATTGAAACAATAACCTTTATACACATTACCCACCAACGTTTTAGTAATCATGAGGGTTTTCCCCACAATTACTAAAATACACGAAGTTGAAAAACACCAACACGATCTGTTTAAAATTCATTATACGGATTTTTTTCGTACCTAATTGTTCATTGTTTGATCGGACAAGTACAAAAATTCTTGGTGCCGCAAAAATACTTCTGGAACAATAGAAAATAGTTTAACCATTATAAATCGGAATTGTCGCATTATACAGGGCGATTTTTTTCTACCCATACGAACATGTAACAACATTATACATACACACAATCTGCAATATATTAAAATACAAAACACATTTGAGTGCGTGTCAAATTCAGTGTCGGAGGAATCATTGGCTTTACATCACTTGCGAGGATCTTGTTCGCAAAAATCAACAAGATCATTTGGACTGAATTTACATTTAGCAAAATTTGTCGAGTCATTAGAGGTCTTTTTTATAATTTAAATTCTCCAGCACCATCTATTGATAATATGGATATACAGCGATGTAACAATACTCCTGCGTTATCTATCGGCATCTGCATGAACTATATGGTGTTCCACGCGAACCATCCTGGCTGAAAACAAAGTACTCTACATTTTTACTTCTTGATATTTAACTCCATCGACAGGTGATTATATTAATATAATATGTCCAATAGGTACTTGAAATGAAATCAAAAATATTTATTGTGCATTTTACATAATTTGACTTTGGACAGCTTTACAAGTAAAATACACTATACACAAAATACACAGCTATTAAAAAAGAGAAAACACAAGAAGAAACGTAGTTAATGATCACAAATCGTATATAGGTAAGAATTCGCATCTTTTGGTTAAGTACAACACAATAATGCGCACATAAATTTGCGGAGAAAAAAATTAGTTGCGTCGCAAATGGTTTTATGACAATTGGCACAAGTCAACAAACAAAATAAGTAAAATAATAAGGCCAAACATGAATCCAGCCAAAAAGAAAGTAAAAAAACAACATAATAGTCATCCAGGGACAGCATCAAACATCTAAGACATCAAACATCCAATACGTTAAACTGGATTTCAGTATAAAAACATATGCAGAGAATCACATATTCCGGCCAAAGCAACAACAGACAAGTAGAGACACATAAGATGATTTCACATGGCCTTACCGTTGAATAACCAGGTAACAGATTGGTAACTAAGCAACGTCATTATTATGATGTCACGGCTAAAGCCATATGAAATTAACTGGTTAACCGCTTTGACGAAACTAACCTCACTTTTAATGGTTCAATCAAACTGTATGTATTTGTCGACCCCTTTCCTTGTGTGAGTTTGTGGGTACCACAAAACTTGTGGTCCTCGTTAATTTAGAATTATGAAATAATAGTGGCTTTTTATTTGCCACCTGTCTTAGCTGAGCCAAGGTAGAGGGTATGAGAGGGTATGATAAATTTAATGAGGCAAAAAAGAGACACACCGATCTGACTATCTCAGCTCAGCTGACCAGTGGCAAATAATAAGCAACTAAAGATGAACTTAAATCATAACGACCGAGTACCTGTTTTAGGGGCCCTGGTCCATGGTTATACCGCTAATTAAAATCACTGTTTAGCATAGTGAACGCTTCAACCGCAGATATTTGTCAAATTGCAATAATTTAAACGTACTTCATTTTGGGATTGTACCCACTAACCTACAGTACATTGTTCTCTTAAGGGCTTAAGCTTAAAGGTGCTAACATTTTTATATATCGAAACAAAGTACCTACACCTACCTTTCAGGAGTTGCATCAACATTTCCTTTCTATCTACAAAATACATATCTTTACCATTTATTTTCACTTCAATAGCTTCTATTGTGGCCTCCATTATTTATAGGTTTTATAAAACACAAGTATAACATCATAACCAGCATTTATAACCATATCCCCGATGTGGTTATCAATTTGACAAACCGCGGTCATAGATGACGTCATTACTTGCCACCTGAAATGAAACGGTAACTGGCGGTTACAATAACCCGGGTCATCTGAAATCATCTATAGTATAAGCGACACCGCAGCATTACCGAGCGATCAAAGTTGGTTTATATAATTTTCACACTCTTGGACGCCATTTTTTTTAGTACTCCCTACATGTCGTTCTGGGATCTATATTGTTCAAGTATCTTACACATCTTTCCTGGGCCCGAAAAATACCCAGACTTGATGGTTCGGCTCCCCAGAACTCCAGACATATACCATTCTCTAGTGAAAGTATCCATAGTATACACTCTTAAGCACCCCCGCTGGGACTATCTCTCTTAGGCCCTAATTGAATAACATATACGGCCAGATTCTCCAACGCTAGTCCGGTCTAGTTTGACAACCAGAAGTTTTAAACTGACAAGTGTAAGAATAAGACAACTAATTTTTATGCTATGACTTTGTTTCGGAGTTTTATGGCAAATTTGTAAAAAAGGGCAATTTTAGTACGTACTTTCGATAATAATAAAACTAAACTCATTCTAGCAACGCTTTCCAAGATGAAAATAATATGGAAACCAAGCAAATCGCTGAAATATCAGAATAATTGATAAATTTTCAATTAGGACTTATTAACAATGACAGGAAAAAAACGTGTTAAAACATAACTGATCAACTAGAAGATCTTAATTTAAACCAGTACTAAACCTTAAACGTTCTTAGTGAATCTGAATGTTAATTTTTATACTGTGAACTTGTTTCTGAGGTTTTTCGCAAATTTATAAAGAAAAGGGCAATTTTAGTACGTATTTTCGACAGTGATGGTGATGAAACCAAATTCATTCCAGCAACCCGTTCCAAGATCAAAATTATTTGGAAACCAAGGAAAGCCCTGAAATATTAGAATAGTTAGAAGTTTTTGGTGACGACTTATTAACAATGACAGGACAAAAATCTGTCAAAACATAACTGATCAACTAGAAGGTCTTAATTTGAACCTGGTGGGGCAAAACCAATATTTTCAAAAATGCAGGCTCGGCTTCGCCATATTGAACAATATATCAATAGCACTGTCCGCACTGTTACAACGAATGAGCGAAGAATCGTCAAAAGGCGTTTCGTCCGATATAAAAAATGCCATTTGGTGGTATTCCTAAACAGGTTGCTGCCTTGTTAAAGCTTGAAAAGATATACGACTATACCGACTATTGTTTTTGACGTTCATCTAGTATTACCGGATTCTGGAGTCGACTTGTGTTTACTGAAGGCTGGTTGGAAAAGCAGCACTTTGGCCGAGGGCTGAGGGGTATGTAGAGCCTTTTTCAGAAAATGAAAAAAATGACACAGAAATAATGGGGGAGAAAAGAGGAGAAGAAATGAATAGTCAATCTGAAAATACGGTATCAATGGATACCGTCATGAAAGTTTGCACAAATTCATCGAGTTTAAATACTTCTACAATTCGGAATTTGTAATTACCGTTTTTATTTAATTTTAGTGAAACTTGTACTGTTGATTATTATTATTCTAATAATAATTCAAAGAAAAGGTGTTTTTATTTTAATTGCAGATATCGATGAATATGTTTCAAAAATGCCACTAACAGTTGGCAAAAACTATTATCGACGTCCTCTTGAAAACATAACTTGTAGTTTGGTAATCGATCGAAAACGTACGATAAAAACAACTGTTGATCTTGAATGAGCTTTGAAGAAATTGATAATATTGTTTTACTACATAGTCGCAAAAACTGTAGGCAAACTCGAGAAGTTATTACGAACTTCCGCAAGCTGTAAAGATAGGCAAACCGCGCTGCGTCCCGCTTCACTGAAACCAAAGAACGCGTGACAATTTTTTTCCGTTGAGTTCGTCTCAACGAACTTAATATAATAGAGCTAGTAAAAGGATTCAAATACTAGCTTGTTGTATTATAGGTGTACCCTAATAGTAGTCGTGGAAGCCCCAGTACCAACTTCCAACTGCCCATCCCTACTAATAAGACTTTAACGGCTAGATTATCCCATGCTACACAGGTCAGTTTTAAACTGACAAGTGCAAGAATAAGACAACTAAGTTTTATACTATAAATTTGTTTCTTAGTTTTTTCGCAAATGTATAAAGAAAACGGCAATTTTAGTACGTACTTTCCACAATAATAGAACTAAATTTATTCTAGCAACACGTTTGAAGATGAAAATCATTTGGAAACCAAGCAAATCGCTGAAATATTAGAGTAACTCACGGGTTTTTAATGACGACTTATTCACAATGACAGGACAAAAACCTGTCAAAAGCTAGCTGGCCAACTAGATCTTAATCCCACCCCTTCCCGCAGTCTGATCAGGATATGCCACAATAATTTAGACATTTAAAATTGGATTCCTCGACCCAAATTATCCAAAAGACAATTTACCATAAAACATTTTAAAGAAATCGTTTGATACCCTCCTAGCCCACCCCTTAAATATTTTTTAACATCTCTTAGATAAATTTAGATTCTCTAACCTCCACAACTCCGAAAATGACAGTCAATTTTGTTGGAAAAAAATTCTCAGCTGCTCCGATTTGTTCTTTCGCCCCCCCCCCCCCCCCCTCTCCTTTATTACCTCAATAACCTGGAAAATGACAAATTAGTCAACCTTTTTAGAAAAAAATTCCCAGCTGCTCCATTTTATTCCCTCTTACCTCCACCTGACATATATTATACAAAATTAGATTCTCTGACCTCAATAACTCCGAAAATGATATATTGACATTTTTGGAAAAAGATTTCCTATATTTAAATATGTAATGTCATTTCGAAGTACAATTGAAATAAATGGTCTATCTGTGTCTCTTTTTGAGCTTGTTATATTTTTTCTGTGAAAAAAAGAGATGTCTCAAGAAGCCGAAGCGAGATGTCGAGATCATTTTCAAAGTTAATATCTGGCAGGCCTAGATAGTTGCCCGATTGGTAATTCAAAAATTCCATTACATCACATCCATGAACCAACACTTTATAAACTGAACTAGGCATATAACACCACGAATACCACTTATAAAGAGAGTGCTAGAGCTTGCTGATAGAGTTTTATGTGTTGTTACTGTGGGATCAGAAAACCGTTCAGAACTATCAGCAGCAAAGCTTAACTCGGTCGGGGATTTATTAACAAGTAATTCCTGTACACGTCGTTTTTTTGGATTTTAGTGAAGCATTCTCAAAAGATTTTCTTGGTGTGCCGCGTCTAGATTGTGGTTGTTTAGCAACGTTTTGTGGTAAAACCAAGTGTGTAAAATCAGTACTATTGTGGAGCCTATTTTTATGATGATTTTCGAAACTCTTTCGTTGCCAGTCACAACTCTTCCATAATCTACTAACATTTGAACAAAAATGTGAACTTTTTTCTCGGAAGATAGTCAACTTCTTCAGAAATATCATTCAGATGAAGTATTGTCATAATCCCAGCAATAATTCTCGGGAGTTTTTCACTTCTGGATTGGAAACCCATATTTCAAATAGGTCCCTATTTTTACCTTGGGGGTTTATTTATGAAAAAGTGATAATAATTCACTAAAATGCAGATGGCTGCAAGAAAGGGTAATGAATAATAAAGAGCAAACATGTCCGTGTTATTTCTCAAAAAATTGCTTTGGCATTTTTATACATATTTTTTAAAAGCTTTACAAAAGCTTGGAAATATTTTTTGTAGACAAATCAACACGCTTTTGTCTAAATCATACTATTACAGCAACCAGCAAACCGAAAGGAAAAACTATCATATATACTAAAAAAAAACACAACTACATACATTGATACAGCCAGGAATTGCACACGCACACGTTTTGACAAGTTGACTCTTATTAGGCTGTTTCTAGAAATGCCAACTATTCTAGATTCCGAATATACCGATTATTTTGGTAAACTCAACATGACCAATTTTAATATTGTCCACGGTGTGCAACACTGTGCGACGCCACGTAAGGCGACGTTGCCACTCTCACTTTAAATTTCTTTATCATGCAATGGAAATACATTTGGCGTTTGGCGAGTTATAAATAACTTGGGAATCCCTGATTGCTTTAAAATTAAAATAATGGTTTTATACTTGATTCCACATCAATGGAATTTTATAGTCTTCTACGTATTTTTTCTCTTCTACGTATACCCTGACAATTGCTGGCGGTGTGAGTGCTACAGACTCGAAAGTTATTTCTTGTAGACGTTTCTTGAAGAAATTTAAATTTCGCAAATGTATTTTTACTTCTAAACGTGAGAACTTGTTGACCGTTTATTATTTCTTAGATGTAAATACGAAATACGGCAGCCATATTTTAGACAAAATGATCATTCAGGTATGTCGCCGGCGCATTGTTTGTATCATTGTTTAAAAGAACACAATAATAATAAAATACAAAAATTAGAAAAAACATCGCCCAGATATAATAATTATGCTAGAATTATAACTGTCAGACGCAGACAATGAGAACAAGAGGTAAGAAAAAAGTAATTACTATTCTGTCGTTGGGATCGAATACAGATTTAAATGAGATTTGTTTTTTGTAACCTGTTGATGTGTAAAGGCAGATCTAGGTACAAATAAGTCAAATGTAGAAAAAAGGTGAGCACGTGTAGCCATAAAAGCTAAGAATTTTTGATAGTAATTCTGACATAAAGTTATGTTGAACTACTATAAAAATACGATATTGCTGGGTTTTGATTTATTGTTAATAGTTTATATTTATTAAAAAAGTGCAGCCGTAGAGAAAATACTGTTTGCAACACTTGTAAAAGGCATGTGTGACCACAGTCACACTTGTTGCATAATATACCATTTCTTAAATTTTGTTACAAACCATTCCCAATATTGTCTTTTAGATACGGATTTTTCATAATTATTAGCTCTTTTTGTTTTTACATATTACTGATTTTGGTTTCTTTTGTTCCAGGTAGGCCAGGAATTTACGATAAGCTGACAGCTTAGGTAAGTATCATTGACCTTAAGCAAAAGGAGACGCAACCGTTCATTCATAACTAGCATTTTTTTCTGTTTCATACATTGTGCGTATGTAGGACTAAGAACGACTGCTAATGGCTTTTCTGTATTCTGTATTTTACAGCAAACCTCTTAAAAGACAGTTCCGGATGAAAACAATTCGTTTTTACACACACTTGGCACTGGCACACCATTTCTCAACCTTTAAGGATAAAGTCCTTTTAGGAAAAACCAAAAATCACTTTACTATACACGTGTATTCCGACCTGCAGTGACCACATCAAATGTACACCTGCCACCGGGCGCCGGCAGTGAATGCATCAATGTATTGCTGGCCTTTTATTTCTTATTTTAAGTCAAACTATTCTAACGTTGCTGATGGCCTTTAGGTTTCAAATGCATTATTTTTGGATGGATAAGGAGCGATTTACCAAGACTTTACCTCCATCTTACTGTAAACTATTTCCATGGGTTGCTTGCGCAATCTCTGGCAGCTGCGGCTTGTAGACAGTAAAAAACATCAATTTCACTAACACTATGTATATTCATTTTCCTGTATATGTACACAACTCTTGGTTTTGACAGTTGTTATAAGAATATTAATTTTTGCATACTCTGTTGTTCCGAGATGTTATTTCTTGCATGATATTTCGCTGTAAGTTGTTATAACGTAAGTAGTTTAAGGACCAAAATAGATGGATTACCTAACTTGGTGAATAATTCAGTTGGAAGGATCAAAATGGTTAATTTGGTTCTGATCGCCTGCTGAAGTATTGAGATGAAAGGGTACTACAACCCGAAAGAATATAACTTACTTCTGGCACTGACGCATGACGGCCTGAAGAAGTATTGAGATATGAGGGTAGGTACTATGACCCGAAAGAATTTTTAACAGGACTTTGTCTAGAGAAATAATGGGTTCGATACTGTTGACCCGGAAGAGTTTAACAGGATTTCCTTATTAATAGCAATGAGATGAGAGTTCTTGAGCTTTGATGGCTCGAAAGAAAATAAGGACGTTACTTTGCCTTGATGAGATTGAGGTCTGAAGGCTCGAAAGAGGATAAGGACTTTACCTTGCCTTAATGGGGGGTTCTGTGACCCGACTATGGGGGGTTCTGGTGACCCGACTATGGGGGGTTATGATGACCTGATTGGCGCACTTGGCCGAAGGATAATTGAACACTAGAGGCACAACAGAGGAACAGACCTTTGAATGGATGCTGCACGACTCGAATGGCGCACTTGGCCGTTGGTCTTGGTTCGTTGAACACTAGAGGCTCGACAGAGGAACGGGGGTTCTAATGAACCGAGAACAGCACCATACCTGGAGAAAACGGGGGATGACGACACGATATAGAGTAGGACTATGCCGGTTGGAAATGGTGGATTTCTGATGACCCGATAGAGAGAGAGGACTTTTACCCGCACTCACTACTTTTTTTCACCGACTTATTTGTGAGCGTGTGACTGGTCGGACAGTTGACCGACTTTTCGTCTCGTCGCTAGCGGCGACGTAACCACTACTACTTCCCCGTGAGTTACTAGAATAACTGACTTGTTGTTCCGACGGCAACTTGAAACTGAATATGAATTGCAACCCCTTGGAACCTGCCTTGACCAATTATAGGTAGAGTTAATTTGGCAATGACGCGTGCGAATTATAGTTTAGCAGATATTATTTCATTGGTTAGAAATTAGGAAGGGCGATCGTTGATACCTCGGTACGACGACTAGAAGACGCAAGGGGATAGATATCTGTAGCCATGTTTTCTGGCTTCCTTATGCATGTCGTTTAGAACGTTAAAGCAATAAAAATAAAAGATAAGAGATTTTCTAAGGGAACTAGGCTTTTGAAGTTTCGCCGACAAAGGTGCCGATTTAGAATAAAATAAATTGAGAGGAAGATTTTCTGCAGATGTTTTCTCCGATATGGGCTTTGTGTATAGCCGCCTACTACGTATTTAAAATAAAAGTTAAATAAACAAGAGATGCTAGCTTGAATTTTATTATTTGCAAGGGGTTTTATACTTTATTGATTTTTATTTATTATTAATACAGACAGAAAAATAGGAATTAAACGAACTGTTGGGTTTCCCCAACAACTGACTAACAATATTTTCTTCACAACTTTTAGAAGATGTTTAACACAGTTTCTAAATGACATCACAGGAGTTTGTCTAACAGACTGAAGAACTAAAACTGTGGCAGCATCGTTTTCGTCATATTTCTTCTTCTTCCTGAGATTTAAAACCGAACCAGTTCTTTGAAACTTTTTTATTGTGTTGTAGGTTGTCATTTAAGTTATTGGGATTCCTACAAATTTCTCGCTAAGTTGTTCCATGATGTAGCGGTATAATACTTGGCCATCCATTTGACAGGACTACAAAAATCCTTTGTTCAGTCGATAGCATTTTGATGAGAAGTATTTTAAATTAAATAATTGCTTCATTTAATAAAGACACTGACAAACATGTCCATAGGTGTCATTATTGTCTAATAAGTTGAAACTAGTACCCAGGTTAAAAATGTGAGAGAATAGTTGAGACTTTAAAAAAATAATGTGATAAAACTAGTTACTTTTAATATTTAAATTTTTTAATGAAATCTTGTACTTTGGCTTAGGGTTTGATTTAAAACATATTGCATATTTGTTCTTTTGCTAGAAAATAGTACACAAGGTGGGTTTACTTTTACGCAAAATAATGTTTTCGTATTTTTTATGTGCCCTGTATAAAAAATTAAATTTTTCATAACGTGATGATTGGGAGTGACATTTTTACGTATCTTGCACACTTTGGTCCATTTGTCCTCTTCTAAGCCCCATCCGCGGACATACTGTATAGTTTTCTTAAACTTCAAACCCCCGATTCACTAAAAAGTTTGGACTTCGTACTGCTTTTTTAGATCTTCTAGCTGATCAGTTTGTATTGTCATTGTTAATCGTGATTAAAAACTTATGAGTATGAGCTATTCTAGTATGTGTGCGATTTGCTTGGTTTCCAGATGTTTTTGACCTTTGAACTTGTCAAAAATGAATTTAGTTTTAATGTTGTGAAAAATACATACTTAAGTTGCCCTTTTTTCATGAAATTGCGAAAAAGCTCAGAAATATATCCATAGTAAAAATCTTAATTGTCTTATCTTTACACTTGTCAATTTAAATCCTTAATTGTCAAATTAGACCTGTATTAGCAATAGTGAATTTGGCACCAATTTTTTTTTAATTTTATATTGTACCCACTATTTTTAATATATCCATTTATAAGAGAAAGCTTATTTTCATTTTATTTTTTTTGATTGGAGAATTATATACCATATTATATTTCTTTCAGACCAATGTGCTTGTTTAATAACTTTGACTAATTTTATTGTTGTTTTAATGATCTTTTAATTTACTAGACAAGGTTGTAGGAGTGCATATAGCAATAAAATTTTTATATTTATTGCCGGCTCTAAACTATATAATCGTGTACAATAACTGCCACAAAAGAATGAAAATTTATTTTTTATCCATATGTTCACCGACGAATAACCGATCTCTTGTAAAGTCACGTGATCTTTTAAAGCAAGCAGAAAACAATTTTAAACTTCTATAGAGCGCAAAAGAACTTAAAAACAAGTTATATATTTATAGATTTATTTTGATTTCCCATTATAGCATTTTAAGTAACCTTTTCACTTAAGTGTTCGTATTGCAATCAAGATGTGGCTTGAGACAAGACAAAAAAACAAAATATTTTCATTCCATCCATTTATACCATTATCTTTATCTAAATTCCCAATAATAGCCCAATAGATATCCCGCCAATCTGAGTTCCATCTCGATAATGACTGTAGAAACGGCCTTAGTAATGCAGCTGATTTTTATAATATGCGATGATGCCGTCCTGGTTTTTATCGCGATGTTGCGAGATTGTCACGAATCCTGTTTCGGTTTGGGATGAAGTGGGTTAAGCTGTCATGAAGTGGACAGTTGGCGTTTCTTTATGGTGTCAGGATGGAACAGGACAGCATTAAGAGCAGTATTTAGCGCCCATTACTATTTTGATTTTTTTTATTGAATTTCAGTCATTTGCTAGAAATAAAGAATGGCTCTCACATTTTCGAGAAGTAACACCCCCCATTCTCGAAAATGTGAGAAGTGAGTTCCAAAATCGACATTATTACTACCAAAAAGTCCGTAGTGGTCATTTTGAACAATTTTTAAAGTAAAAAGAGAAATAAAATTATTTAAGTGTTTACTTTTTATTCACGACTTTTAATTTTTAAAGGCTTGTCATTTAAAAACTTATACGGACCTCGAGTCTGCTTTAAAATGCTTCTTTTTTGAAGACCTTTAAAATGAGGTACCACACGGCATACGTTCACATTTAAAATTTTTGACCTCAACTCCCAAGCGTCACCCCGGAAGGGGGTTAAAAATGCTAAATTACGTGAAAAAGTAGATTTATTAACCAATAGAATAACCCTAAAATTTGGCGTCTCTATTTTTACTAATAGAAAATATATTTGCCCATACTAAGACTTTTCGGACACCCTGTATATAGATGTAACAAAAGTATGTATAATAAAATTTAAAATACTAATTGAGTTAAAAATAAATTTTGTGTTAATTTAAAATAGGTTCATTTTTGTGCGTCTAGAAGTCAATACTATCTCGAGGAATAAAATCGATTCGGTCCTGCCTTTCCATGGGATTTATAGTCCTGGCTTGAAATTAGCGACACATTGTTAGACCGAGAGTGTCGTAAAGTCTTAAAGTTATTTGGGAAAAAATTCGTGAAGACCTTGAAATACCTACTGCACTATTACTGGCTGATGATAAAGAAAAATATTATGGTAGATGGAGTATTTTTTTAGTCAACTTGTATGTGAAGCTGTTAAGGCTCTTAATAAATATATTAAATGAGTTCGGAATAACTGAAAGGTGTTTTTTGTATTGTTACACGTTTTGTGTAAGGTGCAGGCGCGGCCCGTGAGTTTTTTTACAGGTGGGTCAAAATTTTGTGGGCAACTAGTGATATCAACGCAACAAGCAAAATACACTTTTTTAATTAAGAAACTTTTTAATAATGTGCCAAGAAATTATTTACCAACAAATAAACACTGTAAAAATCATAAAATAGGTGCTGCAGAATATTGAACATTATACTACTCTAGATGTTTATGGCTTTTTTCTATGTGTTTTAATACTCTAGGTTAGTAGATTTTAGCCGCTTCCGTTTTGATAAGTTTAGCATCTCCTCAATAGATATCGCGCCTTGTACTAAAAGCCCAGAATATAAACAGAACAAAATTCTGAGCTAAAAGTATGATTATTCGTCAAATAAAATTAGAAACGCTGCCGAAACTCCGTTTTCTGTAATAAATACAATGCTGGCGACTAGACATAGTAGTACGATATTTATCTACGCACGTGCAGGCTGTAAGCTGTAGTAAATATGAGATTGCCAACAATTTTAAAAATATTTTATCGAGGAACAACTTGTTGCCAATACACCTTTTAGAGCCGATCTAATTTTTGAAATAACACAAAATTAAAAAAAAGTTCTTGCCCCAACACAGATTCGAACCTTCGACTTTCTGATCAACTTGCTGAGACTGTACCTCTAGACTACGCTGGTTATGTAAGAAAATCGGTCCGATACCGTTAAATTTGATGCCAATCGCTGATCTGACAGAAATCGTATTTATAATTTTTTATGTTTAACCGCTAATTAATATTATTAATACAATGCAAATACAACACGCATATTAGGTACCCAGTTAGTTTTTCTTTTTCCGAACCAAATGTTTTGAAATAGTATATTTTAGGGGGCGGTTTGAGAGTATTTCCATAGTGAGAGTGGCCAGATATTATTGGTGGGCCGTCGACCAATTGGGTCTCTTTTTAATTTCCTAAAGCGCGTATGTCCGTTTCTCTCTTAGTTTTAATGCATTTATATCGTCCGTATAGACCTATGAGGTCAATTTAAAATGCGACCCAGCCCGGAGTAAGCTTGGATAATCTTTCGACGGTGGCTAGGCTTGATTCTTTTTTGAGGAGTTTTCGCATGGAACTAGCACTTTTTTGAAACAAAAGATTCGTTTTTGGTTTTAAAAAATAAATTGTTAGGTAGATCATTAAAAATTTTAGGTGGGTCATTGGCCAAATGACCTTATGGACGGGCCGCGCCTGGTAAGGTATATTTTTCCATTTATAATGTGGTTTTACGTTAGGACGAAATAACCTATTTTTTTCAGTTTATTTTAAAATGCATATGACAGAGATAGAATGGTTTCGGGATAATTGCTATAAGTGAGCCAAATTATGAATAAAAATGGCAAAGGTTTAAATACTAAAATATGGAAGATCAATTTATTAAGGTTTATATATATTTTACGGTCAGCTTCTTTTCTAAACAAATAATTAACCGTAAAATATCAGTTCCGTGCTTACCCTAGTCACGAGCTAGAAGAATAATAAAGAAATTTTTCTTGGAAGAAAGGGTTAAGGAATGTCCAAAATTTTTATCCCCACCAAATCAAACCCAATCAAAACTGTTTTTAGAAACATTTTTTTTTCTATCGCAGCTGAAAGTATATTATCTATTAGTGAAGAGTTATAAATATAGGTGAGTGCAGAAGCGTCTCTACACTATCTGTTACTTGCATGGTGTAATTTGAAAATGCGAAATACGAAAAGCCTTCGGTTAAAATAATAGAAAAAAATTATACTCACTCAATGTATGAATTCCACAATATATCCTGAGGCCAAAGGCATGTAATCTAGTTTGGAGTCTGTAGCATTAAAATACCTTCTACAGTAGACTCTTTTAATCTTGTACGCTTTGAAGTAAGTAACCTCTTTACAACATGATTTTGACCGAGTGGCAGAAACAATTCGAAGCAAGGATCCAGATGTTGACAAGCTAATTGCCAGCATCAAAAAGGTTTTTACAAAATCTCTACAACGGATTAAAAAATTTCATCAGTCGTGCCCCGGAATTACCGAACCCCCACAGCCCGTATTAACAAGATGGGAAACGTGGCTTAATGCTGCATTTTATTACAATCAAGATTTCCACGCTGTTAAATCTGTAGTCTCTCAGTTCGACATAAAAATTGCCATGTGCATTAAAGAAAGTCAACAACACTTGAATAACCTTAAAATCGAATCAGATTTGCGTACCTACTATAAACGCAAATTATCATGTATTACACCGTATCCATTTAATTTTGAGAATGATGACAGAAACCCATTTTACAACGGAGAGATCAATTATGTCTCTCTCTCATGTTCTTTCTCTCTCATATTCGTAAAATTTTTACAGCTGGTAGAAAGTTAGGTTATGTGAAAGATAAACATGACATATTATTTGAAGCTTTCTCTCATGATATAAGTTGTCTTTGCAGTGTAAAAATATACTTAAAAAGTTTATATAAAATATTAGCAGCTTAAATTCCTACGTTTTATGAATCTGGGACTGACTAACAACTATTGAAATATTACTCAAGGTACCTACATATTTGTTCTCCTTTACATTACTTGGACCGGGCGTTATGGCAATGAGTAACAGGAACGCCGACCCGATATAAAGTTGAGAATGGTGGGCATTACAGAAGATTTCTTTAGTTATTGAGAGAGTAGTGAAAATTGCGCCCTAGAAACGTTTGGTTTCAGTTGAAGTCACAGTGCCATTACAAAGTGTATCTATCCGCCTCAACATTCACAGTTAAAAATTGTGAAACTACTTAGTATATTCGATTAAACAATTTTTATCGCGTCTTTAACATACACAAACGTCACTGTTAGCAAGTAGGCTGTATTATAGATCCATTTTCAATATATATATATATATATATATATATATATATATATATATATATATATATATATATATATATATATATATATATATATATATATATATATACACACATATACATACCGGAGAATGGGGAATATTTTTTAACCTTATTATAAATTGTTTATTTTAATAAAAATATTTACTCATTTTTGCAATTTTTTCTTTATTTATTTAAAAACTTTTTCTCCGATCCGTTTATTGCAAGTTATTGGTTAGAGAGAGTATTGTTACTTGGGTAGGAAACAATTTTAAGTAGTATAAATAAGAAGGTTACACTGTTTTTGTTTAATTAAAACGACATTTTTGCAAATGCTGTTTGTGTTCAGTAAAAACAAAGGTCTTTTGCTATAAAATCATAAAACTTACGTAAGTATTTTGTCAGGTTAGAAATTTATTTTTTTGACAATTCTGATTAATCTTTCAAAGTAGACAACCAGAAATACTTGCACAAGCAAAGCCACCTGTGATAAAATGTTTGATTATTCTTTTTTATTGGCAACAACATCGTTTTTATTTGTGCCTTTTTGTGCCTAATGCCCCTTTTGCTAACAAGGATAGAAAAAAATCGGATTCCGTTGGGATTTTATCAGGAAAAAAAAAGAATTTTGCGATGACTAATCTTTCGAAGTATATAACCAGCAATACTTCCACAAGAAAAGAATGAATGATAAAAATTTGAACAAATTATTTTTTATTTGTCTTTGTCTAATGCACTTTCGCCAACACGGATTGAAAGAAATCTGATTCCTCCGTGATTATCAGGAAAGAAAAGATGAATATTGTGATCACTAAAATATGTTCTGGTGTAAACTATCCACGGAACTGGCCAATAGGGTGAATTCTTGTTCAATTGTTTTTTCTGTCATCATTCTCACATAATATTGGACACAATATAGTAGATGCTATTGACAACCTTCAACCTAGTTATCTGTCACTTCCTGACTCGTTGCACATAGTTGATAATGTAAATACAGCTCTACAAACTTTAAAAGATGGCCCTGGTGTTAAAGCTGCGATCAAGTTTAAGACTGTTACAGAAAAATCCGGATTTCGCGCAACTACGTGATATTGAGCAGTGCGCGAGGGCTGACAATTGCGGCAGTATCTTGCAGTGTTTTAGATACGCAAACATTACATCTTTGGCGTAGAGCATTCATGTTCAAATTACAGTGTAATCTTTATTTCAAAGTGTACAATATTAAAATAGTCTACTGTAGAAGGTATTTTAATGCTTCAGGTGTTGACACAGGCTCAAAACAAGATTGTAAGCGTTTGGCCTTAGGGTATACTCTTATTGTGGTATCCATACATTGGGCGAGTAAAATATTTTTCTATTACTTTAACACAAGGCGTTTCGTATTTCGCATTTTTGAATTATACAATGTAGGTAAATAAATATTTGTATTTTCAAATCGGATCCTAATCTTATTTCCAAATAGTGTAGAGACGCCCCTGGACTCACAAATGTTTACAACTCTTTAGTCATTAGTTTATATAACGTTAGTACTGTTTATACGTTAAACAATTTTTAGCACAAATAATTATGGCTATTGCCTTGGAGGGCAATTGTTTTGCATTGTATTGTTTTGCATTTTTTTTATTATGTCCAATTAAAACAAACAATGGCCGCCACATGCGTGTCAAATTCCAGTCACAAAACTGACGATTTACTCACGATTTATAACCTTGCCCTATTTGACTGGTTATCACATAACGACAGGGAGGATAGGCAGGTGTTTTTGCCGTCGGGTGCAATCTAAATTTTGCCGCCCCCTCTAAATATTTCAATAAATAAAAAGTCTAAGAAACCTTAACATTACCAGTTCTTGAAAATGCTGCATGACATTAACTTTTCATAATAATCACGGCTATTTTTTGAAACTCGTTTTAAATGATTTATATGTAAAAACGAGGAAGGGATACCATTATTTAAAGCTATCAAAGATTCCAAGATTACTGTTAATCTGGCCAACTAACTGGATGGTCCCACACCTAGTTTTTAGGAATGGCTGTTGCCAGACTTTCAATTTTGTATCATATTTTCAGATTAATAAACTATACTGAAATAAAGCAAATAACTGTAGGTTAATATCTGCAATCGTAAATAACACAGTCTAAATCAAATGACCCAGGGTTAGTAAAATACACGAATATACCATTATTTTGCATAAAAATTTTACGTAATTTATTTCCATTGCATGGTGACGAAATTTAAAGTGAGCGTGTCAACGTTGCATTTTCTCCATAGCACGTACCGTAGTTCCATTAATTTATGGCTTAAACAGTTGTCAAGGCGTAGTATTATGTGTGTAATGTTTTTGACAGGTCGGAATATGCGTATTGGAGTGAAATTGTAAGCTATTTTTGGTTTTTCTTAAAACCATGCGTCGGTGCCAAATGTGCAGAGCCGAGCCAACCGGGGGTGCAAAGGGTGCACCGCATCCAGGCGGCAAGCGTAAAGGGGAGAGAGAAGTTTTGTTCGAAAAAAGATAACTTTGAGAAATGACAAATATATTTTAAAAATTTTGATCTTCATGAACCATAAAATATTTACCATCAAATAGAATTTTAAAATAGAACAACACTTGAAATCTTTCTGTTCATATACGTAGGTATTATACAATTTATTTCGTTGTCGGCTGCTTTAAAAATAAATCGTAACGATCACACTATAACAGGCACATTTCGGCTATACCGGCCCTAAAAAAAAGTCGGCAAAATAACAAAGATGTGTTTTGTCGACTGCCGAGAGACCCGACGTCAGTAAAAATGCGAAATCAGACACTTTTTACGAATTTGTTTCATATGCGCGGCAAATAGTAAAAGCCCTTTTTTGAATAATTTTATTGGGTATAGGGGGC